>WOXC01004739.1:0-323744 GCA_011680675.1 Gymnobelideus leadbeateri | reverse complement strand
TTTTGCTTTTCAAGACGCCTTTCCTGAGATTACCTCCCTTTATATCTTATATATGCCTAGTTATTTGCGTATTGTTTTTGCATTACAATGTGAATTCACTGAGAATTATGTTTGCCTTTCCTGCTTTAAATCATTTAGAATTTTTTCTTGTCCATCTTCCTGTTTGAGTTTTTTTAATATTAATTTTTATGTTTCTGGTCTATTGGCAGAAGAACTAAAGAACTATGGTATACAAGATATATTTGTTTTCTGTACCAGAGGAGAATTGTCAAAATACCGTGTACCAAACCTTTTAGACTTCTATCAGCAGCATGGAATCATCATTCACCACCATCCTATCCCAGATGGAGATACTCCTGACATAGACCGATGTTGTAGAATCCTACAGGAGCTTGCAGTCTGTCTTGAAAATAACCGGAAAACCTTAATACAGTATGTTCTATTCTTCTTCGTATCATTTGTGTAAATGGTTCTGGTCAAAATAGTTTTCCTATAGGTCAATCAGTAATCATTAAGTACCTACTATGTGCCAAACACTGTGTTAAGTACTAGGGATACAAAGAAAGGAACAAAAGAAAGTCCCTGAGAGAGACAACATTCAAACAACTGTGTTCAGACAAGCTGTATACAGGATTAATAAGAAAAGAGTGAACAGAGAGGTTACTAGAATTAAGAGGGTTAGGAAAGGCTTCCTGTAGGTGAGTTTTTAGCCGGAACTAAGACTTGAAGGAAACCAGGTAAGTTAGTAGGTGGAGTTGAGGAGGGAGAGGATTCTAAGCATGGGGACAGATAAAAATGTAGTCTATGCCTACCTGTCAAGCAAAATTTCTAAATGTGTTTCATTCATCCCTAGGAGGTAGACCTTTAGAAGGCTAATAAATAAAACCTCTAGAGGTACTTGGGAGTTCCATAATTATCCATCTCAGAGGTAACTTATCACAGAAAGAGCTAGTTTAGAAATTAAAAGATCTGGGTCTGTTACTGTGATGCAAGTTTGGGCAAGATAACAACATCTCTGGGATTTCTAAAAAGAAGGGTTTAGGTTATCACTAAGTTCCTTTTTAGCTCTGAAATTGTATAAGCAGACAATTAAGTTTTTGCTGTTATTAAAAAAATGCTAAAAAGACAAAAACAAAAATCCCAATCCCTCTATATTTGTCTTTACTTTTGGTACAACTAAAGGTCACCCACAACTGGTACAAACCCTTATATTTTATTTCCTTTTCAGTTGTTATGGAGGACTTGGGCGATCTTGTCTTGGTAAGGAAAAATTTTCTCTATCCACATTAAATAAATGTTCACATTAAGTAAAGTAGCCAAACTTCTGTTTCTAAGCTGTGTTTGATACTACACCAAAATAAAACCAAAACATAGTTTTAAGTCTGAAAAATATTTAAGTCCTGAACTTTTTAACACCATGGTTTTAAGCATGGGAGATTCCATGTTTATACCATGTGCTTACTATATCTATACACATATATAAATCTGTACACACAGGAGTTTGGCTACTGGATAGAGTGATAGGCTTGAAGTCAAGATGAACTATATGAAAACTCTGCCTTTAACAGTATGGCACTTGAGAAGACTTTGCACTTAACTAAGATGTAGGTGGGTGGTGAGCCACCAAGTACAATTCCCACACTGGGAAATAAGAAATTCACCCATCTTTCAGGTATTCTTAAATAAATAATAGATACTACTCCCATCCCTTACATATTAAGTATGGAGGCTTATTCTATTAAAGGATATAGTAAGCCTTGAGTTCATTTGTCAAAAATGGCTACCTAGGTGTGTTTTAAAAATAATTTCACATTTTCTAAATGGCTTCAGTATTGTTAAAATAATAGAAACAAAATAGCATATAAGCTTACTCCTGTTTCAACAAGGTAGTCTTATGTAAATTAATCTTACACGTTCTCTTCTGTACATGGAGTAACACTATTGTTGAAATTTTTGTACCATTTTAAAATAGTAGCAGCTTGCCTCCTACTATACTTATCTGATACAGTATCACCGCAGCAGGCAATTGACAGCCTTCGAGATTTAAGAGGATCTGGGGCAATACAAACCATAAAGGTAATTTATAATTTGTTGAGTATTTGGGATGGGGTTAGAGTATTAAAAAATATGATTGAGGTCTAAGAAGGAGAGTACTTTTTAAAACAACATATTTAAAGTTAAATTTTTATTTAAATATTGCATTAATGTTCCAAGGAATCATAAAATTTCCCATAAAAAATTAAAAGTATGAACTTTCCAGTTCTTAAGCTCTTTCTCCTCCCATTCTGGGAATGGATCATCTCACCTGTTGTAAACTATCAGACCTTTTAAAAACTTGGAGCAGAGAACTATTTTTGTTTTAAAATGCCTTTTCTAGAGCTCCTGATGAACTTAAAGTTCCTGTTTACGTCACCAAAGTTTGGCATAATAGGTTACTTAATATTTAAAAGGAATAATGAGAACTACTTTGGGTCTTCTAGTCTATCTACAATTTTTTCATCATCCGATATAATAATAGCTTGCATTATTAGCATTATTCGTCTTGGAGAGGGCCATGTCCCATTTTATTTTATTTATTGATTAGAGTTGCTTATCCTCCTTTCTTCAGTTAGTTTGCTTGGGGTGGTTGTGGAGGGTCAAGATGTGATGCCAAGAGCTACCAAGCTGTGATTTTTAAAGTATTACTTAGTCTTCTGCTAACCTTGCCAGGGGCAAGAGATTGGGGCCAGGGAGACTGAAGGTGCCTTGTAACACAATGTGATCTTGATTCTTTCGAGCAGTGTAACTATTTTTATTTGAAAGTACTAATTCTCATTTTTCCAGCAATATAATTATCTCCATGATTTTCGAGACAAACTGGCTGCACATCTGTCGACAAGAGACTCAGTATCAAGATCTGTATCTAGATAAAGAACAATCTAGATAAAGAACAATGTCAATTTACTACACATAAATAAGATCCTTTCTGTAATTTTATAGTCAAGAGAAACTTACTAACCAATTAAAATGAAAACATGCCTATACAGATGTATCTCTAAAGTTTTAAGTTTTCACGTTTTGTGTTATTTGGTGACTTTGATGCATAAAAATATCCTTCCTGTAAATGGGCCCCTTGTCTCTTTTATATGGGTATTATATTGTATAACTGCATTCAGCATTGTATAGATTGTCATGATCCCTGTGTAATGCTAATAATTAGTAAGAAGAATAAAACCACCCTGGTCCTTGACTTGACTATGAGAAGATTGAAAATTCCTTGGGTACCTTGGTTCTTGATTTTTATTGATCCTGGTTGACTTGTTTTTAATGATTTGCATTGTTACACAATTTGGTTTTTTCCTTCTATGTAGTCCTCCATCTGAATTCCTTCCATTTGCTTTTCTATTTTTAACCTTTAAAATTACATGGATATTAATTTTCTTTAACCATCTTAACTCTAATTGCTTATTGTTGATTTTAACCAACCTAGATTGAATCATATGCATTAAAACTCAACTAAATTAAGGAAATCTAACTAATTCTTCTCAAACCAATTTAATAAAGAGGTATCCTGTTTTAAATTATGCTCCAGAAAATGCTCGAACTCTCACATGAATTTGAGACAATGAAGACAATGTTCAAGATCACTTATTTAGCTATAGGCAGTAATACTCTGTAGGGTACTGATGTCTTTGTCTATCAAATAGTACAAAAATACCTCAAAGAAGTGCTTCAAAATGATTATCAGTGTTTTCAAGAACTATAAACTGCAGAACTTGTTCCATGACACAAAACTCATTAATGTCTATTTTAGTTAATTAGAAAGTTAATTCATAGTAGTACAAAACGAATGTAAAAAATTACATATCCCATTAATATCCAAGTGAAAGTACTAGGAACTTAAAATTACTATCTCAAACCACATATCACTAAAAGCAAGGGCATTTTTGATCAGTAAAAGTTCAGGAGTAACGAATTACCACACAGAGATTTCATGAGAAATTACATTCTGCAATTTGAATAAAAGTATAACCTAAAGAAACTTTCTAACATCAAATAGTTTTGAATTTTGATTTTGTGTTCACATATTAGAAATTATACTGCCAACTAAGCATAATGTTCAAGATAATGAGGAAAGTAATGTGATTAATTAACTAAGCTCAGCTAAATACTCATATCTAAGTTTCCATTTAAATTCCATTTTAATACTTAACTAACATGTAGAATCCACTTGACTGAATTATTTTTAAACAGATATTTTCTGTATAATAGAAAAGATAAAAGAAACTCACTGTTCCAAACACTGCAAGGAGATGTAGTTAATGTATGGCATGAGAGCTGGAGGAAACACTTTTCTCTGCCTCATCTCGGATGAAGGAGTTCATTAGGAAAGATATGGCCAAAATGGGGTGTGGAGAAAATAAAAAATCTGGAAGAGTTTGAAAATCCACAAACAAACCAAATACATAAGAAGTAAAGGCATTTTAAATTAATAGCTTAATGTGCCAACAAAGGATGCCATTAACATAAATAACACAAACCACAAATACTTTGTGACAGTTTTTATTAAATATACAAATGCAGAATAAAACCATTGAGCTATAAGGACCAATTTTAAGTGCATTTTCTTTGGTCACATGTAAAACCTTCTGAGGTTAAAATGTGATAATTTTAAGAAAACAAGCAAAATTCTAAAATAAACTATATTTTGTCTTGTCAAGTCTCAATGTCCAGACTTATCTCTTGTTCTAGTATACTACTTAATTGCACCATTACTTCCAGAACAGAAGATAAGAAAATTGTAACCAAAGAAAAGTAGATTTTATATATTGAAAAAACCTGACAAATTAAACCTAAAATCTGAAATGCTAATTCTGAAATACATCAAGATATTCTCTAAGTATATGTAGTTAGACAGTGAACACTACTAAAGCCATTAGTGCATCTGAAGTGATACCAATACTACACTGTAGCAGCACCACGTAGTTTTGTTTTCCAACTCCCAACACACCAAATGCCAGTTAAAATTTGGTGATTAAAGCTATATCCTTAGTCTAATTAAAGCAGTATCTTTTATAAGTACAGATAGTCACCTGAAACAGTAATAGCAATCAAAATAGAAGAACCCTGCTTTTTCCTCAATACAAGCTATTATGTACTGATTTACTGAGATTTATTAATACCAAAATATTCTTTGCACAGTAGTAAACAAGTATAATACTAAAGAGCTTGTTTCTGGTAAAATAACTTATAAATTATTTCACTTTTTATAAATGGTGTAAAAAGTTGCAAAAAATTTCAGAATGAATCTTATATTACTGGTGGTATAGTTATGAATATTTTCTTCCCCACTAAGATGATTATTGCTATGTCAAAATATAATTGTTGTTCATCAGTGCTTCTGAGTAACTTGCATTTATACTGTACAATTTCTTGTCAGACGCACATTTTTAAGATCCGAGACACAAACACATGGATTTACAATTTTGTTAAATTTCTTGGTACAAAATGTCCAAACCAACAGAAAATCTGCTACTGTATATAGGATTTTCTAGGTATAGTCTAATATAAACTTAAATAAAAAGTGATGCTCAACAAATAATGCATCTACAAACAAACCAAGGTAAAGGGATGTTATTGTTTGTTCCAAAGCAACAGCATCTAAGAAGGTATCATATATTTATATCTGTAGTTCAACTTAATTGTATTTGACTGAATAAATAAAAATTTTACATTTTACAAAATGTGTTGTCAATTTGGGAAGGCTTGGGGTGAGGTAGCCAATGGTAAATAGTTTCTATAGGAACTGCAAAACCATTAAAAAGCTCTACACTAGGGGCAGCTAATGTGGTGCAGTGGATTGGAGCAGAGCACTGGCCCTGGAGTCAGGTTGACCAGAGTTCAAATTTGACCTCAGACACCTGCCTCTGTGTGACCCTGGCCAAGTCACTTAACCCCAATTGCCTTGCCAAAACAAAAACAACAACAACAACAAAAACAGCTCTAAACTGTAGACAAATGGCTAACACACCAAGAGGATCCTGTAGATTAAGTTTCAGATAAACTGTGCCACTGCTGGATTATGGCTTCTTTACGAATCTGACTCAAAACCAAGGCCTCCTTCTCTGGACCACAGCTTAGAAAATGTTTAACTAATAGCCCTTTAGGCACAAATCTGTTTGACTACCTAGACTTAAATCAATTCCTGGCCACCTCATAGATGACACATGTTAAAAGTTGTATTGTATGGCTGTCCTCATGTTTCTTTCCCCTTCAAAGCATTCACACTATTTGGCAGGGACTTTGGTGCTTTAACTATCACCAGAAAACATCCTTTATCCATCTCACCTCTCATTGCATCCCCCCTACAAGAAAACAGAATACTCCCCCAGGTCATAAACATAACATGTTGGGGGGTGGCTAGGTGGTGCAATGAACAGAGCACTGGCCTTAGAGTCAGAAGGACCTTGGTTCAAATTCGGCCTGACACTCAACACAAAAACCAGCCAGGTAACCTTGGGCAAGTCACTTAACCCCAAGTGCCTTACCTTCCCTCCTCCAGAAAGCAAACAACAACAAAAAACAAAAACAACCCCCAAAACATAACATGTTGGGGGGGGGGGATAAGTCCTATTTTACTTTGTGTATAAAATTTCTTCGCATTTGTACATAGCTACACTTCCCAAAAAAGACACCTTCGACAAATGGACACGATGGCTAAATAGTCAAGAACTTGTGGCCAAATATTTTTATGCAAGACAATCTAGGTCAACAGAATCCGTTATATCCACATCAAAAAAGTATTACTATTGGATAGAAATTGAAAATAAGATCCCTATATTAGAAAAAACCTATCATATATTTTTTTAGGTTACACAGAATTCAAATTATAAAACGCTTTTTATGGAGCAGCTTAGGTGGTGCAGTAGATGAAGCACCAGCCCTGGAGTAAGGAAGACTTGAGTTTAAATCTGGCCTCAGACACTTGACACTTACTAGCTCTGTTTCTGTTAAATAAGGTAATATATCTGAATATTGGAGATGAACCAAATAATAGAAAAAACTCTTGAAGTACTTTAAACCCCAGGAAGCAGCAGCTTGAAATTCATTACATTGTAGAATTCAATGTATTTTCCTGTAGCTTGGAAAATTATAATTTGCTTTTTATTGGAAGAGACTGGTGGGAAGATACAGCAAAACTATGGAAGACAGGAAAGAAAGAATAGAGTCAGTCACAGATTTGATATTTCAAAATACTATTTTTGCACGTAGACAAACAAACTCCCAGTATTCTAACCATTCTATCCCAAATGGGTTTGCTGGAATTTTAAAACATTATTTCACTTTTTAACTATATACGAAATAGCATCTGCTTTAAGAAAATTAATATAAATTTTTTTACAATTGACAAAAAAAATCCACTTCATCACTTTATGAAAAAGTAAAGCTGTATTTATTTTAATGTGTTCAAATAACTTAGGTTATTCCAAAGTCTAAGAAGTCACTCTATATACACTTGCCTCAACTTTCTGATGCCAGTTAAATCACAAAGCCATTTATTAAAACTTGAAGCGACTATGATTTATAAAACCTACTATAGATGAGAAGGCAGCAGTCTAGATAAAAGAATTTTTACCAGAAATCAGTTTATTTAAAAAAAAAATTTAAAAAATTTTAAAAGTGCCATTTTAAACCCTCAAAAAAAATGGGAAAAAACCAGCAATTTCATTAAATTGGTCATATAAAACATATAACATTAAAGTGACAAAAGAAAATCAAAGATTAGTGTGCCTAGAAATTTTAAATGTCCCTTTCAGAGTCAGGAATGAAATTTAAAAACAAAAAGAATCATAATACTGGTTTAAAAATATAACTTGTATGCATTTATTGTAGTTGTTTGTAGATTAAGCCATTTTAAGAAGCTATCTGCAATTTTTAAAACAATGCACTGAAAAGAAGTCTTAAATTTCAGAGTTTTATTGTATTGCACTAAGGAATAGCAGGGTAGTTACACAATGTTCTCTCTCACTTTCTGTTCTGAACATCTAAGGTATGACTTGCAAGTCCTTAAGAGTATCTTTTATCACTAGATTGTAACAATAATTAGAATACCAAATTTCTTATTAAGTGACTGCTACAAATGAAAACATTTAAAATAACTTTAAATGCATTCCAAGATAATTTAGTATATATTCTCAATAGATTCACTTATGCTTAAGAATTAAAGTATATGAATTTTATGGAACTATTATGGGAGACCCTAGGTCATGCAATATAGAGGGCTAATATTTAAATGTTAAGGAAAAAAATCCCACCATCCTTATATCTGCAAATATATCCATGTAATCTTCTACATGATATATGAAGAAACCTATGAGGCTTCCCATAAGGTCACATATTCAAAGTTTTCTGTCCTTCAAAAGCACTTGATCTTTACAGCTAGTTTATAATCAGTCAATATTTCAAAAAAAAAAAAAAACAACAACAAAATAAGCTACTAGAAGCTCCTGTAAACAAAAACTTTCAACAGACTAAGGACAGTCAGTAATTAATACAATTATTCAGAAAATTATGGCTGTTCCTAGGGAGTACAAGTTCAAACCAGTCAATACCAGAGGTAATCATTTTATACTCATTTATACGTAATTCCATTTAATTTCTTTGTCTAAGCATAACATATGAAAACAGTCTTTCCACAAATCAAAAACGTGGAAACATTTTAAAAATAAGTAGTCTTCTTTTTTTTTTTAAGTAACTGATCATATTCCATAAGCTAATCTTGGAAACAGGTTCTTGTTGGACAGAATCCTTTCACTTTGTGGCTTTTGCATGCACTTAACTGGACTCAGTCTGTTGTATATGTCATCTTAAGAGCTCACCAAAACATAAATCATGCTGAAAAGAAGAAGAAAAACATTGTTAATTTAAGGCAATTTATTCCCAATCATGAACATTAATGGCAACAAACATTATTCCTCATTGTACAGCAAACCAAGTAGGGTAAAACTGCTCAAAAGAGGTATAGCAGTACCTCTGCGGTGGTGATTCTCTATTTCCTCAAATTTCAACAGTATAACAGCACTTAAGTATGTACATGGGCTCAAATACCCGCCTAAAACTCAAGAGCTCTCATATTTCAGCTAAAAAGGGAATTCTTCATGAGAGAACATGAGTACTCCTGAAAAGTTACTAGGCAGGAGCAGTGTAGTGCATAGAGCACCCGCCCTGGAGTCAGGAGGACCCTAGTTCAAATCCAGCCTCAGACACTTAACATAAAAACTAGTTGTGTGACCATGGGCAAGTTACAATCCCAACTGCGCTCCAAAAAGGAAAAAAAAAGTTAGTAGGCAGCAGCTAGGCTAAAGGGACCAAAGAAAAAACGGGAATTTCCTGCCCAGGTAAAGTCACTAGAGGTGTTCAAGCAGAGTTAGATGAGCATGTGTCGGGGAAGATGTGAAAAGGTTTATCGCCTCTAATGTCCTTTCTACTTCTAAGATTCTCTAAGTCTCTCATGTGAATTTACTTACCTTTAGTATGATGTAAAAAAAGGGACTCAAATTGTTCCAATTTTATAATGAAATTCAATGGCAATTCACAAAATCTTTGCAGGAACACTTCTATTCATACAGTGAAAACACGCTGTTATTTACTGAAAACCTATATTCACTTTCATAATGCTAAAAACGGGCACTTTTCTTTCAGATGTTAGTCTATGTTCTTTATGCATACAATTATGGGGTGCTGTATTTGTGAAAAGAAGCTTGAATATAGCCTAAAGGTACACCTTTTTTTTTTCTCAAAAGGAATAAAGAGAAATGGCAATGGAATAGCATACTGCAAGAATAAATGTCTGTGAAAAATCTATTAAGCTGAGAAGCAAAAAGTGGTATAAAATATTTGGGCAAGTATTAATTAAAGGGATTAAAACACCAAGCTGGATGGAAGAAAATATATGAATTAAATAGCCAAAAGCTGGAATGGGGGGGAGGGGGGCTTTGTTAGGACAATTGAAGTATCCAGATACCTTCTTAAGGTCCTATTCTGATAAAAGCAGTGAATTGACCTTGCTGGTAATTTCAGCTTTTACAAAGGTGGTAGAAATGCTATTACAGATCCAATTCTAATCAACAAGAAATAACTCAGGTGATGTACTGTTAATAACATATTTATGTATACGTATGTATGTGTACGTCTATACAGAGGGGAAAAGAGAGCAAGGGCACAGTTACTATATCCAAGTACTGTGCTGAATATCAAGGAGATAATTTTAAAAAGAGATGGGACCCTGCCCTAAAAAATTTATACATTCTAATGGAAATAACATATAGGTAACATTCTAATGGAGGTAGCCAGGGAAGGGTGTTTTGATCTGATAAATCAAAGGAATATCAGGCAAAACTGAATGTATACTTGAGATTTCTTGGGAGTTTATTTAAAAAAAATTCAAAGATTCCCCAATTGATTAATGGTCAGGGGATACGAATGGACAATTTTCAGAGGAAGAAATTCAAGATCTCTGTGAGCATGTGAAAAAATGTTCTAAATCACTACTGATTGGAAAAACACCAATCAAAACAACTCTGAGGTACCACATCTCACCTATCATGTTGGCTAACATGACAGAACAGGAAAATGAATGCTGGGGAGGATGTGGAAAAGTTGGAACACTAATGCATTGTTGGTGGAACTGTGAGCTAATCCAACCATTCTGGAGAGCATTCTAGAACTATGCCCAAAAGACTATAAAAAAGTTCATGCTTAGGGATGCATACCACTTGTAGGGTTATATCCCAAAGAGATCACAGAAACGGGAAAAAGACCTGTACGTACAAAAATATTTATAGCAGCTCTTTTTGTGGTGGCAGAGAACTGGAAATCAATAGGATACCTATCAATTGGGGAACAGCTAAACAAGTTATGGTCTATGAATGTAATGGAACACTACTGTGCTATAAGAAATGAGAAGCAGACGGACTTCATAATAATCTGGAGAGACTTAATTAAACTGATGCTGAAACAGGAGAGCAGAACCAGGAGAACTTTGTATACAATTACAGATGCATCGTATCTGTGACAACTAACCCCTCAGCAATGCAAGGTTAGAAGACAACTCCAAAAGACTCATGATGGAAAGGGATATCCACATCCAGAGAACTGCAGACTCTGAATGTAGACTGAAGCAAACTACTTGATCTCTCTCTTTTGTGTTTTGTTTTGTTTCATTCCTTCTTTCTCACTGTTCACTCCACTAGTTATAATTCTTCTTTACAACTTGACTAATGTTTAATGTGAAGGTATTTGTAGAGCCTATATTTGACTGCATGTCACAGTGGGGGAGTGGGGAGAGGAGAGGGAAGGGGAAAAAATTTGCAACTCAAGGGATTGTGGAACTGAATGTTGCAAACTAAAAGTAAATAAATAATTTTTTAAAAAAAGATTTGGAATTGTTCCTGGGATTAAATAAACTGAATATTCTTTGACCCAGTGAAACTGATTCTCAGTCTTCACCACAAAGAGAGAAAGAATTAAATAAAAAAAAAAAGAGAAAGATTTCAAAGAAAGATTCCCTTTGGCTTAAGACTAAAAGGGAAGTTGGCTCAAGAAGGATGTAAGACTCTCAAGAATGAAGGAAATCTTGTCATCATGTACTGGTTATTAAGTAAGTATATAATCATTTTTTTTATATCCCAAGGATATAGCTTGGTGTTTTGAACATAAAAGGTATTTTGTAAATAATGAGTTTATGGGTTTATGTATGATCCTTTATTTAAACGTCTATTTTTGTTAGTGAATATTAACAGTTCAGGAAAAAAAAATTTTTTACAACCCGACCCCCAAATAACTTTGGAAATAAAAGAAATAAAAAAGACCACTGTGGCTATATAAAGAACTCATTTGCTTTTTGGAGGGAAACTGGGGTTAAGTAACTTGCCCAAGGTCACATAGCTAGGTTTTTGTTTGTGTGTGTTAAGTGTCTGAGGCCAAATCCGAACTCAGGTCCTTCTGACTCCAGGGCCGGCGCTCTATTCACTGCGCCACCTAGCTGGCCCCACTCACAGATTTTTAAAAGCTGCGTATAAGAGATGGGAGAGTCACACAGGATGGCAAGCCTGGACAAGTTGTGATTTGCATCAATGAGAGAAACATCAATATAGACTAGATCATATATTCACATGTACTGATGATTTTAGATGACAGTACTTTTATTTTTATTTGTATTCACTTCCATCTTTCATACATGGCTTTTAAAAATCTGAACTTGTAAACTGCTAAGAAAAGTGACTTAAAAGCATATCTTTTGATCCAGAGATTCCAAAGCTAGTCATACAGCCAAAGGAGGCCAATGATAAAAAGTTTCATATATCAAAATGTTGATAGCAACATTTTTTGTAGTAGCAAAAAACTGGAAACAAAGATGTGAATGGCTCTCTGGGGAAAGGTGATAGAAGATATATTCTGAAATGAAGGTGATGTAAAAACAAAAGATAATAAAATAATTAAAAAATGAAATCAAATCTGAGCTTGTTAATATGCTTCCTGAGCAGACATACCATTCTATTTTTTCTTCTTGCCTCTCAAGAAGACTAAATAAAACCCAGTGTGAATTGAGGCTTTCAATAAATACCACAGATAAAAAAAATCTGTTAAAGATGTAACTGAAAGATTAAAGAGATCACAGATTTAGAATTGGAAAAGACCTCAGAAGTCATTTAGCTCAACCTCCTCATTTTATCAATAAAAAAACTAATACCCATATAAGAGAGAATAGATTGGGGGAAGGGGTATTCAGTGGGCTTGCTATTTTGTGGTGGGGGGGTAGGGAAAACACAGGGAGAGAAAAAATTGTAACTCAAAATCTTGTGGAAATGAATGTTGAAAACTAAAAATAAATAAATTTTAAGAAAAACAAAAACAACACCAAAAAACTAAGGCCCAATGCGGTTAAGTGATTAGCTCAACATCACACAAGTAGTATGGCCAGGATTTTGAACCCAGGTCCTTCTAATTGCAAATTTAGTGATCTATTATATACCATGTTAGATCTGAACCAGAAAGATGGTGAGAAATGTGTCAAGCCAAGGTCAGGGTTTCCTTCTTCTAACACTATAAGAAGTGTTTGATAGACCCATAGAGGCTTGCTGACAAATGGTAACTTCTAGATATATGGCTGGAGGCTTCTGGGTAATCCTATTCTCTGGAAGGAGGGAGATCTGTCATAGCCTTAAAGGGCTCAGGCAAATTAGGAATCTTGGTTTTGATAGGACAGTTCTTTCTTTCTCAGCCCAGGAATTTTTCATGTTTGACCCAGGGAGCAGAGGACAGGGATTATCAAGGTCCCAGAGGGGTAGAACCTCAAAGTCTTATAGACTGTCCTTGTACAGAAAGGAAGCAAACAATTCCTTAATTTTGCATGCATTCTATCAGGGAAACTAATTTTTAGACTACAATAAAATAAAACTTAAGATAAGGGAGGAAATGGTAAGTCCTCAATTACTTTGTCAGACAGCCCAAAACAACTACATCCCAAGTACTGATAGATCGGTATTCTGAAAACTAATGGGCAGTCAAGATTTCAATTTCTAGGGAAAAAAAATTAGAATGTACTATTAGAAGGATAGTTTTTTGAGCACTTAGAAATAAAAACAGTGATTACTACAAGTCTGCTTTAGTTCATTAGAAATATGTCTGCACAGCTTTGGAGTCATATATTAACACCTGGGTTCAAATCCCATAACCTACTGGATGATCTCAGCTTTCTCATCTGTGAAACCCGGGTTTTGAACTGCTAGACTGCCTTCTCTAAATCTATCACAGAATCATCACAAACATATGCAGACATAGATTTCAAGAAGGCATGTCAGAAACACTGGTTCAGAAGCTGCTTGAAAGACCAGATCCAAAGAACATGGATTAACGAATGGAATTATATTAACCATAACAGCATAGTTTGGTGAAATTCTCTAGGGTTCTTTGTTCACTGGACAGTTTTGCTCCAAATTTTTATCTATGACTTGGATGGTGGTACTTCACTTCTCAAATTTATAGGCAATAAAGCTGGCATGGAGAGCCAACACGCTAGAGGACAAGAACTGGGATGGTGACAGGCTTGAACACTGGGTCATATCTAATAAGATCAAGTCTTGTACTAAGGTTCAACGGTACAAATAAAAGACATCAGCTCATATTAAAAAAGACCTTGAGGAAAAAAGTGATAAGACCATCAGTGAAGTATTAAAAAAAAAAGGGGGGGGCATGGAACTGAAGTAGGATCAGAGGGAAACAGATAAGCAGAACAGATTTGGAAACAACATGCTGAAAATATCATATGCTCATTAAACTACACGTAACAGGATTTACAGTTTTATATACAAGCCTTTTTTTGGTACACAGGGAAAAGGTTGTATTTGTTGGTGTTAAGTTCAGAGTAACAAAAAAATTTATCTTAAAAAAGCCAAAGTTTTTATTGAAAACTCAAGGTGAGAAGAGTCAACAGTAGTTGTCAACTGATTCCTTGTCTCCCCTCAGAAATATTTCATGTCGCCGCTCCTCAGGACTCTCAACACCCCATTCTCCTCCCATCTGATGACTTTCCTCTTACTTGACTAAGAAAACCAAGCCATGAACTCCTTTTTCTTCTCCTCTCTATAAATGACCCAGAAACATCTAAAACAATATATTCAAAGCAGAACAGACACATACATCTATGTGCAACGCACAAGTATACATATACATATAAATATACACACATGTAATAGATATATATGTATATATCTGGGAATTATTTGCATAGAGATGACATATGGCAGTTAGGTGGTGCATTACACAGGAATTCTTGAGTTCAAATATGGTTTCACATACTTACTAGCCGTCTGCCTCAGTATCCTTATCTGTAAAATAGGGACAATAATGCCACCTACCTCCCTGGATTGCTATGAGGATCAAATGAGATACTAATTGTAAAGCAGTCATCAGAGAGTGCCTGGCACACGGAAAGCACTATAATAAAAGTGAGCTATTCTTAATATTTATTTATTTATTTATTCTGTACATATATGTACTCATATTTTTATCTTCAGCATCTAGCACTCATGTCTGGCATAACAGTATACTTTAACCTATAAATGACTGCTGTCTGAACAGTGTAATATGACAAAGATATAAATGATATATAAATATATAGAAGTATGGTATAAAATGTGAGGAACAGCCCAATTTTATTCTTAGACTCTATCTGGACCAGTCTCTAGTTCTAAATGCGACATTTTAGGAAGGATATTCATATGTGAAGAGCATACAGAATAAGACAGCCAGAATGGTGAGATAATTTGAAATCCTAGCCCAGGAGAATAGGTTGAAGGAACTAAAGATGTTTTAGCCTAGAGAATAGGGAACAAGAAAGTCATCTTCAATAATCATAACCCTAGAGCTAGAATGAACATTAGAAGTGATTTATGGGGCAGCTAGGTGGTGCAGTGAATAGAGCATTAGTCCTGGAATAAGGAGGACCGGAGTTCAAATCTGGCCTCAGACACTTAACACACTTAACTAGCTGTGTGACCTCGGGAAATACATTTAACACCAACTGCTTTGCCTCCCCCTTCACCTCCCCACCACAAAGAAGTGATTTAATGCAACCTCCACATTTTACAGATGAGGAAACTAAAATCCTGGGATTAAGTTAAGTGACCTACTCAAGATCATAAAGGCAGTGAACATCAAAGACAGAATGAACCAAAGTTCTCTAGTTCTAGAGCCAAGTGCTCTTTCCTTTGTGCCAAATAATCTGACAAGCTTCCATGCTGAAGTAAAATTTGACTTGATTCTCTTGGTTCTAGAAGTAATAGGACTAATTAGTAGAAGCTAAAAGCTAAGAGGAAGTAGACTTTGTCAATAGAGAAGCAAAACTTAAAATAAATATACTGTTCAAAAATTAAAATGGTCTACCTTGGAAGCTAGTAAGTTCCCCATCACTTGATAATATTCAAGCTAGGGCTAGTTATCACTTAGTTATGGATTTTGTAGAAGAGATTTATGCTTCTGGTATGAGTCAGACTTGATGGCCTTGGAGTCCCCTTCTGACTCTAAAATTCAATAATTATACAACACAATTATCAAAATTGGTGTGGGAGCTGGAGTGGTGTAAAGGGTAGAAGGGCACCATCATAGCCTCTTTTAAAACAGCCTGATTATAATATATAGAAAAGCAAGGGAAAAGACTACACATTAGGCTTAGATGTTTATAAAAAACTCATGTTAAAAGTGGGAAGAAAAAACCCAATATGATTAAGCTTAGATGTTCATAAAAAACTCATGGCAAAAGTGGTAAAAAAAAAAAGACAACAACCCCCAAACTATAATTCCAGTTTATCAATTCCCAAATTTGAATAGCAGCCATTCTGTTGCCTTTTCCATATATGCAATCCCTGACCTGCCCTCTAGAGCAAGGATTCTTAACCTGGGATCTATGAACTTGTTTTTAAAAAATATTTTGATTACTGTATTTGAGTATGTTTCCTTTAGAAATACATGTATTAGATGGAGGAGTAGAGGCAGCAGCCCAACTAAGTCACTCAACATTTCCCTCCAACCAACTTTAAAATAACTCCATAAATTGAATTTTCAAGTGGCAAAGTCAACAAAAGTTAGGGTGAGACATTTTTCTGGCCTAATAAAACTCAGGGAGGTCAGAAGTTGTCACATGGGTGTGGAGGCCTTTCCAGAGCACACACACAAGGCAGGTGGCAGCAGCAGCAGCAGCTTTGAGGATTCTCAGTGCAGAGATGAAAGGTGGTTGGACAATTGATCAGAAAGAGGCTCCATGAGATTTACTGATGGCAGTGGGTACAACTGTCAATGATTGGCAACTCTACTGTCCATATTTAGTTCTGGGTTGCAGGTCCAGTGAGGAGTGCTTCTGGTTGATCACAAGGGACAGGGGATGAGGAGCAGTAGTGCTTGGGGCTACAGGGAAGCAGGGGGGTGTTCCTGGGTAAAGCAGTGACTGTATCTCTCCCCTGATCACACCACCTTGTTAGCACCAAATAACCTGCAGAAACGGCAACCCCCACCAATTCCCTCACCCCTCCCCACTAAGAACTAGTTTTGAAAACAACAGCACAAAAAAAGCCTGAAGCTTGAGGCAGTGCCTCCCCATATCTAAGTGAGCAGAGTTCAATTTTAACACGTAGCTCAAAGTTAAGAAATAGGCTGGAAAAATGAGCAAACAACAACAAAAAATGAACTTGACCATAAAAAGCTATTATGTTGTGAGAGAAGACATAAATTCAGAAGACAACAACAATTTGAAAATGGCTACAAGAAAAGCCTCAAAGAAAAAATGCTAACTGGACATTAAACTCAACAAGAATTTCTGAAGAAGGGGGCAGCTAGGTGGTGCATCGAACAGAACACCTGCCCTAGAATCAGGAGGACCTGAGTTAAAAATCCAGTGGCTTCAGACACTTAACAATTACTAGCCATGTGACCATTCAACCCCAACTGCCTTGCCCTCCCCGCTCCAAAAAGCAAAAAAAAAGAAAAAAAATTTCTGAAGGAATTAAAGAAATTGGTAAGAATGGGAAAGGGAAAACTTGGAAAAGAAATGAGAATGATGCAAAACAGAGAATTAACAGCTTGGTAAAAGAAGCACCAAAAAAATAAAGAAAATAACACGTTAAAAACTAGAACTGGCCTAATGGTAAAAGAAGCACAAAAATTCACTGAAAAATTCCTTTAAAAAAAAAAAAAGCTTAATTGGCCAAATGGAAAAAGAGATACAAAAGCTCAATGAGGAAAATAATTCCTTAAAAATTAGAATTGGGCAACTGGAAGCTAATGACTCCACGAGACATCAAGAAATAATAGAATAGGGGGCAGCTAGGGGACGCAGTGAATAGAGCACCTGCCCTGGAGTCAGAAGGACCTAAATTCAAATCTGGCCTCAGACACTTTACACACTAGCCATGTGACCTTGGGCATGTCACTTAACCCCAATTGTCCAGCCTTCTTCCCTCCAAAAAGCAAAAAAGAAATAATAATGTCAAAAGAAAATGGTACATCTCACTGGAAAACCAATTAACCTAGAAAATAGATCAAGGAGAGATCATTATAGAATTACTGGACTATCAGATGACCCAAAAAAGAGCTTAGACATTGCCCTGATATCTTAGATCCAGGGAGTAAAGTAGAAATCTAAAGACTCCACTGATCACCTCCTGAAAGAGGATCCCCAAATGAAAACTTCCAGGAATATCATAGCTAAATTCCAGAGCTCCCAGGTCAAAGAGAAAATACTGCAAACAGCCAGAAAGAAACAATTCAATTATTGTGGAGCTACAGTTAGGATCACACAAGATTTAGTGGCTTTTACACTGAAGGAACAGAGGATTTGGAATATATTCCAGAAGGCAAACTTAATGAAAACAAATGTAGCATCCCTGATGAAAAGACCAGAGATGAATAGAAAATATGACATTCAAACAGAAAACTCAAGAGAGGCATAAAAAAGTAAACATGACAGAGAAACCATAAGGGGCTCAATAAAGTTAAATTGTTTATATTCCTATAAGGAAATATGGTTCACGTAACTCCTAAGAACTTTATCGTTATTAAGGTAGTTAAAAGTAGTTTACATAGATACAATCTAATAGGTTTGGATGATTTTTATTTTATTTTTTTTTGCTTTTTGGAGGGCAATTGGGGTTAAGTAACTTGCCCAAGGTCACATGGCTAGGTTTTTGTTTGTGTGTGTTAAGTGTCTGAGGCCGGATCCGAACTCAGGTCCTTCTGACTCCAGGGCCAGCTCTACTCACTGCACCACCTAGCTGTCCTTGGATGATCTTTAAAAAAATGAAGGGTAAAAAAAAGGGATGAACTAGGAAGGGGAAAATTTTCTCACATAAAAGAGGCACACAAGGAAGAGAAGGGGGGAAAGGGAGGTGGTAGGCAATGTTGAACCTCACTTTCATTAGAACTGGTTCAAAAGGGGAAGACTACACAGATACACACACTCTCTCTCTGTTTTCTCAGTTGGGTATAGAAACCTATTTTTACCCATTAGAGAAATAGGAGAGATAAGGGGAGAAGGGAATGATAAAAGACTGAAGGCTAATTAAGGGAGGCATTGGTTATAAGCAAGATAAGACTTTTGAGGAGCAACAAGATAAAAAAAAGAGAAAGAAGGAGAAAGGGAAGAAAATAAAATAGAGGTAAATAAAAAAGCAGAACAGATCAGAAACCAGAATCCAACAATATATTATTTATAAAAGACACACTTGAAACAAAAAGACACACACAGAATTAAAATTAAGACTCAAAGCAGAATCTAATACGCTTCAGCTGAAGTAAAAAAAAAAAAGGCAGGAGTAAGCAATCATGATGTCAGAACACAGAGAAAGCAAAAGCAGACCCAATTAAAAGAAATAATCAGGTAAACATTTTAATTAAAATTTACTGTAACCAATGAGGTCATATAAAAATTTTTTATAATAAGTTTCTCTGATAAAGGCCTCATTTCTGAAATACAGAGAGTATTGAGTCAGTCATAAAAATAAAGTGATTCCCCAATTGATAAGTAGCTATAGGACATGAACAGAAGTTTTCAGAAAAAAAAAAAATCACATTTATCTATTGTCATATAAAAAATGTTCTAAATCACTTTGAGAAACACATTAAAACAACTCTGAAGTACCAGTACACCTATCAGAAATGTTAAATGTTGAAGGAAATAAACTGCGTAACTTCTGACCCAGTAATACTATTACTAGCTATATATCTCAAAGAGATTAAAGTAAAAGTACCTATACATACAAAACATTCATATCAGCTCTTTTTGTGGTGTAAAGAACTGGAAACAGAGGAGAAGCTTCTCAAGTGGGTAAGAGCTGAGTAAGCTGTGGAATATTATTGTGACAGAGTACTATTGTACTATAAAAAATGACGAGGGGAGTGTTTCCAGAAAAACCTGAGAAGGCTTTTATGAACTGATACAAAGTCAAGGAAGAAGAATCACTGTGTACAGTAATAGCAATGTTGTAATGATGATGCATTACTGAAAGACTTGGCTTAACTGATTAATATCATGATCCAAAGGACTCATGATGAAAAAAGTGCTTATCCACTACCAGAGAGAGAACTGATGAACTCTGAATGTAAACTGAAGTATAATTTTCTCACTTTTTTTTTGGGGGGGGGGGGAAGAATATGGCTAACACGGAAATATGTTTTGCATGATTTACATGTATAATTGATACCATACTGCTTGCCTTCTTAGTGTAAGGGAGGGCACAGGAAGGAAGGAGAGAATTTGGGACTCAACATTCTAAAAGAAAAGAAGGGAGAGTTTGGAGGAAATAGTAATGAGTTCAGTTCTGGACCTGCTGAATTTAAGATGTCTTATAGGACATCCAGTTCCAGCTGCCCAAGAGGCAGTTCCAGATGTGAGAATGGAAGACAGAAGAGAGTTTAAGGTTGGACAAACAGATCTAAGAATCATCTGCATAAAAATGATAGCTGAACTGATGGGAACTGATGAAGGAGTTCAAACTAAGAAGGAAAGCGGGCCCAGGATAGACACAGATGGTAGGCACAAAGGGGTGACACTCATAGATAGTGGACATGAAATGGATAAAGACTCAGCAAAGGGGAGAAAGGAAGAGTAGTCAGAAGGAGTACCAGAAGAGAACAATATCATGAAAAGTAAGTGGGAAGCACATCATGAAAAAGGGGAATAAGTAAGTGTCCATTATGTCAAGTTCCTTGACTCCGACAGAGTAAAATCATTTTGGAACTCTTTAGAGAAGGAGGGACAACAACCAACCAAGTAAGTACCAAGCACTGTGCAAAGTACTTTACAAATATCTCTAGAGAGGATGGTGAATTATTATGTCAAAGGCTGCAGAAAGGTCAAGAAGGATAATGACTGAGAAAAGACCATTAGATCTGGCAATTAAGAGATTATTAATACATTTGGAAAGTGTTGTTTAAAAAAAGAGAAATGTACATATTTTTATTTTATGCATTTAAAAACATTATTTGAGGAATCTATACACCTTATCAGACTTGCAAAGGGAAGCCCAATACAAAAAAAGGTTAAGACTCCTTGGTCTAATTGAAAGAAAATATAAGTCTATATATTCAATGGAAATCAGGGTGGAGAAGTCAACAATTCCTCAAATTTGCCAAATGAATTTTTTTTCTTTCACAATATAAAATCAGTATGAAGAAAACAGCACATAAATCTTATAGATAAAGATCATTAGGGACATGTGACTACTCTCAGTCTCTGCAGAGTTTTATAGGAGTCAAACATTTTTTTCCTCTTAATATCCAACAATGTTCTTTCATTACCATCATTCAACCATGGAAAGCAAGGGTCATCCTCCACAGACTGAATTAATACATGTGAGAAATCAAGGTATCATTTAAGGTTACCCAACATCTTTTCAAATTTCAAACTAGTTCATCTCCCAGGTATTATGTATGTGCACAGATTTATGTACACACACACACACACACACACACACACACACGTACATATCCATGTTTTTATGTTCATGCCTATTATACCTTATGATTCAGGCATTCTTATTTATATGTTAAAAGTTAAAATGGGAAGCTTGATGGTTACAAAATTGTCAAGCAGTCAAATTACTCATCTTCAATTATATTTTTCCAACTTACCCATATAGATAGTAAAAAAATGATAGTAGGTAAAAGGCTAATTTGCACCATCCTTCTTTCTGACAGTACGCTAAAATATCTGCATTCATGATGGTTGTAGGATCATAAAGTCCTGGTCCACTCATCACTGGTCTACTCATATACCTGTAATGAATATATTTTATTAGCCACTCAGAAAAGAAGGTAAACTTTTATATAAGGGTTTTCTTCTTCTCAAAATCAATAAAGATGAGGCAGGAAATCACATGCTATAATTCTACATCACAATTAAATAATGAAAAATCTGTAATAATTTCAGTAGCAAAACTGAATCCTAAAACAGTTAATGTAAACAATATAAAGGGTTGAATAAATCACCTTTAATGCTAAATGCTTTCAGAAATCCAATAAAAAGGCGAATAACTAAACCCGAGACAGTAATATTTTAATGTGTCCAGATAAAGCTATGAAAAATTATACTAATTAGGAACTGCACTTGCATATCTCAGTTCTTATTACTGCAATAAAATACTGAATGGCCAGGTAGCTATCCTTTTTGTCATTAGTTTCTAAAAAAAATTTTTTTTAGTTTTAAATGCTACATACAAAGTATACATAAAGTCATATATGCTCATCTATTTGATTATTAAAATGAGTGTTAATTTGTAAGTTTTAAATTTGGGCTAATGTAATTATAATTAAAAAAAGGAATATTAGAAGTTTATTTAAATATTACCTCCAAATATGATATGCCAAGAGTGGCATATTGAGACCCAGTGTAAGCCACTCTGCTGCACAGAGAAACATGACACAGAAGAAAGCATGGATGAGATATTCTGGAAGTACGAGCTGGAGGAAAAATAATGATCAGTTATCAAAACAGCCTGGCTGAAAGGTTAATGTCATTATTAAACAAAATTAATTATAAATAATGTAAGAAACAAACTTCAATTAAGAGCTATTTTTCAGAATCAAGAATGAAAAGGGGCACTGTTCAGGATTTTATGTCTATACTGATCTTTCCACCAACAGCAAGATTTCTATGTAGACAGTAAAGACATAGCCTGCACTATTCTGAGGAAGAAACCTAGAAATTCCACAACCCACAGGGCACACATATTTCAACTATTACAAGTTGTTGGGCATGTGACTTCATCTGCACAGGGAGCACCTGGAGAGGAATTTCCTCTCCCAAAGCCCTCAGCCCCTTACAATCCTAGAAAAGTCCTGAAGGGACTCAGGTGTTCCTGACTAGGAAGATAGTTCCTTATCCATTACATTATGCTGCTTTTCCTCACATACAATGTATATAATTATTCAGTACAGATAGGAGAAGTTCACTGTACACAGAACTCTTCAGTGAGGAAACCCTTTCTAACCAATGCTGATTAAAAGAGCTGCCTAGAGGTTAAGGGCCTTGTCCAGGGTCACAGGGCCAGCAAGAGTCAGAGGCCTGACCCAACCCCACAGCTCCTTGGCTTCAAGCCTAGCCTTCTGTACACAACCCTACAATATAATGATGTTCAGGAGTGGGGAGAGGACTCATAATTCTAATTAGATAGATGGTAGTAAAAGTGACCATCCATAATTTTTAGAATTTTACATTACTACTTAAAAATCAATTATTATATTTTTTACTTTCTACAACTATACATGACATAAAATAGAAAAAATGAGATATTTGGTCACATGCAACATAAAAGAAAATATTTCACAAAACAAAAGCTTCCCTGAATAGTTTAAATGTTAGAATTCTTAAGTTTTTAATTAAAAGTTTAAAATGCTATGTGTACAAACCACATAACCACCACAATATTATATTCACTATGCAATGATCAGCCAATAATTTCTGCACAACGTTATGGATGTCAATATGAACAAATGCAAACAAGCTTTCTGCAATGTAGGAGGGAAATTATATCAAAACAGTGAAATAAATTATATTTTTTGGCATTTCTAGTAAGTTCATTTCTGAGGTACCACCTGAGAAGTTGCAAATAGGACTGAGAATTTCAGATTAATGAAAGCAAAGCACACAAGGACAAAGATCGTTAATAAAATTTTATTAGAATAATTAATATAAATTAATGTAAAATTTTATTTGGCACATCCAAGAAAATGTTAATGATGTAAACCTTAGAGTATTATAGAAATATATGCATGTATAAGTGACCTATGTAGATACCTGAATGAGGTAAAAAAACGTGATTAATTTTTTTCATTAAATATTTTAGTTACATAGTGACTTTATTTATTTATTTATGCATTTTGGAAAGGGGAAGGTAGGGCAGTTGGGGTTAAGTGACTTGCCCAAGGTCACATGGATAGTTTTGTGTTAAATGTCTGAGGCCGGATTTGAACTCAGGGCCTCCTAACTCCAGGGCCAGTGCTCTATTCACTACGCTACCTAGACACACCTATATAGTAATTTTAAGTGAAAATATTTTTAAAATGGATCAAGTCAGGTTAATTTTTAAGGGTTCAACTATGCTACTTCCCTACTCTAAACCTGAATGTTATTGAATGTCTTTAGTATAAAATATAAACTTTGACATTCAAAGTCTAACCTAGCTCTTTCTCTCTCTCTCTTTTCCCAATGCCTGGAAGGTATTCCTTTTTAATTTCTGCCTCATAAAATTCCTCACTTCTTTTTTTTCCTTTTTGGAGGGCAAATGGGGTTAAGTGACTTGCCCAAAGTCACACAGCTAGTTTTTGTGTTACATGTCTGGGGCTGGATTTGAACTCAGGTACTCCTGACTCCAGGGCTGGTGCTCTATTCACTGTGCCACCTAGCCGCCCCTCCTCCTTACTTCTTTATGACTTAGTTCAAGGACTACCTTCTACAGAAGTCTTTCTTAATTCCAACTGTCAGTGTCCAGCCTATGTTGTCTTTATTCTGAACATACTTATATATGAAGATATTATCTTCCATGATAAATGGTAAGCTTCTGGAATCTAGAGATTATTTTACTTTTTGTCTTTCTGGACTCATCCCCTAGTATACAGCAGACAATTAATATGCTTAACAATGACTGGGTATACCAAAAGTGTCTTATAAAAGACCTTCGCTATAAAAATATTTTAAGACTGTACTACATCTAAGATGGTGTTCTAAGACCTCAAAAGGTTTACCTGTATTCCTCTAATTCAAAACTGAAAGAATTTTAATAACAATAAAAACTAACTAATAGTTTTATCATCCTGCTTATTATTCTTCCCATGATTCAATTAAGGTTAATCTGCAGATAACAGTATACTCATTAAATAAACCTGTCAACTATTTAAACATATTATCTTCAAGTTAACACCTGTGGATAATACACAAATAAATAATTTTAAACCTGACTTCTAAAAATATGAATAGCCAAGCATTTTCACAGAACTTCTCCTTTAATAAAACAAGGGCTTCTATAACTTTATTTTAAATCCAAAAAATATATATCTCATAAAGCTATATTAGTGATACTAGTTAAAACTGAATTTTAACAAGCCCATTTTAAGAATTCTTTTCCTAGAGGGTTAGAACACTATCAAAATACTGTCCCAAATGTTTAAAACTTATATTTAGTTACAAGGATGATAAATATAGACTGGGAACTGAGGTTCTAGCATGAAACCCAATTCTCCCATAAAAGTCTAAAATGTATTTTTATAGATCTGTCTTAGAAAACTGTACTTTCAAATAATTTTTTGTGACATTTCTTTAAGAACTACAATTTAAAAAGTACTCTTCAAAACTACTTCATGCAAATATAATTTAAAATGATAGAAGATCTAACTTAAACACGCATAATAAATTGTCCTTTGTTAAAGATTACACAAAGCCAAAAAACGCATCATTTCCTTCCCCCATACTTTGGCAGAAGTAATTTTCAAAACACATTTTAAATAGGGAAAACTGTCAGATGCACAGCTATGCTGTCAACAATCACTTTATTTTGTAGTAGGTCCATCAAAATAACTCTTCTTTCATTTCCTCACTGCAACATTAGTATATCCCAAGTACATACTTCTTTTTTCTAAACCTGAGAATTTTTCTTTCTATTAAGAAAAACAGAAAAAACAAGATACATCTAAACAGAATGTCTCTATTGAAATACCAAGCAAGAAGGTATCAAGTAAATACTTTTAAAAAATTATGCACGTGAAAAAGGATAGACTCTACAGTATCAAATTGTTATTGTCAAAACACTGAAATTTCTCATTTTTCTGACAGCAGGTACTTCAACAATTTGTGTTTCCTAGTGAGCAGGTCAATCCTCCTTGTTCTAATTCTAATTGGACCAAGCCAAAAGAGTGATCATTTAAATAATACCTACTGTTAAGATTAAATGGAAATTCATAACAAAGTATTTATCTTAAAACTACTTGGTAACATGCATTTTTTAAAGTACTCCTCCCTGGAAAGCCTATGCGCCTCTGAGAACATTTCCATTAACTATCTTCTTAGTTCCTAATCAAAAAGATGTAATCAAGTTTGCTACAGAATAATCCATCTAAAATAGTAATAAATTCAGTACGCCTAAGCACTGCCAAACTTCCATTTAAGGTACATGTATTTAGAAATCACAGAGGATTTATATATCAAGAAAACCAAAACAAATTCCCATTACACCAATGAGGTATGTGGTGTTACAGCGTTTAAGTCCTGAGAACAGTATAAAATTCCAGGATATTCCAAAGGGGAGGAATGAGAAGTTGAAAGGTATAATAGGTTAATTTTACTTTGCAGATTCTGTTGTATATGACAGCACACTTATAAGAGACCATAACCTCAGACTATTATGACAAACTATTACTTCTGTGGTTACTTTAATCAAAATGTCTAGAATTCCCCAAATAAAAAACTAACGAAATTTGTCAAATAACCTGAATATTGTTGCAGCCATAGCACTGCAAAATTATACACATAAGCATATAACAGTTTTCCCCATTTGATCAGCAAACAAACATTTGCACAAAATATGAAAAAATTTGAAATTAGAAACCTGAACAGGCATGAAAGAACACACCAAACATTTACATAAATACAATGTTCCTAACCCTCCCCCACAAAATGAAGGTGGCATTAAAACATTAAACTAAAAAGCAGTACACACCTTTAATGCAATTTTGACTCTTTTAATCTTTTTGACCTTTTCAACTGTCTTTGTGCCGACAATGTAAAAAGCAGATTGGGAGAATGTTAGTATGACAGCTGACAAGATCACCAGCAGATTAATAAGTCAGAATATTCAAGCATGAAAGGAAAAAAATAATTTTCAAAAGTCTACCTATTTAAAAAAAACACACAGGTGCTACTTAGATTAATAATGGCCATTTATAATTAGAAATACTTTGTTATGTTGTAACTTACAGGATTGAGTGTATTACATTGGTCTATAGGATTCTTGTAATCAGTCTTCAGTTCATCAAATGCTATAATCTAAAATAAAATTAAAGCAATTAGGAAATTTTTTCAGTGAAAATAATACAGTCCCAAATAATTAGGCAATATAACAACTTTATATTAATAACTACTTTTTAACCAATTTAATTGTACAACTTTGAATTATACTGGGATCGTAGATAAAGACGAAAAGACCCTCCAAGGCCCTCTACTTCAGCCTCTTCACTTTACAGATGAGGACACTGAATAGGGAGATTATCCAAGTTCACATAGTTAGTCAATGTCAGAAACAGGATTTCAACACTGGTCTTCCTGACTCCAAGTCCAGCACTCTATCTTCTTCATCATAATGCCTCTAAAAATAACTTAGACAAGGTTCACAAGATTTTAAAGACTTCTTTTAAGTTAACATTACCAGTTTCAGCATTACATCGACATTTATTCTTATTACTATTACTGACATTTCTTCATGATCTCAATTTGTTCCTTATTTCAATCTAGCAAACATTTCTTATGTGCCACATACTGTACTAAGAACTAGAAATACAAAGGAAAAAATACAAAAACTGTCCTTGTGCTCAAGTAACATCTGTTAATGGGGAAGACTACATGCTAACCAATTAGCACGTATAAGACATATGGAATAGAAGGAAGATAATAAGTCTAGTAATATGTGTAGTCCTGCTTCCACAGATATTGCCATACAAGGATTTTGCTAAGGGATAATGTTAGCAGATAAGCACATTCTGTTGTGCCAAAAGAAGGGAGACAAGAGACCCCTGAGAGTAAAATTTGGAAGTGGATTTTACTTTTTCTGCGGGACTGTCTGGGGTCAGGCCCAAATTGAACAACAGTGAGTCTGCATGGACAATGTGCCAGTTTTTAAAGCAATGCCTCGAGGGCCAACGGTTAGGTATTATGTAAGCAGAAATTTGCAGAGGCCAAGAATGGTGATTGGTCAGTACATACCTCGAAATTCCTGCCAGCACGGTCTCCCTGACTTGGAAGCCCACCCACTTCTGTGAAGGTAAGCTGACTGGGTACAGGAAAGAATGGGATCATGCACGACAGTGAATTTACTCTAGGCTGAAATTCCTGCTCAGTGATCCATCGGGGGAGGGGTCATGCACAACATTCTCTTACCTAACTACTACTGCACATGCCTCATAGCCTTTATGAATATTAACTTACATGCCCATGCATAGATTATCCCTCCATTTTCTGAACATGGGATCCATGCAGACCTGTGTCTACAGATGTAACAGGTTAAGGAGCAATATGTAATGGGTGGGTTAGAAAGACTGTAACCTAGAGGAGCTGGGACCAATCCCAGCTCTGAAAGGAGGGTCAAGGAAAGACTAATCCATAAAAAGCTTAGTTCAGCCTCTGTGTGTATGTATGCATCCCTACTGGATACCATGCACTGGCTCTGGAGTATAAATAAACTCTTCCTTCACTCACTTCAGTTCAAATTTCATTTCTTAAGGCAGTGACTTGAACCCCATTTATTACAAAGGCAACTTTAGAGAGGGAGGTTCAACACAGAAAGGTCTCCTGCAAAAGGTAACATCTGAGCTAAGTCTTGAAGGATGGGATAGAAGTCAGGAAATAGAAGAAAGGAAGAAGAGCATTTCAGGTATGGAAGACCATCCCAGAAATGAAATATTGTTAAGTGGGGAACATCAAGTACTGTTATCATTAGATCACAGAAAGTGTGGAAGAAAGTGAAGCATGAAAAGACTGGAAAGGTAGTAAGGGACCCAACTCATGAAAAGCCTTAAATGCCAAGCTCAATTCACAGGTTACCCTGGAGATAAAACAGTGCCAATGGAGTTTACAAAGTAGGGAAGTGATAGAGCCAAACTTACACTTCAGGGGAATCTCTTTGGTAGTTGTGTCAGTCCCTTGAGGCAGGAAGACTAATAAGAAAGCTATTGCAATAGTCCAGGCCTAACCTAGGGTAGTGACTGTAAGAGGAAAGAAGAGATATGACATATTATGAAGAGAAGAACATCAAATTTAGCAATGCACTGGACGTGTTTGGTTTGTTACCTATGTAACTGGTAGAAAGAATGGTGATGCCCTCTATGATAATGGCAAAGTATAGAAACAGGGAGGAAGGATAAAGGGAGAAAGAGAGGACAATAATGAACTGTTCTGGAAGTGTTGAATTTTGAGATATCCATGGACCATCTAGTTCAAAATGTCCAACAGGCAGTTGGAGATGTGGGGCTGGAGCTCAGAAGACAGGTAAGGGTTGGGATCTGAGAATAACATGTATAGAAATAACAAAAAAACTCATGGGAGCTGATGTGATCACTAAATAAGAACACAGAAGGAAAAAAGAAGAGGGCTCAGATCAGATCCATGTTGGATAGCCATAGTTAGAAGGTGTGACGCTGATGAAGATCCAGCAATGGCAACTAATAGACAAGGTGTGGGGAAAACCAAGAAAAGAGACCAGCTACACAAAAACCCAAAGAGAAGAGAATAACCAAGAAGACAAAGTAATTAATCCAGAGTCAAATGCAGCAGAAACATCAACAAGGATAAGGACTGAGGAAGAAAATGTTAGATTTGTCAATTAAAGAGATCACTGTTAACTTTGGAAGAATAGTTTCAGTCGAATGATGTCAGAAGCCAAAATGTATAAGTTTAGAAAAGAATGAGAAGAGGGGTAAGTGGAGGCACCAAGCCTCTACTTTATCAAGGACTGTGTTTATCCTTCTTTTTCAAAGAGGACCATGGCATCAGGGAAATGATGAAATGACTTGCAGCTAACGGAGGGCTCTTCAGGGTCACCAGCCTCACTTTGTCCTCCAGAGCCATTTGGATCAAGTGACCAGATATAAATATAAGGATGAGTGGAGATGACCTGTAAAGCAATGAGAGACTCTGGCCCATTTAGACCTTTTAAGGCTTTTTCAGGTTCCCGATTTGAGTAAGGCCCATTCAGTGAATAGGCCTCTTAAATTAGAAAAAAAAGAGAAAAAGGAGAGGGGGGGGAAAGACCCTCAGGGAGCGCCCAAAACACAGCCATTAAGTGGATCTTGGGAGGGACCTACTGTAGGCCAATCAAAGAGCTTCATAGTGAACTGGGTTCAAGGTTTTGTGAAAGATAGAAAGACAGACAGGAAAAAAGAAGGAAATCTAGCCTGTAAACCCCAAGTTAAGTGGGTAGCTTCTGTCCATCAAAATTTACCTAATTATATTTCATTGAAAGTTTTCAAAATATTTGTTTCAAAACTGGACAGAAATGAAGATGAAATCATAGTAGGGGCTTAATAAATGTTTATTAATAATTAGCTTAACATCAAATGTTGTGCTTTTGTTTTCCAAACAATGGGGATCTGTACTTTTACCTGGTTCCACTTGTAACCAAATGCATACATTTTTAGATAGACAAATACAGTTTTGTTGCTCAGATTCTGACCATGGAACAGTGAAGTAAACTGATTTACACGGGACTGCAGTAACTAGTTTCATGAACAATGTGATTACTAAACAACTCTATGTATCAAAATAACAAACAAGCCAATTAAAGAACAAATAAATTAGCTTAGATATTATCTTTTTATAAGTTGAATGCTTCTTCCAATAGATCTGTAATTTCAATTTCCAGCCTAGACCACAACTCCATCCATGGATCTCCTCATCCCAAGCAACTCTTATTTATTTATATTCTCCCATTACTTCCTTCACAGGGTTCCCACCCAAACTTCTGAGTGTTTTCCCCTCTATGTTTCCAATTATTTCCCACCCTCTTTCCCATATGGCAAGGCACCACTTATCACAAACACATGCCTCTTTCTGGCCGTAAGGGGGCGGTGTGTCAGTAGCATAATCTTTGTGGGAATGTAACTGGACCTATTAATTCAATGATACAAGAAAGTCCAAAAAAGAAACTGGAATGTCCTCTACAATGTAAAATCCTTAAAAAGAAATCTTTTTTAATATTTATTTTTTCTAATTACATGTAAAAACAATCAACAATTTTTTCCTAACTCTGAGTTCCAAATTCTCTTCCTCCCCACTGAGAAGGTAAACAATTTGACATAGATTATAAATGTGAAATTCATGCAAAACACATTTCCATGTAAATCATTCTGTGAAAGGAAACATTTGTTATGTGCACACATGAAAAATAAAGTGTCTTTGATCTGTATTAAGGTTCTACCAGTTTGTTCTCTGGAGATGGACAGCACTTTTCATCTCAAGTCCTCAAGAATTGTCTTGGATCATTGTATGAAAATGGCTAAGTTATTCATAGTAGATCATCATACAATACTGCTGTCTGAGCACAATGTTCTTCTGTTTATTTAACTCTGTATCAGTTCATGTAAGTCTTTCCATGTTTTTCTGAGAGCATCCTACTCATTATACAATGTTAAATTTTAAGAGTTGCTTGGGACACTGAGAGGTTAAGTGATTTGCCCAGAGCCACAAAGCTAGAATTTGTTAGAACAAGGACTTGAACCCAGGTCTTCTTGATGCCAAGGCAGGTTTTCTAGCTATCATGTTATAGTTCCTCTCAGCATCATCATGTAAGACACTTGACAGAGAGATTTACCACAACTTCCTGGTTTAAACCCTAACCATGCCACATATTACATGTTTGACTTTAAGCAAATCACAACTTTTCCCTGGGAAGCCTCATATGTAAAATAAGAACACCAGTCTATAATCTCTACAATCACTTTGAGCTCTAAATTTATGATCCTATGTTAATCTTTCTATCAGATGTGATCACTACTGTTACCAACCTCTAACAATGTTTATCAATGATCAGCATATTTCATTAAAGACATTTCTCAATGTTTTTCAATATACAAGTCTTCATTAAAAGCTCTTAGAACTTCTTTACTAATTTGTTTGTTTACTTTAAGTTTACAAGATTCAGTTCCCCAGTTCGTTGAGTTTCAAATTTTCTCCCCCTTCCTCTCTTCCTCCCTCCCCTATGTTGGCATACAATCAGGTATAGTAACTGCAGATACTTTCGCATTAGACATTGGTCAGTCCCATTTGGTCAGAAAAGCTCTTAGAACTTCAAAAGGTGTTAGATAAAAAATTAGGCTTAAAAACAAAAGATACACTCAAATACATTTTGGTGAGTCAGGTTCCGGACTGGAATGAAGTAAGCCATTACTTGATCATCTAGGAGTTAACAAAGTCATATGGAAAGAACAGTTGGCAAAGACAGTTCTGGGTCAGGTAGGAGGAATCATCCATCATTCACAAACTTTCTCTATATAAAAACAAGTCTGATCAGAAGGGTGAGTTGATTCACATAGCAGTGGAACATACCTCAAATCTGAAAGGCACTGACTCCTCAAAGTCTGGCTTTTTAAAATAATCTAAGTGACAATGAAAGTATGTCAACAGCATGAGCCTTAGGCCACTGGACCAATCAAACTTCAAGGGCAGTTTTCCTACCTTTTAGGGAAAAACTAGCCCCAACTATGTAGAGAACTCTTTAGAGAAACTAGCTGAAACTACAGGGCCTTAAGAATACTGTTCCTATCATAGCTGCCCCTTGGTGTCAATATACTAAAGGTCTTGATCTCAAGGATTCAATAAGCCTAGGAGAAACAGCAATGTAAGAGAAACGTAGTGCAGATAAAATGAAAAAAACTCCAGAAAGATAGGAGGGGAAAAGAGCAATGAACATAATGGTCCCAAGAAGATGTGAAGTAGCAAGGTGACAGAATATCTAAAGTAACAAAGAATCAAAACTGTCATGAGACAGGTGATGTTCTGGACAGTCTCCAAGTAATGTCCTGATATAAATCTGTTGACAAGACTGTAAGGGATCACAGTACAGATGACACTTCTGGTACAATCAATGCTCTACATTACAGGTGGGGTATGATCTGTAATCAAGCAGCCCAGGAGACAGTACCCTCTTACTTCGTGAAGCCTGTCTCAGAGTGAAGATTGATACTGAGCTGAGGTGTAATCTCCCTCAATGTTTTCCATCCTACCATCCAGGGCATTTTTCCCTGTGATAGTTGCCCAAGCTCTTTCTGGGAAAGAGCTGTTTTAGTTATCTGAAAAAGAAGATCTGTCAATTGTTTACAACCCAATCCATTTTCTGACCCTTCTTCGAGGGAGATTCTGTGCCAGAAACTGAATAAGGGCCAAAGAGCATCAACCAAAACTATGTGCAAAAGCTGACAACCCTTTAGAGTAAGTCTTTCTGGAGGCTGGATCTAAGAAACCTTGCACAAGAGAGGCCTCCAGCTGCTTCCTAAGGTGGCACTGATGTGTCACAGAAAAGACTTCTGGGAGGTGGAATATCTGACTCCAATAGTCAGGGGCAAGCTATTACCTAGCAAAGGCAACCTCACTGTGAGATGGGGAAAGAGAAACAATTTACCAGTTAAGGAAGATGGGCACTCTAATAGGCATTAGGAACTCAATAAGCAAAAATAGCAACTTTGTCCTTAGTTACAGAGTTCCTGTGCCCAAAAAAACCATACCATCATGGTGTTATAGGAATGGGAATCCGAAGATCTTCCCTGCCCCTAGGCCCTTTGATAGGCTTAAGTGACTCTGAGAACGTTCCCTGATTTGAAAACATACTCTCCCCCATAATGGGCTGAGTGTGGTCACATGGAACCTGTGGTGGGAGGTTTGTTTTTCAGTAATGTCCATACCTTGTTACTTTGTGATTGGGCAGTGGGTCAAGAGGGTTGTGACTTCAAGCCCAGGAGAAGGCTATATATACCCCGATGTGAGGTTTTGCTTTGGGGGTTCACTTTGGGAAGAATTGTGTGATTTGGCCAGATGAGACTCTGGGCAGCCATTGAGCCCCACTGGCTTTGAAAACCCAGATGTTGGTACTTCCCTCTCTGGTAACTCACTAGATATAGATGTAATGGTCAGACAGCTGGAAACCTGTCTGCTGATCTGTTTCTCTGCCTGCCTGTAACTTCTGTTTGTATTCTGTTTGTATTCCCTGAAGTTCAGGGTGCTGACTTTTCCCCCTGAACTAGGTAAAATGATATATGTTTGACTGATTAAAGAAAGTAAGATTGTTAACCCATTCTGAGTTGCTTTCCTTTGGAGAAGCAGATCTAAGAACCTGTATTAGCAGCCATCCTGGGTATGCTAGGGTGCTTGCTACTACACATGGTGCTCCTGTCTAGACTGGTAATGGTACTACTTTCTCTACCACATGCTAGTAATGGCATCAATGGCTGTTTAGTTCTGCAGAGAGCATATGACTCCTGATTGATGCTGACAGGTTCCACAACAACTTAAAGTGGTAGGAAGGCAGAATAAAATTCCTTCATTGGTTCTGATTCCAAAGAGAGATCAAGATCTCACTTTTAATTATTTAGCCCCTGTCCAGGTTCTTTCCCATTTGGCCTGATCATGACTACCACCAAGTAATCACTGTAGAATTAGATTTTACAATTTATCCCTCAAGGCTCTCACAATACCAGCCATGCACCCTGCAGTTTAGCCTGAAGGATTTGCCAAGACACCCAACCCTCAGGGTTTCCCAATGCAAGAGCTCCTTAGGCTAGGAGGCAGGATTTAGAGGCCCTTTATGGAGAAAACTCCAAAAGCATGGGTCCCACAGAGTCATAAAGTCCCAGGAGGAGGGCCTATCAAATAGCCTACTTTATATCTTTTAGGGCTGTAGCCTATTCTTGGTCCCACTTTAAAGAGACAAATTTGTGGGCGACTTGGTAAAATGCCGGACATCAGAATACCCAGGTGGAGAATATGGGTTCTTCAAAACCTAGAGTCCAATATACCCCTGGATTTCCTTTTCTCAGAAATGAGTTTTTACCTATGTCTTTTTTTTTTTACATCACCTCAATTTTGTCCCGTACTCTTTCCCTTTCCCTCTTCCTAGAGACCCATCTCATATAAAAGTGTATAAAAACAAAAAAGAAAAAAAATAACTGCTCAAATACAGTAAAAGTTGGAAAAAAATGTGCAATGTACACTGGTGAACCTTCTGTTTCTTCAAAGAAATACAGTGGGAATATCTTTTCATATTTTTTAAGTCCTGAGTGTTATTTATAATTCTGCAAAATTCACTCTGGATATTTTTTTAGGGGATTCTCTCTGCTTACATTGTTGTAATCACCGGGGTGGCTAGGTGGCGCAGTGAACAGAGCACCAGCCCTGGAGTCAGAAGGACCTGAGTTTGAATGTGGCCTCACACACAAATAAAAACCTAGCCGTGTGACTTTGGGCAAGTTACTTAACACCAATTGCCCTCCAAAAAGCAGAAAAAAAAAACAAAAAACCCAACAAAAAAACATTGTTGTAGTCTTTGTGCATATGATATTGTTTTCTTGGTTCTGCTTACTAACTCTGTATCAATTAATGCAGATCTTTCCATGCTTCTTTGTATTCATCATATAAAACATAGTAATATAGTGTGTACTATAATTTATTTATCCATCCCCAATGTACTTTGTTTCCATTTTTTTGCTATCACAAAATGTGCTTGCTATACTCTGGTATATATGGGGACTTTCTTCTTACATTAATTTTTTTTTAATTTAAACCTTTTAAAATTAAAAGGAAAATTTTTATACTCCTTTGGGGTATATGCCCAAAAGGTACTCTGGGTCTAAGGGCAAGGACATTTTTATTCACTTTATTTCTTTTTTTTTTTTTTTCTTTTATTCTTTTTTTTTATTCACTTTATTTCTAAATGGCTTTCCAAAATGGTAAGTACTTGATTCACAGCTCCATCAACAATGTACTAGTGTGCTGATCTTTTCACAAACCCTCAAATACTAAGTATTCCCATCTTTTTTCATCTTTGCCAACTTAAAAAATACTAGGTTAAAACCCCAGGGTTGTTTTGATTTGCATTTCTCTTATTATGAGTGGTCTGGAGAATTCTTCCATGTGATTATTAGTGGTGTGCAATTTTTTTTTGCTTTTTTGGAGGGCAATTGGGATTAAGTGACTTGCCCAAGGTCACATGGGCTAGTTTTTGTGTTAAGTGTCTGAGGCCAAATTTGAAGTCAGGTCCTCCTGACTCCAGGGCTAGTGCTCTATTCACTGCGCCACCTAGCTGCCCGTGTGTGCAATTCTTCTGAGAACTTTTTGATCATATCTTTTGTCCATTTTATCTACTAGGAAATGGCTATTTATCTCTTAAAAATCAGTTAAATATTGGATACTAAACATCTTGGATACTAAGCCACTGTCAGAAAAATTTGATACGAAGACTTTCCCCCCCCATTTGACAGCATCCCTTCTTACCCTAGATATATTAATTTTGTCTGTGCAGAAGTTTTTCATTTTCACATAATCAAAGTTATTTACAGACCTACCTCAGAGATATTGTGGATTTGGTTCCAGCCCACAGCAAGAAAGCAAAAATTGCAATAAAGTAAATCACATGAATTTTTTTGGTTTCCCATTGCATATAAAAGTCACACAGCCAGTTAAGTGTCTGGGGCAAAGAATTATGGGAACATAGAGGGGATATATCTTTGGCTACTAATCTATTATGTAGATGCTCATGTAGCCCTCATCTTGACAGACTGGGAGTACAATATACATGCTGATTGACTAGCAAAGATTGCTACTCAACATAATGTCCCTATCATATGGGTCCATCAAAAAGCTGGTCACTTATTCTTGTATAAGTTCTTTTTCTTTCATCTCTTTGAGGTACAGACCAAGTATTAGTATTGCTGGGTTAAAGGGTATGCACAGTTTTATAGCCCTTTGGGCATAGTTCCAAATTGTTTTCTAGAATAATTAGACGAATAGTTTATTGGTCTACCTATTTTCCCTCATCTTCTCCAGCATTTGTCACTGTCATGTGACTATAGTTTTGATTTATTCTTCTGAAAACTGACTGTTCATATCCTATGAACATTTCTCTGCTCTGCTGATATCACCCTAGATATTTGAGAACTGAGACCTTTATCAGAAACTTGCTATAAAATTTTTTTATATCACTTCATTATGTAAGGTACCTTTTTAGCAAAACAGAGTTTCCCTAATTATCTCTTTTAATTAGGTCTACTTTTGCTTTTGCTTAGTCTGAGATCATGATTGCTACACCTGCCTGTTTATTTCAGCTGATAGATAATGGACTGTAGCTGTTTATTTTGACTTTGTCTAAGTCCTTTGGTTTCATTATGTTGTAAACATATTTGTTTGATTATACAATCAAATGTTGTAAACATGGTTGGGAGTCAGTTTCTAATCCATTCTGCAGTCTACTTCTGTTTTATGGGGGAGCCTTTCTCATTCCCATTCATGATTACTGTGTATTTCCTTCCAGACTATTTTCTTCAGTTTATCCTTCTCAATCTCCTCTACTCTCTCCACAGGGGTATTCTTACCTTCTCTGCCCAAAGGAAGGTAAATTTTGATGGCTGATACATAGTTAGATATTTTGGGGTTTACAGGTTAGATTTCTTCTTAAAGACCATCCTTAATTTGCCAACAAAAGGTCCTTACCCAGGCACCACTTAATGGTTATAGTTAAGAGTTTCCCAATGGCTCAGAGTGAACATAAATAGCAACTGTTTCTCTTCTGGCCAGAAACCCTGAGGGTCTTCCCCTCCCAGATGGATATATACATATGCATTCTTTTTATTAAAAGGGTTATTCCTTGGCTCACTTCTTAAAAGGCTTTAATCACTGAATGGGTATTGCCTCAGACAGAGTGAGAACTCAGAAAGGCTTTAACTTAAAAAAGGCCAAGGTCTCCCACTGCATCAAGGCCATCTCCAGTTGTCCTGATCTATATCTTGCCACTGAACCCAGATGGCATTGGAGGAGAAAGGCTGGTGACTTTGTACAGCTCTCTCTCACTTAAATCCAATTGACCTGCAAGTCATGGCATCATCTTCCTGATGTCATGGTCTTTTTAAAGAATGTAGGACAGGGGTGGGTAGGTGGTGCAGTGAATAGAGCACCAGCCCTGGAGTCAGGAGGATCTGAGTTCAAATACGGCCTCAGACACTTAACACAAACTAGCCATATGACCCTGGACAAGTCACTTAACCCAAAATTGCCCTCCAAAAAAAAAATGTAGGACAAATGGCTGCCTCCCTTAATCCACCCCTCCCCTTTTATCCCTTTCCCCATCTCTCATCCTTTCTTCCCCTATTTACTTACCAGATAAGATAGATTTCTATACCTAACTGAATGTGTATATAGTCTTCTCTTTTGGAATCAATTCTGATGAGTGAGGTGCAAGCATTGCCTACTTCCCTCCAGTGTAAATCTCTCAAGAGCCTCTCTTATATGACAAAGATCTCCTTATTGCACCTCTCCCTTTCCCAGTGTACCCCTCTTTCTCCTTTTTTTTGGAGATCACTCCTGATGGGGTCCTTGGGATGTATATATGTCTGTAGTATCAATCTGTAACATCAGTTTGTAAATGGGGTGCTTTGGGATCTATGTCTGTAAAATCAATTTGTAAAACCAGTCTGTACAATCACATTTCCACCCCCCCCCCCACAGCCTCAGAGCATTGACTCTGCCCCTTCCCCCTTCCAGCACTCTGCCCAGCAACAACTCATGACCTGTTTATCTCTGCTTGATCTATGAATCCTTCACTAAATATTATCTCCCTTAGAGTGGCCAGCTGCACCACAAATTCTTCAATACCTTATCTATAGGGTAACTCCTTAGTCAATTATATACCCACACTGTCTCTGATGACCTTGGTGGGTGGCAGACTGGGCACTCTTTAGTAACGTGTCAGGCCTAAAACCACACCTCCAGCTGGTCCACCCTTGAGCTATTTCCCAGTGAAACATGGGCAATACACCTGTGCAGTTGATACTGAAAGTGTATGGTCCTTTAATCGCTGACCACTCCTTAACTCCTCCCTGATCCCACCCTTATTCACCTAGTTAGCATAATTGACACCTTAAAACTATGCCTGTGACCTCTGCAAGTTTGCAGGTTCCCTAAGAATCCTAGCCCGCTGTCCTTGTGCAGCATAGCAATAAACTTTACAATTTCGACTTCAAAGTTTGCTTGAGCCTGGTGAATTCCTTCCAGACTGAATGGCAGGTTTTCTGGTCACTGATAGTGATCAGGGTCCCTGGCATAACCTTACCCCCCCCCTCCTTAATCTACTCACACCCATGCCCTCTATGTAAAGTCCTTCTAACTCCCCTAATAATGATAAAGTTCTTAGAAGTTACATCTATAATCTTCCCACATAGGAACATAAACCATTTAACTTTATTGAGTCCCTTATGATCACTCTTTCATGTATACCTTTTTATGTTTTTCAAGTCTTTTGTCTGAATGTCAAATTTTCTCTTTGTCTCTGGTCTTTTCATCAAGAATACTGGAAAGTCCTCTATTTCATTAAATAGCCAATTTTGCCTCTGAAGGATTATTAACAAGTTTTGCTGTGTAGATTATTCTTGATTGTGATGGAGCACTCAGACCCCCAGCTCTAATATCCCAGCCCAAAGACCTTATCTCTGGCAATAACTCATGAGAGGGCCCCAGTGAAGCATGCTCTCCCTCCCTTGCTGGTATAGTAACAAGCTAATTCTATAAAACTTTGCCTTGTATTAGAAGGACTACATTGCACTGACTCCTAAGATACCTTGCATCAATAGGACTATCTCGTCCTGACTCCTTCAGTCATTGTATACATTCCAGATGTCAAGATAAACATCCATTCCCCAAGATATCTTGTCAAACAGGACACTGACTGGTAACAGACAAGATGGTTCTCACATTTGGTTGATTAGTGACTTAAAAACACAACTCTCTGTCGATGCTGTGCCTCCCCCCCATGGTGTATTCTGGATAAAATGCCTGTGAAGTAGATTAAAAAAAACAAAAAAACAAACAACAACTGCATGTTCCTTTAAGAACTAGTCACTCCCTTATCCTGCTCTGGAACACTTAATTAGCATACTGAATTTTTCCTATATAAACTTTAGCAGCATACCTGCAGGTTCCCTAAGAACTTTGCCTACTCTTACAGTGTTAGAATAAAAACTTTGCCACTTGACTTAAAGACTACTTTAGTCTACAAATTCTTTCCAGACAACTCTGCCCTGTACCTCAATATTATTGGGTCCTTGCACCCTAAACCAGACCAGTTGCCTTCTGGAGCATCATGTTCCAAACCCTGTTCCTTTAATGTGGAAGCCACCAAATCTGTGATCTTAGCTGTGGCTCCACAATAGCTGAATTGGTTTTTCTGGGTGCTGGCAATATTTTCTCCTTGACCTGAGAGCCCTGGACTTTTGGCTATAATATTCCTGGAAGTTTTCATTTTGGGATTTCTTTCTGGAGGTGATCAATGGAGTCTTTCAATTTCTATTTTACCCTCTGGAGCTAAGATATCAGGGCAGTTTTCCTTTACAATCTCTTGAAGGAGGATGCCTAAGCTCCTTTTTGGGTCTGGGTAATAGCTTTTTGGTAGGACAAGAATTTCCTTTTTTTTTTTTTTTTTGCTTTTTGAAGGGCAATTGGAGCTAAGTGACTTGCCCAAGGTCACATGGCTAGTTTTTTGTGTTAAGTGTCTGAGGCCAGATTTGAAGTCCTCCTGACTCCAGGGCCAGTGCTCTATTCACTGCACCACCTACCCGCCCCTAGGCCAGTAATTCTTAAATTATCTCTCCTTGATCTATTTTCCAAGTTAACTGTTGTTCTGATGAGAAGTTTCACATTTTCTATTTTTTTTCATTCTTTTGACTTTGTTCTGCTGTTTCTCATTGCCTCATGGAATGTTAGCTTCTAGTTGCCCAATTTTAATTTTTAAGGAATTATTTTCTTCATTGAGTTTTTGTATCTTCTTTTCCATTTAGCCAATTATGATCTTTTAAAAATGAATTCTTTTCTTCAGTGATTTTTGTGCCTCTTTTACCATTAGACCAGTTCTGTTTTTTAACATTTTATTTTCTTCAGGTATTTTTTTTTGTGCCTTTTAACCCCAAGCTTTTAATTCTTTTTTCATATTTTTTCTTGTATCACTCTCATTTCTTTTCCCAATTTCCCCTCTAGTCTTATCTCTTTCTTTAAATTTCAGGAATTTTTGTTGGGCTTAATGTTCAATTAATTAGTAATTTTCTTTGAGGTTTTGCTTGTAGCCATTTTTACATTGTTGTCTTCTTCTGAGTCTTGATCCTCTCTGCCAACATAGCAGCTTTTTATGGTCAAATTCATTTTTATTGTTTGCTTATTTTTCCAGCCTGTTTCTTAACTTAATTATATGTTAAAGTTGGACTCTGCTCACTTTAGACATGGGGAGGCATTGTCCCAAGTTTCAGGCTTTTTTGTACTGCAGTTTTCAGAGCTAGTTGGGGTGGGTGTGGGAGTGTCTACAAGTTTTTGGGTGCTTAGAAAGGTGATGTGATCCATTGAGAGCTGTCTGTTCTGGTCTTTTCCCAAAAAGGGTCCCTATTTGCCCGAAACTCCTAGCACTCCTCTTGGCCCTGGAACTATGATGAAATATCCAACTCTTCTGTAGCCACAAGTGCTAGTACTTCTCTTAGCCTTGAAACTGAAACCTGGGCCTCTGCTCCATTCCAACAGACCTAAAGTATGCCTCTGCACACTGGAACTGTGACCCAAAATTGATTATGGCAATAATGCTAACAAGCTCCCCTGTACTCAGTGCTAGCAAAGAGTCCCCATAATCTCTTTCTGATCAGTTGTCTGACCCTCTTCCCATCTCTGGTCTGAGAGTTCCTCAAGTGGTTGTTAATTGTATTGCTAGAGCCTTTGTTTTTCCAAACAGAATCTGTTATTATTTTATTGAGCTCCATAATATGTCCTTTTGACAATCTGACAGGTAGAAAATTAAAAGCATATGTAAATTAACTTTGGTAGTATTGTCACTTATTACTATATTGGCATTGTTTAGTCATAACCATTGAATATTCCTCCAGCTATTAAGCTGTCCTTTATTTCTTTAAAAATTACTGTGTAACTGAATCTACACAAGTATTTTGTGAGTGTTGACAGACTGATCCTCACACATTTTGGGCATTTTGCAATTATCCAGAATAGGACTTAGTATTCTATTACTGCCTCTTGGATTTTGTAATTATTCTATATAAATATACTGTGATTTGGAGGGCTTATTTTGCAGCCTGCAACTTTGTTAAAGCTATTGTCTCAATTAGTATCTCTGCCGATTCATAGTCTTACTTATTTATCTTTTTGCCTTTAATTTTTTTCTATTGTCTTATTGCTATTTCTAGCATTTCCAGAGCTATATCAAATTATAGTGGGTAGAGTTTTTTCCTTTACTCTTGTATTTAATGGGTATCTCCATTGCATATGATCCCTGCTTTTGGTTTTAGTTTTTTTTTTTAAGATGGTATTATAAAAAGTTCCTTAATGCTTATCCTCAGTAGAGTTTTTAGCACAAAGAAATGTTGTGGTGAGGTGGCTAAGTGCGCAGTGAATAGAGCACTGGCCCTGGGGTCAGGAGGACCTGAGGTTCAAATTCGGCCTCCAAAAAAGACACCAAATAAACAAACAAAACTAGCTGTGTGACCCTGGGCAAGTCACTTAACCCCAATTGCCCTCCAAAAAAAAAAAAAGAAAGAAATGTTGTGGGGCAGTTAGGAGGCAGAGTGAAAAAGAGCCCTGAAGTCAGGAGGACCTGAGTTCAAATGTGACCTCAGACACTTGACACACTAGCTGTGTGATCTTGGGCAAGTAAGTCACTTCACCCCAAATGCCTTGCCTCAACCCCCTCAAAAAAAAATACTGTACCTTGTCAAAGGCTTTTTCTCTATCCAGATAATTATGTGATTACATAAACCCATTTTTACTTTTAATGCCTAATTATTTCAGTTATTTTTCTACTGAATCATTCTTGCATCTATGGTACAAAACCATCTTGACCAACTTGGTCATAGTCACAATGAATGACTTCTTGAATAGCTGTACTCTGATAGGATATTATTTACAATTTTTTAATTGATATTCATTAATAATACTGGTCTACAATTCTCTTATTCTGTTTTCTCCTTCCTTGGTTTGGGTACTAGCATTATATTTGTCTTATCAAGGAATGTGATAAGGTGATTTTTTCCCTCAATTTCTGAGAAAAATCTGGGGTTTATCTTTACTAATTATTTTTTAAAGTATGAGAAATTTCTCCAGTGAATCCATCAGGGCCAGGCCCTCCCCAGCAACATGCCCTTCCCTATTTCTGTAGTACCATACAGCTAGCTAGTTCTACTTATTTTTTTGAGAGTGCATTACAATTATTAATATAGTCTTCAGAATCTGCTTACTTGCAAAAGACACAAAATGTGTCATAATGAAGAAAAGAAAAAATACAGAAACACAGGTGTATTTTGACAGTCAACCTTGAAAGAATTCTAAAGGAGAAGGAAGAAAGAGTAAATCTTCAAAAACATCAAACCCAAAGTCTGTGAACCCATGTGGATACCTGTTGTTATAAGGTTGAGTTTAAGAACTAAACTGTTCTTGACTAGGTAGCCAAAGGAACAGAGAGACAATGGCAAAGGAATAACTTGATATTCTCACCGGGGGCCTATGCTGTCTGGCCTATCACAGTAATGGGGTCAGTCAAGTTCAGCAATTAAATGGGTCTATCACAGTATTGGGATCAGGAACAATTTCAGCGACTGGAATGAAAATTATATTCACTTTCATATAGTTCACTGTTAAGCAGCCAGCTGACTTCTTCAAGCCTTCCTGGGATCCAGGATTATTTGGTGTTAATTACATGTGATGGCTTGGGCATCTCCAAGTGTTTCCATTTAATATTACCCATAATAATTAGCATAGAGGATACTATAAGTTTCCATATAGGTATCCTTTCCCTCAGAGCCCTTTCCCCCAAAACCTCCCATGAAAATCAGCATGCCCCAAATGACCTATTGTCTTGGGTCTGGGTTGGACTGAAGGGACCTTAATGACTCCGTATTACATATCATGGTACAGTTTTACTCACATTCCCAAAGTTTGGATAGAGATTATATCTCTTTTACCAACTCGTGTTGCAGGAGCCATACCCAAAGCACCCTCTGAGAGTGGGCAGATGACTATGTTTCTTCCTGCCATATCCAGAATGCTTATTTGCATTGATAATCATATATGTCCTGATGACCACAGCAGTCTCAATCTGCCACTTGAATTTTGCCAATCTGCCACTGGCTGACCTGACCATACCAGTATGGTGGTACTAAGGTGAAAGCCTATTGCTAAAGCTTCACTTTGGGGTGAGGAAGAATAGCCTTGGGGACATTCTAGGGCAGCAGAGGAGGGAGGGAAGCAAACTAGGATTAGGGAACAGATATAGTGTGACAAATCCATCTTTTTTAAGAGTTTTACTCCCTCCTTTCCAGGCTTCCATCGAGGAACCAAAATAAAAAGGAACTCATCTTTATGAATCCCAGCTTGAGCAATGCCCCAATTTAGGCACCTATAAAGGGGCAAAGAATGTTCCCTTTTCTAGGGCCTCTAACTGATTTAACTGAACTCTTGAAAGTAAAAGTACAAAAACAGGTATGATGAAGAAATATACTGAATAGCACCGCACTTGAATATGATTAAGCATCCTTGCAATTGTCTCCAGAATATACTTACTTGCAAAAGCCACAAAATGTGTGATAATGAACTAAAGAAAAAATACAGAAACACAGATGTGTTTTGACAATCAACTGAGAAAGAATTCTAAATGAGAAGGAGAAGAGTAAAACTTCAAAAACAAAAACATCAAACCCAAAGATTGTGAACCAATATTGCCTGATAAAAGAATCCTTTGGATTACCCAGAGAGCATGGAAAGGAGGCAAAGAGATAATAAATTAAGAATTACAAAACAGTATGACAAATCAATGACCATATATCAAAATGCAAAAAATAAGAAAATTATCCAGAATTTTCCTAATAAATGATGAACCAAGAGAATCTGTAGATCACCACTCAAAAAGTGCTTCAAATTTAACCCATTATCTTTTCCTCAAAAAACCCTCCTCTCTTCTAAATTATTCCATAACTGTCAAAGATACTACCATCCTCTCAGTCACCCAGGTTGGCCACAAAGGTGTCATCCGTGACTCCTCACTCTCTCACAACTCCTATAATCAATCTATTACCAAATCCTATTGATTTCACCCTCACAACGTATCTTCTCTTCTCTGTCACTGTGAGGCAGGCCCTCATCACATGCCTAGATAACTGTATAGCTCTGCTGCTTGGTTTCCTTGCCTCAAGTTCTCCCCACTCCAGTCCATCTTCCACTCAGATCTCAAATGGATTTTCTGTAAGTATAGATCTGACCACATCACCCCCTATTCAATAAACTCTAGTGGCTCCCTATTCCCTCCAAGATAAACTGAAATCATCTGTTTGGCATGCAAAGTCTTTCATAACCTGGTCTCCACATAGCTTCTTATACTCATCCCTGTATAATCTGAAACCTGATGACAATGGCCTCTTTGCTTTTCCCTCAACAAGTCAATCTATCTCCTGACTTTGTGAATTTTCCATTGGCTGTCCCCTATGCCTTGAATTTTATCCCCCTTCCCTTTTGCCTCCTGGCTTCCCTGGCTTTCTTCAAGTTCTAGATAAAATTCAACCTTCTACAAGAACGTTTTCTCAATCTCCCTTATTATTAATGCCTTCTTGCAGCTGAGTCTGGATCTTGTTTGTACATAGTAGTTTGTATGTTGTCTCCCTCATTACATTCTGACACTCTTTGAGAGCAGGGACTGTCTTTTTACCTTTATATTACTAAAGCTTAGGACACAGGACTGTAGGTACCTAATGTTGGAGGGGCAGAGCCAAGATGTCAAAGTAAAAGCCAGAGACTCACTTGAGCTCTCTCCCAAACCCTTCCAAATACCTGTAAAAAATGACTCTGTACAAATTCTAGAAGAGCAGAACCCACAAAAAGACAGAGTGAAACAGATTTCCAGCCCAAGACAACCTGGATGGTTGACAGAAAAGATCTGTTGTGTCAGGCTGGAAGAGGAGTGCAATCCAGTGTGGGCTGAGCTGGTACAGATCAGGCCCTAGGGGACTGAATCACAGGCAACTGAGGTGGTCTCCAGATTTCTCAACCCAAAAAACGACAAAGACAACTTAGAAGGTTAGTGGGGGAAAAACTGTGGGACCTGGGTGAGAGAGTAGCATAGACCACCCCTAGAGGAGCCCTTGGGAGGGGGCAGGGAGACGATGCCTGGCAGCAGATGCTTCCAGCACTCTTAGCCCACAGACAATAAGGGGATAGAAACAACTGATCAGAAGATTACAGGGATCTCTTTGCTGGTACTAAGGCAAGATTCAAACAGGTTTGCCCATACTTGGATCTGGGTTACAGTCCTGAGGTGAGGAGGAGCACTGACATAGCAGAGCTTGTGGCAGCAGTGGAGGGGGGACCCTCCTCACAGTTCCAGGACAAAAAAGAGTTCTTGTGGTCACTCACAGAGTACAGGCCAGGAGAGGAGTAAATATCTATCTTTAGATCATACTACTGGGGAAGAACTGTAAATTTAGAGGTCTCTGAAAGTATCTCTGAAAAATTACACAACACCTCTGAAGCTTGGGACAGTAAGCCCTCCACACTGGAAACAGATCCCTACTTTAACAAAGTTAAAAAGTCAAATAACTGGCTGGGAAAATGAGCAAACAGTTGGGGGAAAATCAGAATACAGAATCTTACTTTGATGACAAGGAAGATCAAAACGTACAATTAGAAGAAGACAACAAAGTCAAAGCTCCTACATCCAAAGTCTCCAAGAAAAATATGAAATGGTCTCAGGACATGGAAGAGCTCAAAAAGGATTTTGAAAATCGAGTAAGTAGAGGAAAAATTGTGAAGAAATGAGAGTGATGACAGAAAATCATGAAAAATGAGTCAACAGCTTACTAAAGGAGACCCCCAAAAATGCTGAAGAAAAAACACTTTAAAAAACATAATAACCCAAATGGCAAAAGAATTCCAAAAGCCAATGAGGAGAAGAATGCTTTAAAAAAGCAGAATTGGCCAAATGTAGGTCCAAAAGCTCACTGAAAAAAATAATTCCTTAAAAATTAGAATGGAGCAAAAGGAAGCAAAGGACTATGAGAAATCACAAAATTATAAAACAAACTAAAAGAATGAAAAAATGGAAGACAATATGAAATATCTCATTGGAAAAACAACTGACATGGAAAATAGATCCAGGAGAGAGAATTTTTAAATGACTGAACTACCTGAAAGTCATGATCAAAAAGAGCCTAGACAGCATCTTTCAAGAAATTAAGGAAAACTGTCCAAATATTCTAGAACCAGAGGGTAACACAGAAATGGAAAAAATCGACCAATCACCTCCTGAAAGAGATCCCAAAAGGAAAACTGCCAGGAATATTATAACCAAATTCCAGAGTTCCCAGGTCAAGGAGATACTATTGCAAGTAGCCAGAAAGAAACAATTCAAGTAGTGTGGAAACACATTCAGGATAACACAAGATTTAGCAGATTCTACATTAAAGGATCTGGGAGCCTGGAATATGATATTCCAAAGGAGGTAAGATTAAAGCCAAGAATCACCTACCCAGCAAAACTGAGTGTAATCAATGAGGGGGAAACTGATATTCAATGAAGTAGAGGAATTTAATGCATTCTTGAGAAAAGACCAGAGCTAAATAGAAAATACAAGATTCACAAGAAGCATGAAAAAGTAAACAGGCAAGAGATATCATAAGGAACTTATTAAAGCTGAACTGTTTACATTCCTACATGGAAAGATACCGGTAACTCATGAGACTTTTCTCAGTATTAGGGGAGTCAGAAGGCATCTACATAGATACAGGGCACAGGGTGAGTTGAATATGAAGGGATGATATCTAAAAAATAAAATCAAGGGGTGAGAGAGGAATGTACTGGGAGAAGGAGAAAAGGAGAGGTAGAATGGGGTAAATTATCTCACATAAAGGAGGGAAGGAAAAGCTTTTACAGTGGAGGGGAAGTGGGGGGGGTGAGGGGGACTGAATGAACCTTACTTTCATAGGATTTGACTTAAGGAGGGAATTACATACATACTCAACTGGGAATCTATCTTTTACTCTACAGGAAAGTAGGGGGGAAGGGAATGTATTAGAAGGGAGGACAGATTGGGGGAGGGTGTAATTTGAGAAGGGAAAGGGTAAAAGGAGAGAACAGAATAAAAGGGGGGGCAGGATAGAATGGAGGGAAATATAGTTAATCTTCCACAACATGACTATTATGGAAGTGTTTTTCATAACCTATATCGAATTGTTTGACCTCTCAATGACGGTGGGTGGGAAGGGAGGAAAGGAGAGAATTTAAAATTTTAAAAAATGAATGTTAAAAACTGGGGAATAAAGATAGAAAGGCAACAAAGTATAGAAATCTATCTTACCCTACAGGAAAACGGAATGGGATTAGGATGAGAGAAGAGGGGGGAAAGAAGGGAGTGCAGATTGGGGGAAGGGGTAATAAGAATGCATGCCATCGAGGGGAGGGATGGGGAGAAAATCTGGAACTCAAAATCTTGTAGAAACAATGTTTAAAAATAAAATAAATAAATTCAAAAGTGACAAAAAAAATTCTTGTTGATTTGACTTCAGGGAATCGGGCATAAGATGGTTCTTGTGCTGTATCTTAAAGGAAGAGAGAGACTCCCAGAGGGGAAGAAGAGTGTCTAGTCAGGTGGGTGGATCAATGAAAAAGCCTGGAGATATAGGGTCCCCAGAGAGACAAAAGATAAGGCCATTTGCTCAATCTAGAAGGTGGAGTTAATACCAGAATGCTAAGCACTTTGGGTGGTATCAAAGAACTACAAATAATATTCCTATTCCCCTCAAAAACAACCAAAGACAAAACAAAACCAAAAACCCCCTAGTTTATGAGAGCCCGACACAAAGTAGGCACTTAATAAACGCTTGTTGGCTGACTGACTGAATGTACCTGATGAATATAAGAAACTCAGCGAAACATGGCAAAATATATGTTAAATGGTTAAAGTAAAATGAAAGAATACAAGTGAAAAGGAAACTGAAGTTCCAGGGAGTAGATAATGAAGCACATCTTCATCTTCACAAGAGGCAGGGGACCACTATAGCATATTGTTATATTATACTGTTATTAGACAGTTTTAGCTGTTTGGTTATTAATAAAGCATATTTTTAAAAAATTCTGGGGCGGCTAGGTGGCACAGTGAATAGAGCACCGGCCTTGGAATCAGGAGGACTTGAGTTCAAATTTGGCCTCAGACACTTAACACGAAAACTAGTCATGAGACCTTGGGCAAGTCATTTAACCCCAACAAATCTACAAAAAAAGTTTTAAATTATGCCAAGACTATAAATAAAATTGAGAGGACAAAGGACTGTGAGGAAAAAAAAACCAATTTTCAACACTTCTATAACAATATATTTTCACAATCAGAGACAAAGAAACCAGTTTCTGTAGTGCTATATGTGAATAGCACACTTGAGATTACAGAGTTAGGAACAAGGGCTGGACCAGATCAACTTTACAGTAGAAAGTGACAATCCTGAAAGTAGGAAGTGACCCACTTCAAAGAGAGGAGGGTAAGGGTGGAGATGGGAAATCACAGATAATATTATTATCTTAAAAGACTATCATGAAAACACCACTAACTACTGATCTATATGTCCACTTCTCATCTTTATAAATCTTTATTATCATAATTTTTGTGTTTATCCTTGATTAAAATGGAGAAGAGCAAGTAAGTTTTCACAAATTATTTTCTACAGCAAACCACACCTCTATAGACAGACAACTGACATAAAGGCACCTAGATTACAAGATCCTACTATGTGTTGGTTGTTTATTAAAAAAAAAAAACTTAGAGCAAATCATAGCATTAACAGCTCTCCCCTAGCAATAAGTTTATTATGCATATGTGAGTCCTGGATAAATTCAATCAGAAATGAATAAAAAAGTAGTGAGATGAACGCTGCCAAAGGCATATGAGAGAAATCACCTGCTTCTGCGTGAGATTATAGAGACTGCATCAGGAGTCAGATTATTATAGGACATTCTTAGATCAAAAGAGAACAATATACCTAACAGCCACAGTGGAAATACTAAATGAAATACGCTTATTGTTCAACTATAACACGCAAATGGACGGCCAATTTACTGAGTTACATCTGCAAAAGAAGGTGGGTCCCAATCATGTAAATGAATCAGAGAAAAATAGCTGGACAACCTGAACAGGTAATCATTACTGAGAACTATAAAGAAAACTAAAATGAAAGGAAAGCCTGCAGCACCCTGGGTGGTCCTCTGTGAAGGATCTAGAACCAGGATGAGAACGATATAGATGAAGGAGGCATGGATGGTATGTTAATATTAATAGATCCCCGAAAAATCTCCTGTAATACCTTCTCAAAACACTATTTTTAAAAAGTGTTCAGAAATAAGTCACAGCAAATATAATATGTGCCCAGCTTGTAAAATCAAATGGCAAATTAAGACATTAATTTTACTTTAAATGCATACAAGCAAATACGTGAAATTAAGTTCGAATATCTATTCTGCACCCACAGGACAAGGTGCTTGGAAGTAAAGACAAAAAACCAAACCAGAAGAACAACATCAGCCACGCCCCTCAAAGGAGCTTCCCTTCTCACAGATCTCCTAGTACTAAGGTGAGCAACAAGGGGGAGGAGGCATTAGCCTGGGGTACTTGGGCACCACCTAGTCCGACAAGGAAACTCACACAACTCAAGGTGCAAAGTCTAAGTTGCTGCACCTCCTTCAGGCCTTCCAACGGACAAGCCACAAGCCCGGGAAACTTTCCCCTCGCTTCCTCACCCTCAGTGGACACAGGCTTCCTAGGGATGGGTGCCCAAAAGCCGGAAAGGAAAGGGTTAATAAAAAGGCAAACTCAAGCCCGAGGCGGCCGGACCAAAGCCGCTAAGCCCCGGGGCTGGGCACTGAGGGAGGGGGAGGCGGCGTCAGCGGGACCGTGGGGGGGGTGGATTTCGGAAGGTCGGAGGGCCCCCGGCGGGGGCGGGAGGCGCCAAGCTCAAGGCGCCAGGGATGGCTCCTCCCTCGCGCCCGGCGTCTCCCGGGGGCCAATCTCCCAAAGGGAGCCCGGTCCTGATCCCCCATGGCAAGCTGGAAGCAGGTATAGGGGCCGCCGCCGCCGTCGCTTTTCTCTCTCCCTCCCTCTGCATTCCGCTGGCTACTCACGTGCCAGATGGCGAAAAAGATGAGTGCGGCGGTGAGCAGCAGCGCCAGCATGTAGCAGAAGGCAGCAAACGTGAACGCCATGGCCCAGCGGGAAGAGGAAACAGCGCAGCTGAGGCGACCTAGGCGAGGGCAGACGCGGGGCCTGCTGGGTAAAACCATTCACTTCCCCCGGGCCGCCACCTCCGCCGCGACCCTCGCACGCTATGCTGCACTGCGCTTGCGCACTCGGAATGCGCTCCTCCGCGTGCGCTCCTGCGCTGCCGTCGCCCTCTGGCGGCCAGAGTTCGCGCAGCTCCAGAGCCCTGAAAGTTGGCATTTCATCCCACGTCTGGGACCGTTGTATGCCTGCCTGCCCTGTACTGTACTAAGCCATGTAGAAGGAAAACCAAAAAAAGGAGCAGTTTACGTGAATCTGTTGTTCTCTCTGTGTCTCCTCACCTCCTCTCCTGGAGATTAACCACCTTGCCCAGGGACACTCCCGGAACTCTTCGTCACCAACTCCTGCCATTTCCCTCCAGATAATAAAGCAAGAAGTATACGGGAGAACTTTCCCCCGCCCCAAATTAAATACGTGACTCTGGGCCCCCCAGCCTCGTGAATCCAGAGAACCTTCTTTGCTTGGGCTTCCTGCACGTCCTGTCCGTGGGCTTCTTCCACACCACCTGCTGACCTCCTCAGCTCCCACCTCCATGCTGATGATTCGCAAGTCTACCTTTCCTGCGCCAAGCTCTCCGCCGACCTTCGTCCTCACGTGTCAGTGGCCTTTCAGACGTCTCAAACTGGACGCTCAGGAGACATTTAAAATTCACTAAGTCTAGAACAGAACTCCTTCTCTTTCCCCCACCCACCTTCCCTGTTATTGTAGAGGGGCACTCAGGCTTACAACCTAGGAGTCGTTTTGTTTCATTCTGTCTCGAAGCTCCTGTATCCAAAGCTGTCCTTACTACATCTATCAAATAAGATTTCCCTCCTCTGACACTGCCAGACTGTAGTACAGGGTCTTCATCACTTCCACACCAGTTCTATTGAAACAGCCTGCTGGTGGGTCAGCTTCCCTCAAGTCTTTCTCCACTCCAATTCATTGTCTATTTGGCCACCAAAATGATTTTCCTAAAGCAGGAGTCCAACCATGTCACCTCCCTATTGAATAAGCTTTGGTGGCTCCCTTCCAGGAGCAAATACAAAATGCTCAGTTTGGCATTCAAAGCCCTTTACAACTTAGCCCACTCCAACTTTTCCAGGCTTTCTACACCTTATTCCTTAATACATATTCTTTGATCCAGTGACATTGGCTTCCTGACCGTTGATGATCCATCTCTTGGGCCAATGCATTTTCTCTATCCCCCATTCCTGGAATGCTTTTCTTCCTCATCTCTGACTACTGGCTTCCCTAGCTTCCTTCAAGTTCCAAGTAAAATCTCATCTTTTATAGGAAGCCTTTCCCAACCACTCTTAATTCCAGTGCCTTCCCTTTGTTAATTATTTCCTATTTATCCTGTATGTAGCACAGTACTCAGGCACATAGTAGGCACTTAATGTTTGTTGATTGATCTAGCCTATTTTGTGTATGTTTGTTTGCATTAGATTGTAAGCTCTTTGAGGGCAAGGACTCTATATTGCCTCTTTTTGTCCCCCAGCACTTAGCATAGTTCTTGGAGTATAGCATGTACTTAATGTTTATTGATTGATTGATTAGCAATTCAATCCAAGTCTTAGGGCCAGTGTCAAGCAGAAGAGAAATAAATGTTCCTTTATGACTTTCTACAATTTAAGAAAAATTTCATGTTCAGTGCACTTTATAAGTTCACTCTCTGTCTGAATCAAAGAATGCATGTTAGGAAGTAAGGTATAAGAACCTGGAATGGTAGGAGGAGGCTAGGTTATAAAGGGCTTTGCATGATGCCAAACTAAGTATTTTATATATGCTCCTGGAAGAGAGCCACTGAAGTTTATTGAATAGGGAGATGACATGGTTGGACTTGTGCTTTAGGAAAAATCACTTTGGTGGCTGAATAGAGAATGAATTGGAGTGGGGAGAGACTTGAAGAAGGCTGCCCCACCAGCAGGCTATTGCAGCATATTGTTAATGGGATTGGAAGATCTTTCTTGCCCATTAATAGGCCTATGAGACCTGCTTTGAGCCTGAGTCACATGGAAACCTGAGTCACAGGAGCCAGTGTCACAAGACCCTCAGTCAGAGGAGCTTGCTGAATGGGAGGAGCAGGAAGTATGGGTGAGGCAGAGTTGAGAGAGAGACTGAACTGGGAGAAAGCACATAGAGCAGAGCAGCTAGCATGAGTGAGAGAAGGAGTAATTTTGCCTAAGGGAACTTGTTTTATGTGGAGGGATATGTTTGGGATATTTGTGTTCCCTCCATTGATGACATGTATGGACTTTGTCTTAAAAAGAACCCTGGAGGTTTTGGTGCTCCCTGTACTGGCAATGTGTGTAGACTTCTTTGTTACTATGATAGATTTGGCTTACTGGTGTTTGAATAAATGTCTTGGTTTTGTCTTTGAGAAAGAGAGTCTGTTATATCTTGTGATTCAAACCTGGGAATATGCCTGCTGGAACTGATTGAAACTGCTGAGATCACCAAGTAATGTAGTACAGAGTGGACAGAACCCTAAGGGACACCTACAGTTTATAGGTTTATAGATGATCTGGATAAGGATCCAGGAAGGGAGACTGAAAAGTTGTCAGACAGGTAGGAAAACCAGCAATGGTGAAAACCTAGTGAGAAAAGAATATCAATGAGGAGAGAATGATTGTCACAGGCTTTTCAGAAAGGTCAGGGAGAATGAAGATTGAGAAACAATTATTGGGTTTGGCAATAAGAGATCATGGGTAACTTTGCAGAGAAATTTTGGTGGAATGATGATGTTGAAAGCCAGAATGAAAGTGCATGCACCTATTGTAGTCTTTTTGAGGAATTTAATCACAAACAGCAAAAGAGATGTAGGGCAATAGTTAGAGGGAATGGAAAGATCAAGTGAAGGTTTTTTGAGGATATGCATGTTTGTAGACAATATCCTCATCACAGGAAATAGGAGTGGAGGAGAAAATGGTATAAGGCTTATGAGTGATATGAGATGAGAAAGTGGGGAGAAGAGGGAGCTCTCAGTGAATGGCCTCATTTTCTTCTGTAAAATGAGGCAACAGTCTCAGTTGAGAGGTTGAGAGGAAGGGAAGCAATGAGAGGTTTGATGGATAAAAAGATTTTGAAGAGCTGCTATGGAGAGTGGGATAGTGGGTTTATAAGGGAGGCCACACACAAAGATGGTCAAAGGTTGGCTTTCCACATTTCCCTCTAATTGGCAATCTAATAGTAGGATTGCTTAGCAAGCAGCAAGGACCAAGTTGAGCTTGTCTAATAGAATTGTAGTGGACAAAATCAGAATGGTTTCATAACTTTCTCAACCTTTGTTCATCAGAACATGTGGTAGGAGAGAGAGTGACAGATGGTGGGAGGCAGCCAAGGCTGAGGCTTGGCTTGGTACAAATACTGAAATGATAAGGGGGCTCAGGACTCAAGGAGAGTGTAGAGTTGAACTGATTTGCCAAGATGTCAAAATGGAGAAAAGTAACTAGTGCAGGGGAGATACCCTGGGAGAGGACTGAAGGATTGTGTAATTGGAGGACACAGTGTATTTGAAGAGCAGAGGTTTGTAAAGGAAAGCAGAGGGAGAAGTGAAAAGTCAATATATTATAGTCAGATAAGGAGATTTCAGGATTCTTGAACAAGAAGGTGGCATATCTGTGGATGATGGCAAGATCATGGGTATGACCATCTTTGTGTGTGGCTGAGGTGGGTTAGAGGAGTAGGTCATGGCAAGTGAATAGTCTGAGGAACTGGGTGGTTACAGTGTTTGAGGAAGAGTCAATATGTATGCTAACCTAGTATGAGGGCAGGAATTGAGGAAAAGAGAAAAACTGTGAACCATATACCAAACTCATTAAGGAAGGAAGGGGAATGACCTGGACATGACCTAGTAGACAACAGCTACTAGGATTTGATTAAGGGATAGAAGTGAAATGCGTGAACCTAAAAGGCAGGGAGATTACTGAATGATGGAGGTAGGGAAAAAACCTGAAAGTGGCAATGGGAAATGAGTATTCCAACTTCTCTGCCTTGACTAGTAAGCTAAGAGGAACAAATGAAGGTGCAACTAGGTGTTGGAAAGGGTAGTCAGAGAAGCTGTCCCCAGGGAGGTAATAGGTTGCAGTAATAGCTAGGGAGATGGAAGGAGAGGAAAAGATTTGGGACAAAGGTAAGTTTGTTACCTATGGACCACTGTACTCCACAGAGCACAGTAGAAGGGGTGGGAGGTATTTGGTTGGAATTTTGGGACAGGAGTAAGGAATTGGGTGGTGGGGAGATGGGGAATGGGATTTGGATGATGAGGGGTTCAGAATCACTGGGGTTTATAGGGTATGACCAGGTGTGAGAATATCATTGAGTAGAAGGTAACATTCCTTTTCCCAATGTAGGCTGGAGACTGGGCTGGCACATTATATGTAAAGCACACAATCAGTTGGTCAGATGAAAGGCCCAATCTCACTACTTTTCTCCAAGAAGGATGGAGATTAGGCAAGAAAACATCATAGCAGGAGGTGGAAATTAAATCTGCAGAGTAAGTCCCACTTTCCACTGACTTTCCTCTTCCCCTTCCCTAAAGAGAATATCCTGTACAGAGATAGAAAATCTACTTGGGGTTCTAACTTCATGTAAATGACAGAATGAACCGAATTTGTCAGTGAAGTTATCATTATTGATTTTGGATGTTTTCACTGCTATAAAAATTCAAAGAACAGAAAAGGATAGCCACTAATCTGAGGGTAAGAAAATCTGGCAGCATGCCATTTTATTCATTCAGTCCTTGTTTCAGTAATTTATTTTACAGAGAAATATCCATGCCACATTGTACATACTGCACTCCCCTTCTGAGAAAGGGGCAAATGAGAAAACCTCTATCAATATTTTTGAAGGTTGCAACAGATTTCGTCCACCATCTAGATCTATGGAAATGACTTTAAGTTTTTGCCTTTAGATTACCTAAAATTTTTCATTCCCCAAATGATATTCAAATTTGAAAATTGTATTTAAAGCATTTAAAATATTAAAAAGCAATAAACACTTTTGATGGGGCAGTAAGAGGCTGTAAGTTTCATACATACGTACATACATACATATATATGTATATATATATAATATTCATGGTAATCAGAGAGAGTGCTGGCATTTGGTTATCCATAATGACAGAGAAAATAATACTGATATAAAGAATTGCATTTTTATATCTCTCAACACATACATATATACATACATCATACATACACATATATACACATGTGAAATATACTCCCTTACGTATACACACACACACACACACACACACACACACACACACACACATATATATGGAGAGACGAGAGAGAGAGAGAGAGAGAGAGAGAGAGAGAGAGAGAGAGAGAGAAAGTAGCATAGGAACAATGGATAGAAAGCCAGCCTTGGAGACAGGAAGACCTATAATCAAATTACTCCTCTAACTCACTCTTATTTTGTGACCCTTGACAAATCTCAAAGTCTACAAATTGTACAACAGTTGAAGAGCAGCACTGATTGTGTTAAAAATAAATTTTTAAGAGCTGTTTTTAACATCTATTAAGAATTAACATGACTTCATTTTGCTCTGTACTTGCTACTTACTACGTATTGCTTTAACACGTTACTACAGTATCAGTTTAAAATAGGCTGGCCCACGGAAGTCTGCTCTTTTTAGCTTGGTCTCCCAAGGGGCGTTTGGTTCCCTCTGATCTAGCGTGAATGGCTAAACAAGAACACATTCCTTTTTTGGTAACAAATGATAAACATCCTCTTCTGTGGTAACCTAATGTTTGATCAATGGTTATGTGAATGGTAGAATGGTATAAATATTACTAGTGAAATTAGGAGAGACACATTTCCATCAGATGCTGGTGGAGTGTCTTACTCTGAGTGAATAAACTGCAGTATTTGTCTCTGTTTCACGTGCTAGATTCCTGGTAGTAGCTAGTTAAGGAATTTTAAGGAAAGCTCATGCAATAGTTGTATGTGTGATATACATATACATGTATTGCACATAAATATATGTATATTAGAAAAAAGTTAAACTACAATATTTATATTATTGAAACTACCACTCTGTTAACTTATTTCAAATACTACGCAATGGGGAATATAAAATCCAAATCCTATGAAGTGCTATAGTACAGGGTATAGCACTTTAATTTTATTAGATGTCATGACTTTAATAATTAAGTTGTAATCTTTAGTTGAAACATGTTTTTAGACTTTCCCCCCTTGAATTTAATATACAGACTATACATAAAATTTCAAATAAAAATTTCAGTGCTCTATTCACTGCACCACCTAGCCACCCATTTCTATATATTTCTAACAAAATCCAACAGCAAGAGATAGAAAGAAATTCCATTTAAAATATTTGGGAATCTACCTGCCAAAACAAACCCAGGACCTATATAAACACAATTACAAAACACTTTTCACACAAATAAAGTCAGATCTAACTAATTAGAAACACACCAGATACTCATAGCTAGGTTGAGCTAATATAATAAAAATGTCAATTTTACCTAAATTAAATTACATATGTAATGCCACACCAATTAACCTACCAAAAATATTTTACAGAGCTAGAAAAAGATAGTAACAAAATTCATTTGGGAGAACAAAAAGTCCAGAATATCAAGGGAATAAATGAAAAGAAATGCTAGGAAAGGTGGCCTAGCCATACCAGATTTTAATCTGTATTATTATAGAGCAGCAGTCATCAAAACTACTTTGTACTAGCTGAGGAATAGAGTAGTGGATTAGTGGAATAGAAAAGGTACTTGAGACACAGCAGTCGGTGACTATAGTAATCTACTGTTTGTGATAAACCCAAAGACCCCAGTTTTTGGTATAACTCATTACTTGGCAAAATCTGCTAGGAAAACTGGAATATAGTATGGCAGAAACTAGGCATAGGCCAATATCTTACACCATATACCAAAATCAAGTCTAAATGGGTGCATGATCTAGGTATAAAGGCTGATACTGTAAGCAATCTGGGAGTACAAGGAATAGTTTACCTGTCAAATTTATGGAGAAGGGAAGATTTTATGATCAAACAAGATTTAGAGAACATTATGAAATGCAAAATGGATAATTTTGATTACATTAAATTGGAAAGTTTCTATACAAATAAAACCAATGTAACCAAGATTAAGAGGGAAGTGGAAAATTGGGAAAGAATTTTTACCACCAGTGTCTCTGATAAAGGTCTCATTCCTAAAATATAGAGTATTGAGTCAAATCGATAAGAATACAAGTCATTCCCCAATTGATATGCTCTAAATCACTACTGATTAAAGAAATGAAAATCAAAACAACTGTGAGGTACCATATCTCACCAGTCAGATTGGCTAAGATGACAAAACAGGAAAATGATAAACGGTGGAGAGGATGTGGAAAAATTGGAACACTAATGCACTGTTGGTGGAGTTGTGAACTAATTCAACCATTCTGGAGAGCAATTTGAAACTATGCCCAAAGGGCTATAAAAATGTGTATACCCATTGACCCAGCAATACCACTTCTAGGGCTGTACATTTGTACAAAAATATATAGCAGCTCTTTTTGTAGTGGCAAGAATTGGAAATCAAGGGGATGCCCATCAATTGGGGAATGGCTAAACAAGTTGTGGTATAGGAATGTAATGGAATACTATTGTGCTATAAGAAATGAGGAGCACACAGATTTCATAATAACCTGGAGAGACTTATATAAACCGATGTTGAGTGAGAAAAGCAGAACCAGGAGAAATGTGTACACAATTACAGAAACAACATTTGTGCTTAATAACTTTGATAGACTGGGCTCCTCTCAGCAATGCAAGGTTATAAGACAACTCCAAAAGACTTATGATGGAAAGAGATATCCACAACCAGAGAAAGAGCTGAATGCAGTTTGAAGCAAACTACTTGCTCTCTCTCTTTTTCTTGTTTTGTTTCCTCATTTTCACTGTTCACTCCATTGATTATAATCCTTTACAATCTGACTAATGTTAAATGTGAAGGTATCTGTAAATCCTATATTTGATTGCAAGCTGCCATGGTGGGGGGAGAGGGAGGGGGAGAAAGTTTGAAACTCAAGGGATTATAGAACTGAATGCTGTAAACGAAAAGTAAATTAAAAAAAAATTTAATAACTAAGCTAGTAGTTTCTAAATAGTGTGTTCTGTTAGTGAGCCATTTTGACAAAAAAATTAAAAAAAAATAAATGAATGATAATTTTCACCTTCCCCTTACTTTGCACTCAATTCCTCTTTTTACCTCAAGTTGTTCTAGTTACAAAAGAAGCCTGCAGTATCAAATCACAATACTCTCACCTAGGTAGACAAAGAAGACTTTAAGTAGTAGGGGAAAAAAGATGAAACATTAAGTTCTTTCATGCTAACATTTTATTTAAACCAATACACTCATCATGCTTAGCTAGAGATCATTTAAAGTAAACATGCAGTATGAAATAGCAAAGACTGACACAATGTAAGGAGGTTGAGCCACTTGTTACTGGTAAACAACTACATGAAACTGTCAGATAGATGAGACTGAGTTTAATGTTTCAAGCTTCCTTAATAAAATAAGGTTGTATTAGAACATTTCTATCACTGGAAGGTTGCCCTGGCATGGCAGAGTTCTCATAATGTTCAAGTAATCTTTGTGTCTATGGAAATTTGCAGTTTCCACGAAAACTTAATTTAGTTCTTTAAATCCAAATTTCACAGGTTTCTAACTTTATGTGTGGGAAGGCATAAGAGGAAACAACCTAAAATTTTGCTTAAATTATGTTCTACATGGGATCCTTTGTTCCTAGATAAAAGGTTAATTTTTTCCTCTCAAATATAAAATAAAATTTGAGGTTCACCTTTACATGATAAGTTGTAGTGGCTCAAATCCCAGATTCCAGTATGGCCAACCTAATCTTTTGAATTAACGGATAATACATAGTGCTCAAGGAGTAATTACAAAACATTAATTACTCTTTATTTCCACCAAATACTAGCATTTAAACTGCTATGAAAATATCCAAAATCACTAGTCCAATTTTATTTACAATTATGTTAATGTCTGAAAATTAATCTAGTCGTTTTTAATTAGTAAGAGCTTAAAAACAAACCCATAAACTTTATTTACTCAATACATTTTTAAATAGCAAAATCAAACTTGGTAATAAATTTCCAATATCAGAGATCTTATTCAAGGTTCAGACCTGAGCACACCAACTTTTTATGGCTGTCTGACTCCTGAAAATAGGAGTTTTTATTAGGTGAAAAAGTGTTGTGAGACTTTTTGCTGCAAAGGCTATTATTAATAGTACTATAAAAATATTTGTAATTGCATCAACACTTAAATATAGGAGAGTACTTAAACTGTAATAGACATGTACTAGACATTTCCAGAAACAATAAGATAAAACTGATGTTTAAAAACAAAATAAAAAATTAAGCATGACAAATTGGTAATGGATTCTTTCCTCAATTTACTCTAATACCAGAAAAAGAAGAATGCTATGCAATGCTTGGAGAACATTTTGACATTACAATAATCAATTAATCACTAATCATTTATTAAGCACCTACTATGTGCTAGGCACTGTATAATCTTCAAATTTCCCTGAAACATAGGAGGGAATAATTAATTTGTCCTACCTTGACAAAATGTATTCTTCTGGTAATAATGCAAAAATTAAGTAAGGCCAACTATTTCAAAACAAATGCTAACTTAGATAGCAAGTAACTAAAATCATGCCTATGAGGGCAATTATTTCTTGAAGTGTGAGCAGTAATCCTCCCAATAGTCTCAAGGTCTGAAAGTTCTACCAGATGAAGGAAGTATAAAAATTAAGATTATGAATCAGATGGGAGAAGCTTATATTTGGAATGGAGAAATATTTTAAAATGGAATGGAATAAATGGAATAATGAATTCCGTGCTCTCCGAGGAAGAGAAAAGGAATAAAGATACAAATTGTCACAAGGGAAAGTTAATAATCATATGATAATATCTAAGATTTACATAGAGCCTTAAGGTTTGCTAACTTTTTCATACGTATTATCTCATTTGATCCTCTCAACAACCCTGTGAAAATGCTATAAAAATTATTTTAAAAGAAACTCAAAATGTATTAGGACTAAAAAATGCTTTCATTTTCAGATTTTGAGAATAATTTGTCTAGTTTTGGTATTAATTGTTCCTTAAAACAATTGGAATGGAATTTCCCCTGTAAATCCATGAGGCCCACTGGCTTTTTTCTTGTTAGTTCCTTTACAGCCTGTTCTATTTCTGGAAAAGGGGACCATGAAATAATGAAGTGACAAAGGGGCATCTGGCCAAAAGTCTGAGAACATTTTAGCTCGGGTATCTCTAGTAAAGCACTGTGCTAAGGATGGCAAAGTCACAGCTTTAATGGCCTGTTAGGAAAGTTAATTTCATAGAAGAAAAGAATACCACTTCCATTGAGCCCATTACTATAACTAGCTGCCTTTAAACGTATGTATTCCATTGGTCATAAAAAAAAAAAAAAGGCTAAAGAATCTGAATTACTTATTACAACCCAGTGCCACAACTAGAAAAACAATGAGAGAAATGGTTTCACTGGTAGTAGGTCAGTAAATATAAAGGATCCTATTATATAAAAGACAAAATTTCCTACATTTTAAGATCACAGCACATTAAACACATTCTTTGACAGCATTATTTCCTTTTATTGCTGTGACCTGAGACAAGAGAATATTATTTCTTTAGTCAAAAATATGTCTGCACTAATACTAGCATAGAGGTTTTACCCTCCTGATTCCAGAACTCCAGGACGAGGGTGTGACTTCAGTCACTAAAGTTTGTCTCTCAGCTTCAGGTTATTCATTTATAAAATGAAAAGGTTGGACAAAATGGCCTCTAAAATCCCTTCCATCTCTAGATCCACAATCCCATGAACTTCAGTGATACTTCATTTCTGAAGAGCAAAAGTTGTATTTAAACAAAAATTTATAAAATTTTTTAATTTTGCAAAAGTAATATTTTATCTGAAAGAAATAAGAAATCCCTTCTACAAAAATTTCTCTTCCCTTTTTTTTCTGTCTTATTTCCTGTTTCCTTTAATTTCCTGCTTTTCTATTAAGGAAGATACATGATAAATTATTATTAAATTCTATAAAAGACTCTCATTCAGTAATATTAGAAAATGTTAATACCTCTAACTTTAGTTGGCACGTACATCTGAAAGACAAATTATGAATTAAACAGAATCCATCGTAGAAGGGCTTTTTGCTAATTTTTTAAGAATATGACTGAGACATAAGATCATCATTTTACTTGGTTGTCATATTATTGACTGAGGACATGTTGGCACGTAAACATTTTAAAAAGTCATTTTAAAGTATCCTTCATAATAGGATTTATGCTAATGACATATATGAAGAATAGATCAATTATTCAAGTATGTATTTAGCTTGGAATGCCATTCTGATAACTAAAATATTACAGCATCAAGATGGATTTGACTGACATATTTTTGTTGACTACGACCAAAGTTTAAGATTAATACTTCTTCCCTAAGATACAAATCTGAATCACAGACACATACAAAATCCTAACTTTCAAATGCCAAGGTATTCACTAATTCAAGGAAATGGCTGGAATTTACAGGAAGGAAGTTGGTTTTATTACAAATATTATAGAAGTAGACACTACAAAACATTTTATGTGGACCTTTACAAAAGTATTCATTTCACCAAGTCTGGATTACTGGCAGTGTAAAACTCTCAAGATTAATTTTAAAGCTAAGAAATCAAAGGCACAGTATTAACAAGTTTAAAATGACTAACACTCATATGACATCAGGAAACACTCAAGTTTACAACTCCCTAGGACTTAATATTGTTGATAATTATGCATATTGGAGGTTATAAAAGAAAAATGTAGTAAACTAAAGAAGTTCCAAAATTAATGAAAAAGGACTTAGAAGACATGATACTCCAGAATCATAATTATAGGCTCAAATTTGGGTCATTCAAGCCTTTAAATGTGTTTAACACATCTGACAAATAACGCTATGCTAATATCCAGTATTTATCAAAAGGAGGCAATCATTGCTTATCACAAGCAAAGTACCCATTTTCCAATGGTGTCTGAAAATAGTAACAAATTCTAAACCAGAAGTAATAGAAGTTAGTCACAGGAGTGCAAAAATTCCCTGCAGAAGTATTTTACTAAACAATTACAAATGTGAGGAAACATTTTTAAAATTCTGATTACTATAAGAATAATCTCCTCCTTTGTACACACTTTGCACAACTGAAGATTTTTATTTGCTGCAGGAAACAAAATTGTAAATAACAGTGCATTTTTAGGCATAAATAAGTATTTATGTCTGGTTCCAGTATAGTCAGGTTAGTACATAAATACTTAAAAGTAATAGGATGTTCACTTTAGTGGAAAAATCCAAGTTTCTCACATAACCATTCTTCGGTTAGGTCTTCAGTATTTCTTATTTCAAATACCTTAAAAGACAAAAGCTTAAGTTAAGATAATATCAAAATTTAGTTTCATTTTCCTAATATGACCTCTGTGAACAGCAAATTAGGCCTCTTTTGTAATGTTCAATTACTGAAGAGGTACAAGTCAGGTAAAAATACATATACTGAGCCTTGAAAACTCAAATATTTCTTTCTTTTTTTTTTTTGCTTTTTTTTTTTTTAGAGGGCAATTGGGGTTAAGTAACTTGCCCAAGGCCACATGGCTAGGTTTTTATTTGTGTGTGCATTAAGTGTCTGAGGCCGGATCCGAACTCAGGTCCTTCTGATTCCAGGGCCGGCGCTCTACTCACTGCGCCACCTAGCTGCCCCCGAATATTTCTAAAGAATAAGTCTGAAACTGTAGCCCAGGGCACTGGAGTTCCAGTTGACTTTTAAAAGACTAGAGGTGTATTCAATGAAGTTACTGAGTTGTGGTATACTTTGATAAAGTGGATCAGAACACTTTTCACTCCTACCAAACCATCACAACTCTCAAAATTTATATGTTCCAAGAAATATTCCTCAGAATGTAGAACAAATGGCCCTCCCACCTTTCTCAGTTCTGGCAGACTAGAATCGTTTCAGATCTGGGTAAATTACCCATGGTTCATTAGCTGAGTTTACTCCACCCTTGATCAAAAAGTCCCTCAGCATCAGAAATGCTGCTTCAGGGTAAAAGGTAGAGAAAAAAAAATGGCATAAATGACATTCATACAGGCTGATGGGTGGAAAGTAATGATGGTAAGTCTAAAAGCAAAGCAGGGAGTTGGGAGGGAGCTGAAAAAGAGGAAGGGGTAGGAAAGATCACTGATACTATATTAAAAAATAAACTAAAATTTTTTGATTTATCTATTTTTATTAATATAACATGAGGAATAAAGAGATGATCAACTAAAAATTGGTATAGGGAGCTAAATGAGCTTGAGAAACAAGTAAATATTTTATTTTAGTCTTCAATAGGACCATAGGACAGTAAGTAGTTATTAAATCTTGTATCAGTCTCCTAGTATAAGGAAAGTGGTATGTTCATAAAAAATCACTAATAATCTCAGATATCCCAAGAATGTTCATCTTGGATTCTAAGAAACCATCTAGTTTTGGGTACAGTTAATTGCATAGTAAGTAGCTTACTCAATAAACTGGATTCATTCAAATAAACAATTTCCTAATCTTCTGTGATGACTTGACTTGACTAAGCATACTCTCAACAAACAAGTCATATATTAAAATGATACCTTGGTTAGTTCAGCTGTTTGAACTAGCTTATTCTTGCTCCCAGCATACATCATCTGTTGTTCAGGCTTACACCCTGTAGTTTAGAAAACAGAGAAAGCAGGAAATATGAGAATTTGAGAAAGTAAAAGTGAAAAATTGTTTTCTTTATTTACATCAATTTAGAATTCTTTTGATATAAAGAAAAATACAATTAAATTCACATGTCCCATATTATGAAGTACTTATTAAAGTGCACACACGAGATATCAAAGATATATATGGTTATACAGAGAGAATGAGGAATAAAGAAGGATAGGTGTGTATCACTGACACTCCTAAAGTGCCAAGAAACAAGTGCTGACATTATTTTTAGTGCTAAGGTTTATAAAGCCCTTTACCAACATCATTTGATCCTTACAGCCCTGTGAGGTTAGGTACTATACACATCATTATCCCATTTTACAGATAAGGAAACTGAAACTCAGAGGGTATATGACTTTTCTAAGGTCACAATGCAAGTTAAGCATCAGAGGTAGGATCCAAACTTAAGTCTTTTCTGACCCCAAGGTAAATGCTCTTTACACATTTGCTGCATCACTAGGAAGATCTCCTACTGTTGGGTAGATAACCTGGTAAGACATAATGGACAAGAGCTAGATAAGCCTTTTTTTTCCTCCTCTTCAAATTCCTGGTTTAATATATATATAATTTTTTTTTATATTTTAAGGGAAAAAAGTTCCAAAATGCAGGTTGCTTCACATGAATAACTCACAATATCAACTTTTTTTTTCGGGGGGGGAGGGTGCATTGGGTGAGGTGGTGAGGCAACTGGGATTAAGTTATTTGGCCAGGATCATACAGCTAGTAAGTGTCAAGTATCTGAAGCCACATCTGAACTCAGGTCCTCCTGACTCTAGGGCTAGTACTCTATCAACTATACCACCATAGCTACCCCGAAATTATCAACTTTAGGAAATACTCTATCAACTATACCACCTAGCTACCCTACAATTATCAACTTTAGGAAACAAAGTCTGTTTAAAAGAAATATAAACTGGTGAAACACAATCTGAAGGACCACTAGAGAGAATACCCATGTCAATGAGATCCATTGAAATACTAGAAACCAGACTATACAAGAGCATGCAAAAATTGCAATTAAATTATATTTAACACCATTCAAAGTAAACATAAGTAAAGCAGTCAAGTTGCAGAAAACTATTGCTTTAATTCACAGTCCTAAAGTTGACAATAACACAAGATGATTCTGTACTCTGGCTTGTGCATTATGAACAGCTGGACTTGTAGCAACTATCTAAATTAGACTGCTGGGCTATCCAGATGGATTGTAAAGGAACCTTACAATTTACAAGGTGCTATTGGGTGCTGTGAGAGACAAAAAAAAAAAAAGTATAAAAGTCTTCTCTCCATAAGCTAGCAGGGGAAATGATTCATTGCTTTAGAGATTTTATATGCATATAAACACAAATGTAATATAGGGATGGAGATCAGACTCGTGATTGCATTGGTATGGAGATCACCAAGATAAGTAAGGTCTATCTACCAATGTATCTTGGCACATCTTCTGCAATTGTCTTTTTTTTTTTTGGAGGGCAATTGGGGTTAAGTAACTTGCCCAAGGTCACACGGCTAGGTTTTTTTGTTTGTGTGTGTTAAGTGTCTGAGGCCGGATCCGAACTCAGGTCCTCCTGACTCCAGGGCCAGCGCTCTACTCACTGCGCTACCTAGCCACCCCTTGCAATTTAGTCTTATAGAGCATCAAGAGGTTAAATGACTTGCCCAATAGTCAAACAGCTAGTATATATGAGAAGCAAGGCTTCTGGCTCCAAGGCCAGTTTTCTAGGTCCTATACCATGCTGCCTCTACACACACCTTTGACTTTGGGAAGGCAGATTCCAAAGAGTACAGAAGGATACATAGGATACCATGGACTAAAATTCTATAAGGGAAGTCAGTCTAGTAGGGAAGGTGTCTCTAAAGAATGAAATTCTGAAGACACTGCAACAATTCTGATGAGGAAGAAAAAGAGATCGATATAGATATGCAGGAAATTCATCAACTGAATTAAGATTTTTAAATTTTTAAATTATTTTTAATTTTCAGCATTCACTTTCATAAGATTTTGAGTTCCAAATTTTCTCCCCATCTCAACTCTCCCCTCAACCCAAGAAAGCAGGCATTCTGATTACCCCTTCCCCCAATCTGTCCTTCCGTCACCCTCTTCCCCTTCCCTTCTATTTAACTGTAGAGCAAAATAAATTTCTATACCCCATTGCCTGTATATCTTACTTCCCAGTTGCATGTAAAAACAATTTTTAATATTTGTTTTTAAAACACATTCTCTCCCTTCCTCCTTCCTCACCTATCATCACTGAGAAGGTAAGCAATTTGATGTAGGTTATATATCCCTAGTCATGCAAAACATGTCCCTAACAGTCATGTTGTGAAAAACTGTGTTTTCCTCCATCCTATCCTGCCCCCCATTTATTCTATTCTCTCCTTTGACCCTGTCCCACTTCAAAAGTGTTTGCCTTCTTTTCTATCATCCTCCCCTTTTTTATACCCTTCCCCCCTCCTTTCCTGCAGGGTAAGAAAGATTTCCATACACAATTGAATGTTTATGTTATTCCCTCCTTCAGCCAAATCTGATGGGAGTAAGGTTCTTCAATTTCCTCTCACTTCCCCTCTTCCCCTCACTATAAAATTTTTTTCTTGCCTCTTTTATGGGAGATAATTCACCCCATTTTACCTCTCCCTTTCTCCTTCTCCCAGTACATTCCTCTCTCACCTCTTGTAATGAGAAAGGGAATTTGAAGATCTTCTCTACCCCTTTACAGACCTAGGGGGGAGTTTTGAAGATTTCCCCTGCTTTGAAAGTACTCTGCCCTGAAAAGGCTGAATGTAGTCACATGGAGCCTGTGGTGGGAGGAGTTTGCTGAAGGAAAGTAGAGCCCACAGGAAGCTGGTCAGAGCCAGAGAGATGGTGGGAGACAGAGGAGATTGAAGTAAGGAGATAGAGAGGTCTGTGAGTAAATATTGATCTTGTATTGGTTTGTGGGAAGGCTGAAGGATGCTATGGCTCTCAGCATTATGGCTTCTGAATATCTTTGGGACTATGATGGAATCGGCTTACTGGTTTTGGGATTGGTTTTCTGGTATCTAAATAAATGCTTCAGTTCTGTCCTCTATCTGGAGAGTTTGGTATATTTTGCGATCGAATGTCATGTGATACTTATAGTCACGGTCTTTATCATGATTGTGGGTGCTGTAAATATTACATTGGCACTACAACCCTTAATTTTATTTTCTATATATCATCAGTTCATATTCAACTCACACTGGGCCCTCTATGTTACACACACACACACACACACACACACACACAGATGTATATATGTATGTATGTTCCAACTACTATAATACTGAGAAAGGTCTCAGGAGTTACAAATGTCATCTTTCCATGCAGGAAAGTAAACAGTTCAACTTTAATAAGCCACTTATAAGATTTCTCTTTCCTGTTTACCTTTTCATGGTTCTCTTGAATCTTGTATTTAAAAGTCAAATTCTATTCAGTTCTGGTCTTTTTATCAAGAATGCTTGAAAGTCCTCTGTTTCACCTACTGTTCAATTTTTTCCCTTAAAGTATTATTCTTGGCTTTGCTGAGTAGGTTATTTTTGGTTTTAATCCTAGCTCCTCTGACCTCTGGAATATCATATTCCAGGTCCTCAGGTACCTTAATGCAGAAGTTGCTAAATTTTGTGTTATCCTAATTGTGTTTCCCCACTACTGGAATTGTTTCTTTCTGGCTGCTTGCAATATTTTCTCCCTGACCTGGGAACTCTGGAATTTGGCTACAATATTCCTAGGAGTTTTACTTTTAGGATCTTTTTCAAGAGGTGATCAGTGGATTCTTTGAATTTCTGTTTTACCCTCTGGTTGTAGAATAGCAAGGCAGTTTTCCTTGATAATTTCTTGAAAGATGATGTTTATGCTCTTTTTTTGATCATGGCTTTCAGGAAGTCCAATAACTTAAAAATTCTCTCTACTGGATCTATTTTCCAGGTCAGTTCTTTTTCTGAGATATTTCGTAGTCTTCTATTTTTTTCATTCTTTTGGTTTTGTTTTATAATTTCTTGATTTCTCATAAAGTCATTGGCTTACATTTGTTTCATTCTAATATATTTTTTTTTTTTTTAAGCAATTGGGGTTAAGTAACTTGCCCAAGGTTACACGGCTAGGTTTTTGTTTGTGTGGATTAAGTGTCAGAGGCCGGCTCCGAACTCAGGGCCTTCTGATTCCAGGGCCGGCGCTCTATTCACTGCGCCACCTAGCCGCCCCTCTAATATATTTTTTTTATTTTTTTAGAGGGGCAATTGGGATTAAGTGATTAATTGCTCACACAGCTACTAAGTGTTAAATGTCTGAGGCTGGATTTGAACTCAGGTCCTCCTGACTCCAGGGCCAGTGCTCTATTGACTGCACCACCTAGCTGCCCCTTCATTCTAATTTTTAAGGAATTGTTTTCTTCAGGGAGCTTCTGGACCTACTTTTCCATTTGTCCAATTCTGCTTTTTAAATCGTTCTTCTCCTCGTGGGCTTTTTGGCCCTCTTTTGTTATTTGGGTTACTCTATTCTTTTTTTTTTTTTTGCCTTTTGGAGGGCAATTGGGGTTAAGTAACTTGCACCAAGGTTGCATGGCTAGGTTTTTGTTTGTGTGTGCGTTAAGTGTCTGAGGCCAGATCCGAACTCAGGTCCTTCTGACTCCAGAGCCGACACTCTACTCACTGCACCACCTAGCCGCCCATGGGTTACTCTATTCTTTAAGGTGTTATTTTCTTCAGCATTTTTTTTTCTTGGGTCTCCTTTAGCAAGTTGTTGACTCATTTTTCATGATTTTCTTGCATCACTTTCATTTCTCTACCCAATTTTTCTTCTACTTCTCTTACTTAATTTTTAAAATCCTTTTTGAGTTCTTCATGGCCTGAGACCAATTCATCTTTTTATTGGAGGTTTTGGATGTAGGAGCCTTCACTTTGTTTTCTTCTTCTGAGTTTTTTTTAAAAAAAGAAAGATTCTATAGTTTAACTCTCCGCCCCCCCCAACACACACAGTTTGCTCATTTTCTCAGTCAATTACTTGACTTTTAACACTGTTAAGGTAGCCCTCTGCTTCTAGAGGGGAGAGTACATTGTCCTAAGCTTCAGGGCTTTTGCACAGCTGCTTTCAGACATATTTCGAGGTATCTATACATATTTAGTTCTTCCAAGTTTGCATGATCAAAGGAGAGGTATTTATTCCTCTCCTGGTCTGTGCTCTGGCTTATGAGTGACCACAAACACTCTTTTCTTCATTGGAACTGTGAGGATTCCCTCTCTACCACCACAATTTCCTCCATGCCAGCGTTCCTCCTTGCCCCAGGACCATCATACAGAGCCAAGCAAGGGCAAAGCAGAGGAATCCTGATTTGGCGCCAGCAAAGAGATCTCTGCAATCCCTCTCTGATCAGTTGCTCAATCTCCCCACTGTCTGTGGGCCAAGACCTCCAGAAGCAGCTAATGCCACTGGCAACCACCATCAATACCCTGGGCCTGAACCATGCTCCTATCTCACTAAGGTCCAGACAGACCTTTCACACTGATCTATGCTGTCTTTAGTGTTTGCAGACTGAGATACCTGGGAACTGCCATAGCTGCCAATGATTCAGTCCCCTGATGCCTACTCAGGTTGTTGCTGGGCCCTGGCCTGTACCAGCACAGTCCACTGTGGACTGCATTCCTCTCTCAGCCTGATGCAATAGACCTCTCCTGTTGTCCTTCCAGGTCGTCTTGGGGTAGAAATTTGTTTCACTCTGTCACTTTGTGGGTTCTGCTGCTCTAGAATTTGAGTCTTTTTTTTTTTTTTGGTTGGTTTTTTTTGCATGGGGAAAAGCAGGGGAATTGGGGTTTAGTAACTTGCCCAATAAGTGTTAAGGTCTGAGTTCTGATTTGAACTCAGGTCCCTCCTAACTCCAGGGCAGGTGTGCCACCTAACTGCCCCTAGAGTAACTTTTCTTTTTTTTTTTAGTAGTTTTGATGCCTGCTGCTTTATAATACAGATTAAAATCTGGTATAGCTAGGCCACCTTCTCTAGCATTTTTCATTAATACCCTTGATATTCTAGCCCTTCTGTTATTCCAAATGAACTTTGTTACTATTTTTTCTAGGTCTATAAAGTAATTTTTGATAAATTGATTGGTATGGTACTAAATATGTAATTTAATTCAGGTAAAATTGTCATTTTTATTATATTAGTTCAACCCAGCCATGAGCAATCGATGTTTTCCCACTTAGATCTAACTTTATTTATGGGGAAAGTGTTTTATAGCTGTGTTATATAGATCCTGGTTTTGTTTTGGCAGGTAGATTCCCAAATATTTTATAATATCTACAGTAACTTTAAATGGGATTCCTATATCTCCTGCTGTTGGATTTCATTAGAAATATACAGGAATGCCAAGGACTTATGTGGGTTTATTTTATATCCTGCTACTTTGCCAAATTTATTTATTGTCTCAAGTAGTTTTTTACTTGATTCTTTAGCATTCTCTAAATATATCATCATATCATCCACAAAGAGTGATAACTTGGTCTCTTCTTTGCCTAATTTGATTCCTTGATTTCTTTTTCTTCTCTAATTGCTACTGCTAACATTTCTAGTACCAGATTGAATAAGAGGGGTGATAGTGGATACCCTTGTTTCATCCCTGATCTTATTGGAAATGCTTCTAGCTTATCCACATTGCATATAATACTTGCTGATGGCTTTAAATAGATGCTACTTATTATTTTATTTATATCTTTATATAATGTATGTTTTATATAATATACTATACATTATACAAATATACATGTTATATTTATTGTATATTATAAATATAACATTATTTATTATAAATATAACATTATTTATTTTAAGGAAAACTCCACTAATTCCTATACTTTCAAGTGTTTTTCATAGGAACGGATGTTGTACTTTGTCAAAAGCCTTTTCTGCATCTATTGAGATAATCATGTGGTTTCTGCTAGTTTTATTGTTGATATGTTCAATTATACTGATGGTTTTCCTAATATTAAACCATCCTTGCATTCCTGGAATAAATCCTACCTGATCAAAGTGTATTATTCTTGTGATAAGCTGCTGGAGTCTTTATGCTAATATTTCACTTAAAATTTTTGCATCTATATTCGTGAGGGAAATTGGTCTATAATTTTCTTTTTCCATTTTATCTCTTCCTGATTTAGGTATCAGTACCATATTTGTGTCATAAAAAGAATTTGGTAGGATCCCTTCTCCACTATTTTTCCCAAATAGTTTGTAGAATATTGGAATCAATTGTTCTTTAAATATCTGATAGAATTTGCTAGTAAAACCATCTGGCCCTGGGGTGGCTAGGTGGCACAGTGAGTAGAGCGTCGGCCCTGGAGTCAGAAGGACCTGAGTTTGGATCTGACCTCAGACACAACGCACACACAAATAAAAACCTAGCCGTGTGACCTTGGGCAAGTTACTCAATCCCAATTGCCCTCCAAAAAAAAAGAAAAAAAAACATCTGGCCCTGGAGATTTTTTCCTAGGGAGTTCACTGATGGCTTGTTCAATTTCTTTCTCTGAGATGGGGTTAAGTAGTTTACTTCCTCTTCAGTTAATCTGGGCAACTTATATTTTTGTAGATATTCATCCATTTCACTAAGATTGTCAAATTTATATGCATATAATTTGGCAAAATAATTCCTAATTATTGTTTTTTATTTCTTCTTCATTGGAGGTAGATTCACCCTTTTCATATTGGCTAAGGGTCTATCAATTTTATTGTTGTTGTTTTTTTCCATAAAACCAGCTCTTAGTTTTATTTATTAATTCAATAGTTTTCTTAATTTCAATTTTATTAATCTCTCCTTTGGTTTTCATTATTTCTAATTCAGTATTTAATTATGGATTTTCAATTTGTTCTTTTTCTAGCTTTTCCAATTGCATGCCCAATTCAATGACCTTCCTTTTTTCTAATTTATTCCTGTATGCACTCAGGGATATGAAACTTCCCTTAAGAACTGACTTTGCTGCATCCCACAAATTTTAGTATATTGTCTCATTGTTGTCCTTCTCTTAAATGAAGTTACTGATTGTTTCTATGATTTCTTGTTTGACCTACTCATGCTTTGGGATTAAATTGTTTCCCATTACTTTTAGTCTGTCTTTCTGTGGCCCTTTATTGCATGTGATTTTTATTGCATCATGATCTTAGAATGACGCATTTAATATTTCTGCCTTTCTGCACTGAATTGTGAGGTTTTTATGTCCTAGTACATGGTTGATTTTTGTGTATGTCCCATGTACTGCTGAGAAGGTATATTCCTTTATATCCCCACTCAGTTTTCTCCCCTCTCTAAAATTTCCTACCCTCTCTAAAATTCTATTCACCTCCTTAACTTCTTTCTTATTTATTTTGAAGCTGGATTTATCAAGTTCAGAGATGGGGAGATTAAGGTCCCCTGCTAGGATAATTTTGCTATCCATTTCTTCCTCTAATTCCCTTACCTTCTCCTCTAGGAATTTGGATGCTATACCACTTGGTGCATATATGTTAAGTAATGAATGATATTGCTTCATTCTCATTGGTGCCTTTTAGCAGGAGGTTAATAAGAGGTTTGCTCTTATTAAGGTTTCCTTCCTTATCTCTTTTAATTAGATCGATTTTTGCTTTTGCTTTATCTGAGATAAGTATTGCTACCCTTGGTTTTTTTTACTTTAGCTGAGGCATGATATATTTTACTCCAGCCTTTTACCTTTACCCTGTGTGTATTCCTGTTTCAGATGTGTTTTTTGTAAACAGCATATTGTAGGATTATGGTTTTCAATCCATTATGCTATCTGCCTCCGTTTTATGGGAGAGTTCATTCCATTCACATTCACAGTTATGATTACTGTCTCTTTCCCTCCATTCTATTCCCTCCCCTGTTTGTGGTTATATTTTTCTCCCCTTCTCCATTCCCCTCCTTAAGAATTTTCCTTTTGACCATCACCTCCCTCAGTATTCCCTTCTTATCAGCCCCCCTCCCTTTTCCTCCCCTCCCCCCTTACTTCTTCCCTCCCTTCTAACCACCTCCCTCACCTTTCATAGCCCTTTTCCCCTCCTACTGCCTGTAGGATATTTTTATACTTAAAAGTAGTATGTTATTTCTTCTTCGAACCAAGAAGGACAGGAACAAATCTCATGCAAAGCTCCTCTCCCTCTTCTCTTTCCCTCTATTATGTTTTCTGTCTTTTCTCCATAGAGTCCTATGCTTAAATCGTTTTGTTATTCCCTCCTTGCACCAGAACTAATGAGGGAAAAACTCATATAATACTCATCTTCCTCCCTTCTTTTCCTCTGTTATATTGTTTTTATGCCACTTTGTGTGGCATAATTTACCCTCTTCTACTTCATTCTTTCCTCTTTTTCCATTGCAGTCCCTTTGTAGCCATTTATAAGTTTTTTTTAATCATCATTTTGTATAATATATACTTATACCATCTATTTGTCTATAAACAGTTTGCTCTTATTAAATAAGAGGGTGTGTGTGTGTGTGTGTTTTCTTTTTTTACCTTTCTATGTCTCTCTTGCGTCTTGTAACTGGAGGTTGAATTTTCCATTAAGCTCTGGCTTTTTCATCAGGAAGGTCTGGAAATCTGTTATATTGTTGAATGACCATCTCCTTGCCTAGAAGAATATGTTCAGTTTTGCTGGGTAGGTGATCCTTGGTTGTAACCCAAGCTCTTTTGCCTTGAGAAAAATTGTATTCCACTTCCTCCGATCTTTCAGTGTAGAGGCTGCCAAATCCTGTGTGGTCCTCACTGTGGTTCCTCGATATGTGAATTGTTTCTTTCTGGCTTCTTGAAGTATTTTCTCCTTTACCTGGTAGTTCTGGAGTTTGGCCACATTTTGAGGACTTTTCAATTTGCGATCTCTTTCAGGAGGTGTATGGTAGATTCTCTAGATTTCTATTTTACCCTCTGGTTCTAGTATCTCAGGGCAGTTTTCCTTGATGAGCTCTTGGAGGATGTTGTCCAGGCTCATTTTTTCATCATGATTTTCTGGTAGGCCTATGATTCTCAGATTATTTCTCCTGGATCTGTTTTCCAGGTCAAGTTATTTTTCCATTGAGATATTTTACCTCTTTTTCCAATTTTTCATTCTTGCTATTTTGTTTGACTAATTCTTGGTTCCTCATAGAGTTACTCACTGCAATTTGGTTGATTCTAATTTTTAGTGAATTATTTTCCTCAGTTTTTGGAGCTCCTTTTCCATATCACACATTTTCCTTTTTAAGGAGCTGTTTTCTTCAGTATAATGTTTTTCTAATTTTACAGTTTTGCTTTTAAAAGAATTATTCATTTTGTCTTCTGTCTCTCTCATTTGGTTTTCAAAGTTCCTTTTGAGCTCATCTAGGAATACTTTCTGTGCTTGAGACCAGTTCCCTGTTGAGGCTTCAGCTGTTGGTCAACACTGTCTCCCTCTAAATTTGCTTCCTTCCTCTCACAATAGTAAGACTCCAGAGTCTGTCTCTGTAGTCTGCTTTTACCCATTTTGAGGCAGGGCCCTAGGCCTGCCCTTCCTCTAGGGTTCCCAAGCCTTTACTATTTAAGGTTTTGCCCTGGGGCAATAATTACTATGTTTTCACGGTCAGAGTGGGGGATTGCAGCAGCTTGGGTTCACTCTGCCATCCTGGTCCCTGGAGGTCTAGATAGGGGCTTTTTAAATTTCTGGGCTATGGATTGGTAGTCCCAGGAATAGTTGCTGCCTCTGCTAGGGGCCCTGCATTTGATTTTTACTCTGCTCTGTCCAGTCCCAGCCCTTCATTGATATGCCTGGCAATGGCCTTGTGGTTGGTGGGACGACTTGCCGCCGTGTTGTTCAGGCCTTTTCCCAGCCTGCCTCTGCACCCCTAGAGTAATTTTTCACAGGTGTCTGGAGGGGTTTGGGGGAGAGATCAAGGAAGGCCCTTCTTTCACTCTGCCATCTTGGCTCTGCCTCCACCAAACTAGATTTTTGAAAGACATACTGGTAACAGAGGATGAAAATAAACACACTGTAGAATACTGATGTGCTAAATGAGGTAAGGGTGGTAGGGAAAGCTAGTGACAACAAAAAGAGATTTTGTTTTGTATTTTTAAAAGCTATCCTGGGGTAAAGAAGATGACAATCACTATTCAAGGCAGATGTGCTATTGATAACTGACTATAGAGAGAAGGCAGAGATGTTCATTCTTATTTTGTTTCTGCTATCTTTGCCTAAAAGAATGATCTGTAGCCTGAGAAGAACTGAACAATGGCTAACAGGGAGCTGATACTGGACCTAAGGAGATAGTGATAGATCACTTATCTGCTCTTGATGAATTCAAAATGTCACCAATGAGCCACTTCAGTATTAATGATGTGCCAGATAAACTACTGTCAGCAACACTGATGTGTCAGTTGTGAATGATGTGCTAATTTCAGTGTTGGCTTAAAAATTATGGAGAACTGAAGAAGTACCACAGAACTGTAGAAAGATAAATATGTTGATTTTGAGAAAAAAAAGACAAAGAGAACATGATATGGAAACTTCTACAAAAAGCATTATAGCTTCACCAAGAAGAGATCATGAGAATATCCTGGAAAGACTTATATGAAATGATGCTTACGGTAGTGAGCAGAACCAGGAGAACACTGTTCACAGAAACAGACATAGCATGAGATGATTGATTTTGATAGATTTAGCCCTTCTCAGAAATTCGAGGACCTAAAACAATTCCAAAGGACTTATGGTGGTAAATGACATTTACATCCAGAGAAACAACTATGGAATTGGAATGCAGAGCACAGCAGACTTTTCTTTTTCTGTTTAGTTTTTTTCTTTCTCATGGTCTCTTCCATTTGTTATACTTCTATGCAACATCACTAATGTGAAAATGTGTTCAACGGGAATGTATGTCTACAGTCACATCATACTGCATGCCATCTTGGGGAGGGAGGGGGAGAAAATTTAAAACTTATGAAGTGAATTTTGAGAACTAAAAATAAATATTTTTTTTTAAAAAGAGATCATGCTAGGCTAACCTTGTTTTCTTTTTTTTTTTAATTGAGTTTATTAAATTGTTGTATAAGAGGAATACAGTTTTCCTTGGTAGCAAAACATCTGATTGTTTCTCCATTTCTTGTGTAAAAGATGGAGGTGTGGCCCAGAAAAGATACAGTTAGATGGATTCAGAACTGGCTGAATAGTAGGGTCCCTAAAAGTATCTCTGAAAACAGCTGCACAAAACCCCTGAAACTTGGGACAGTGCACCCTCCACCCTGGAAGCAGAGTCCTATCTTAACAAAAAGTTAAAAAGTCAAGTAATAAGCTGGGAAAATGAGCAAACAATGGAAAAAAAAACCCTCTGACTATGGAAAGATACTATGGTGATAAGAAAGATCAGAACACTCATTTAGAAGACAATAACAAAGTCAAAGCTCCTACATCCAAAGCCTCCAAGAAAAATATGAATTGGTCTCAGGCTATGGAAGAGATCAAAAAGGATTCTGAAAATCAGGTAGAGGAGAAAATATTGCAAGTAGTCAGAAACAATTCAAATACTGTGGAGCTACAATGAACAAAATACAAAATTTAGCAGTTTCTACATTAAAGGATCTTATAATATAATATTCCGGAGAGCAAAGGACATAGGATCACAACCAAGAATCACCTACCCAGTAAAAATGAGTATAAATCCATGAGGGGCAAAAACGGACTTTCAATGAGATAGAGGAATTTCAAGCATTCTTGAGAAAACACCAGAACTGAACAGAAAATTTGATTTTCAGGGGCGGCTAGGTGTCGCAGTGAGTAGAGCGATGGCCCTGGAGTCAGAAGGACCTGAGTTCAGTTCCAGCCTCTGACACTTAACACACACAAACAAAAAAGATACCTAGCCCTGTGACCTTGGGCAAGTTACTTAATCCCAATTGCCTTCCAAAAAGCAAATGCCAGGTCTCCAGGGAATGAATGAATGAATGAATGGAAAAAAAAAGGTTTTTAAGGTTATACATTTGTGATCATATTAAGCCTATTTTCACTTACATCATGTTGTCAAAGAAACAGAACAAAACAGAAAAGCCATGAAAAAAAAATTAAAATAGTATGCTTCAATTTGCATTCAGACTCTATAGTTCTTTCTCCAGATGAGGAGGGCAGGAAAATAATTTATTAAGAGCTTACTATTTGCTAAGCACTGGGGATAGAAACTCAAAAGTGAGACAATCCTTCCCTACTTTTAAAAGCTCACATTCTAGCTGAGGGAACACCATGTATAAGAAGCTTTAGGAGCAGGGAAGATTGATGCTAAACCCTGCTCTATTTAACGTTTTTATCAGTAACTTGGATAAAGGCATAGAATACATACAATAAATTTGTGAAAAACAGAAGTTTGGGATATACTGCTAGCAAAATGGATAAAAGGATGTTAACAGGCTAGGATACTGGGTCAAATCTAGTAAAATGAAATTTAATAGTAATTTACATGGCAAAAAATGAATTTCACAATGTACAATATGGTAAAGACATAATTAGCCAGCATTTTTTCTTGAAGAAGATGGGGGGAGTGGGGGAGGGGCCTTGAGGGAAATTTTGAAGCGGGGCTATGTAAAGCAAGGCTAAGAGCTTCAGCCCCAAGGGGGGTAGGCCCAGAAAGGGAAGGCGGCTCCTAGACTACGAAAGAGAGTGTGGGTTGGGCGGGGGAAGCGGTGAGGTGCAGCTCTCCTCTGGTGCATGTGGCAGTCCCCGGAAGGCCTGTGGCCGGCTTACGGAGCCTGAGAAGGCTCAGGCATGGTGGCCACAGCGGAGGGCATCCCTGTAGCCCAGCAAGAGGGTCTGGGTCGAGACAATGACATGGTGGGGATAGCCGAGGAGGCCATGGAGCCAGCCAAGGCGGACATCATGGGGCTGTGCCAGGACATGTTCTCCAAAATGGCCACGTATCTGACAGGAGAGCTGACAGCCACCAGTGAAGATTACAAACTTCTGGAAAATATGAACAGACTGACTAGCTTGAAGTATCTAGAAATGAAAGATATTGCAGTAAACATAACTAGAAACCTAAAGGACTTAAACTAGAAATATGCAGCCCTTCAGCCTTATCTGGATCAGATTACTTTAAATGAGGAGCAAGTAGCAGCTCTTGAGCAGGCAGCTTACAAGTTGGATGCATATTCAAAGAAACTAGAAGCAAAGTACAAGAAGTTAGAGAGGTGATGAAAGAATTCTTTAGCACAAAGACTAACTTCAAGAATATTTTATAAGAAATATGTAGGATGGGGGCGGCTAGGTGGCACAGTGAGTAAGAGCGCCGGCCTCAGAGTTGGGATGACCCGAGATCAAAACCGGTCTCAGAAAATGAGCACCCACACACAAATAATGACTGGCCGGGTAACCTTGAGCAAGTTACTTAACCCCAATTGCTTTAAAAAAAAAATATGTAGGATGGGACTTCTCACCAGGCTTCAGTTCCCAAAAAGAAGCGATGCTGCTGATCCAAGGAGAATCCCAGCCCCCACCTCTGCTTGGATGTGTAACTCTGTCTACCCCCACTGTTTTCCTCAATACCCCTGGAACCTCATCTTATCGTGTGCTTCCTTGTGTGCCCTGGACCAAGGCTCAGAAATCAGGATCAACCCCATCTGGAGCAGACACAGATGAGAGGCTCTCAGCTCCTTGGCTGCTCCCTTGCGCCCCCACCCCCCATTACCTGTTCTTCAGCTTAAATAATAAATGCCAATGTATGAAAAACAAAGAAAAAGAAAAAGATCTAGGGATTCCCATGAACTATAAAGTTGAATATCAGTCAACACTGTGATATGGCAGCCAAAAGGGATAGTGTAATTGAGCATAAGCTGAATTAAGAGAAACATAACTTCCAGTAATAAAATGAAAGTCCCTCTGTACTCCTCCTTCATCAGATTACAATGAGAGGGCTGTGTTGTTTTGGATACTGCATTTCTAGAAAGATGACTGATAATCTGAAGAACTAGAAGGAGGAAACTGCAATGATAAAGGACCTGAAGTAAAGCAAGTGGGGCAGTTTAGTCTAGAGAAAATTCAAGAGGGACATAGAGCTGTCTTCAAATAATGGAAGGACTACCATGTAAAAGAGAAATCAGACTAATTCTGTTTGGGCCAAGAGGTTAGGAACTAAGAGCCACAGATAAAAGATTCAAAGATATTAATTAAGGTTTGACACTGACAAAAATGTCCTAACAATATGAACTATCTGAAAGTGATATGGCTGCTGTGTCAGGCAGCAGATTCCTCTTTACTGGAAGTCTTTTAGTTAATAGCTAGATGACCATTTGGAAGGTATGGTTTTCTTTTATTTTCTTTGGAAAATTTTCATTCATTTTAAACTTAAATAAAAAATGAGAAAAGAGGAGAAAAAACATTTCCATGTACACAGCAGAATATAGGAGAGGATTCAATACAAAACATTTCCATTTAAAGAAAACTTATATAACACTACACACACACACACACACACACACACACACACAGAGTTATCTATAAACACACTCATCTATACTCATATACATATATGTAAAACCATACTACACATATTTCCACGTGTCATCTCTTGCTCTGGAATTAGACAGCAACCTCCTTCATTGGTCTGAATCTATCTAGGTTTTTCTGTATCAACAAGCTCATTATTTCCTATACCACAGAAGTACTCCAACACAATCACATCCTGTCTGAGAGATCGTCTATGAATGTTTCTTCCCAATTTTCTGTATTGAAGGTGTAATGGGAATGGGAATTTTCCCTGACCCTTAATAGGCCTAGGGGGAATTTGAAGACCTTCCCTGCTTTGAAAGTAAACTCTTCCCAATAGGCTAAAGGTAATCCCATGGAGCCTGTGGTAGGAAGTTTGCTGAAGGGTAGAGCAGAACCACAGGAAGATGGGAGTCAAAGTTAGAGACAGTGAGAGAGAGAGAGAGAGAGAGAGAGAGAGAGAGAGAGAGAGAGAGAGAGAGAGAGAGAGAGGAGCTCAGGCAAGGAGACAGAGAGGTTAGTGAGTAAATATCGATCTTATATTGGTTTGTGGGAAGGCTGAAGGATGGTGTGCTTCTCTATATTGTTAATGGTTTATTAGCTTCTTTGCTACCGTGATGGAACTGGCTTACTGATTTTGGGATTTGGTTTTCTGGTGTCTAAATAAATGCTTCGGTTCTGTCCTCTATATGGAGAGCTTGTTATATTGTGTGATCGAACATCATATATTTGTAGTCATGGTTGTTATCATAATTGTGGGCACTGTAAAAATCATACCAGCACCACATTTATCGTCACAAACAGGATTTTGAAGTATCAGACCTCTAGTTGGAGGGAGAAGGTAGTTAGAAAAGGAAATGTCTATCCCAGGATGGGAGGATTTGCCTTATGCCTCCCTAGCAAGGGAGTGGTCTAAAAGTACAGGGCTCTGTGAAAACTGAGAACAGAGGCTACAGCAGGGAGAACCTAGAGATTTAGAAACAAGTTTTCAAAGAATACCAATAAAACCTGGGAGAGAGCCAGAGGTAGTGAGTAGAAGAGGCTGGGTTTTTTTTTTAAGCAATTGGGGTTAAGTAACTTGCCCAAGGTTACACGGCTAGGTTTTTGTTTGTGCGGATTAAGTGTCGGAGGCCGGCTCCGAACTCAGGTCCTTCTGATTCCAGGGCCGGCGCTCTATTCACTGCGCCACCTAGCCGCCCCAAGAGGCTGGGTTTTACTAACAGGTTTATCATATTGTGTGTAAAAGCAGAGACAAGCTGTTACAAGAGTTGGCTAAATGCCAAAATTCAAGCCCTCTTTTAGAAGAGCAAGCTAAGTCTTGGTGGCAGAAGAGAGAAGTGGAGAGTTTCCTTTAAGAAAGGGCTATTGTGAATTTGGCTCAGAAAAAGAAGAAAGAAAGTAACAGGAGGAAAGTCCATACAGCTTTGGTAGAGTCTGAGCCTGCTATGACAACTTCCAGGAAAGTGCACGTGTTGTACAGAATGATACACTGTTTCATGAGGAAGCATTTACAGGGGCAGAAGGTTGCCCCATACTGAGAAGGCAGGACAATCAGGGGAGACTGGCAGTGTTCAAGGAGATAACTGAGGATTTCACTTAACAGATTACTGATATTTTGAACAGATTCACCCAAAGGACAGGAGAATCCTTAGTGTCCTCGTTGGTAAGAATCAGTGATGAAGGAGCTGGAGCGGTCGTGATAGATGCTGTGGACTGCTTGGAATGTGTAAGTGTTTGTCACAATCTTTTTGTCCAGCAAGCTTTTAGAGATCTTCATTTGGTAGGAGGTAACAATACAGTCTGTTAGCTTTAGCTGCTGCTGGATGCAACAGAATGTATCTCACTGTGGCCTAGTGGAGACAGACCCTGGTACTCACTCAGAGACTGCATGAGAAAGTTGAAAGAAGTAATGAAAACTTCCATGGTGGTTAGAGATGCAAATGTGTATTATGATATCCCCTTAGAATCATCATAAAAATGTCATAGTGAAGACAGCTTCTCCTGCTTATAAGCACCTTCTTCTGACTCTACTAATTGGTGAAATGGGGTACCCTCTTTCAGAGGTTCTGGATAAGACTTCACAGCTATGTGACTTAGGAGAATGGGAAAATGATAAATTTCCTCGAGAGAAGAGTAAATGGCCAGAGGATTCAAAGTCAGAATAGATTGACAAGAAGAGAATTGTTTACTGTTATATTGAGAGCAGAGGTACATTTTAGAAAAATTGATGATATTCCAACAAATGAACTATACAAAATGTATCGAGAAAATGGGCTTGATGTTAGATGGAATAGAGAAATGAGAACTGTCCCTACAGATTTTCCTGAACCATTGGATACAAGTTTGTCACACTTTCAGGGAGGCTCAGATTAAAGAAAGTGCTGGGATAGGTGGAAGTGGTCAATGTGCTGAACTTTGGCAGTGTATCAAGCCACTGGAATAGATCGAGGAGGACAGTGTCCTATATTCTACTGTGAAAGAGGCTATGATAGTGAGTCCATGGACTCCAGAGGCATGGCTGACCCTATATTTGTCTCTTTTTGGCTTTTTGTCTGTTGTACCTGTTTGTGAGATTTGTTTCCTGAAGCCTTGGTACCCTCCACCTGCAAATGCCTGGTTGCTTAAGCTGTATGTCACCCCTATCCATGACTGTGATGTGCCACCTCCTGGACCTAGTTAGTGTCAACCAAGTTCCAAATACCAGCTAACGAACTGACCTCTCAAATGGGACCTCTTGGGACAGGGACCACTCTATGTCAAACTCAGCTTGAAGTAACTTTGGAGAAGAGACTTCATGCCTTGCCAAGATTTTGAGCCCCATTTGTTCAAGGCGGGAAGGATGGGGAAAGGATGGGTTCTGTCCTCTATATGGAGAGTTTGTTATATTTTGTGATTGAATGGCAAATGATATTTATAGTCACAGTCTTTATCAAAATCATGGGCGCTGTAAATATTGCACTGGCACTATACCTACCCATGAACAATAAATATTACCCCAATTATTTAAATCTGACTTTATTTGTATAAAAAGTGTTTTATGTTTATGTTCATGTAGTTCCTATGTCTGTTTTGGCATGTATACTCTCAGATATTTTATACTATCTAGTTATTTTAAATGGTCCAAAACAATATTGAATAATATTGGTAACACATAACATAATTTCCCTATTGTTCTTTGTTAGTTAAATATATTTTAACTTCAACTTTATCTGAGATCATGATTACTATGCCTGATTTTTTTTACATAATAAATTCTACTCTAGCACTTTATCTTTGTGTATATTTTTCATTTCTATTACATCTCCTGAAAGAAAAATATTGTTGAATTAAAATTTTTAGTTTGCTCTTTCCATTTTATGGGTAGATTCATCCCACTCAAATTCTGAGCTACAATTACTTGTGTATTTCCTTCCTTCCTATGCTACCTATCCTCACCCCATTTACCCTATCCTTCCTCACTGCTCTGCTTTACTTCTACTTGATACCTTGCCCTCCTATTCCTTAACCTACCCACTCTTCTAAGGGTCCCTCCCTTTTGCTGACTGTCTCCCTGCTCCCCACCCCCCAAATATATTTCTTGCATTTACATTGAGCAGTGTACACAATACATGGCAAGTAGTAGTATTAGTAGAAAAACATTATGAGTTGTCCTGATCATTAGGTAAGGGAAAAGAAAAATACAATAATATAATAACTGAAATGTAGCTAAACTAACCAAATTAATAGGCAATAAATGACAAAACAAAATCATTAGCTCTTTTTATTACTAATTTGAAAACAGTGTATCTTGTAAAATTTATTTTAAATTACGGTTATATAATTTTAAATTGAATTGCAAAGGAAAAATACAATCCAGAATCTGCTTTGAATAAAAATAAATATTTGATTTTTGTAACAATTGGTTCATTTTTTAAAAGCTCAAAAGTAATTAATTGTAACATTTTAACTATTATATTTACGTAGTATACACACTTCCCTTAAAAGAAACTTTAGTAGCAAAAACAAAATACTTTCAAAAACTAATATATGAATTTGAAGAACATAAATGTTTTCATCAAATTTCAATTTACTGTACAAAATACACTTAAAAAAACCTTACCAATAATATTTCTATAACTGTTCCATCTACAAATTACAATAAATGGACAGCTTTCTCAGGATTTCAAGTTGAGGGGGAAAAAATAATTCAGTATTTTGAAAGGTGATACCTGCAATATATAGTTGTCCATTATTTATTCCCTCTAGCCCCAGAGATCAAAAATTATTCTGAACTCAAGTAGGCCATTATATGAAATAGCACATTTGCAGATTGACTGGACAATCTCTGAATTAGCAGACTAAATTTACTGTATATGGAAAAAAGTCTTGGGAAATTAGTTTTGATTATCTTACTTTTTTAAAAAAGCCCCAGAATCTGAGAACAAAATTAAAATTTATAGTAACTGATCTGGAACTCAAGAGAAAAACTTCATAACTCAAATAATTTTGACAATTAAAAAAATAAAAGTGGAGTTTAAAGTTCAAATTTTTCTACTTGGGAAGGCCCAAATTCCACAGTATGTGTCTCATCTAGCACTCATGCTGTTCACAAAATCTATGCCATGGGACTACTACATGATACTTTTCATTAATAATTCCCTTGGATGAAGTCCATTTTACGCTAACCTTAAAGAAAACTCTGTTGTGCAGGGATACTCACGTTTATATCAAATACACAACATGACAAATTTAGCATGTTTCATGTTCTCGTATATCATTCAACACAATAATCCTTTACTAGGATTTATTTATTTATTTATATAAATTATATGAGAATCATACTTACCAACCGGACTAGAGAAAATAAAACACAGAGGGTATGAAATTCTTCCATCATCATGCTGATATTTATAACTATATACAATGAAGGTTTTTCTTAAGTTAAGGAAATGGAAAAAACTATTTTAGTACTTGAGTAAGAATCTTTTAAAAAAGAATACTAGATTAGAAAAATTGGCTTCCTCTTCAATTAATTTAAACTAGGCTCCTTCCCTACATCATTTTACATTCTTCCATATTTTAAATAGTAACTAAAAAACCTGAATATTATGAAATAGAATACAATATAAATTTACAATGATATTCATTTTTAAAAGCACAGAACAAGCAAAAAATATATAGTATACATATTTTCTTTCTCCTGAGGAAAAAATAAATAATTTTAAAAAGGAAAAATAAAAAGGATATCGAGGTTGTCGTTCAGGAAGTTCATCTTTAAGCTCATCAGGTGAAATACCCTAGCAATTTAATAAAAAGCAATATTCAAAAATGCTCTTGAACATAAGCAATTAGCAGAATAAAATGCAACAGGATCACTGAATAGACTTACAACCTTATGAGTAAAGCAAAACTTGACTAAAGTGACCTTCTACAGTAGGAATGAATAATTTCTAAGTTAGCAAAGAAATCTATTCTAATCTCATGTATGCTATTCTAACCAACTATTATCTATTCTACGTAGCCAACCATCTATTCTAACCAATATCTAGTCTACCTTCAACTATGCTGATTAAATGACAGGCTAATATAAACAGAACTATAAACTCTGCTAGGTCTTCAACTTCAAGGACCCCATTGCTGAGTGAATGAATGAGCATTGTTTCTTCTCCAAATAAATTTCATTTGTTTCTTCTGAAGGAGAAAAAAAATTAACTTATTTTCACTTGAATGTTTCAACTGAATGTTCAATTTCAGTTGAATTTTTTTTTAAAAAAAGCTAAATCAGAATGAAGCTTTAATTCAACCTCCAAACTAGGTTGCATAAAGGGTAATGAAGTTTGGCCGTGGAGACAAGAAGACCCAAATGAGTTTAATCTGGCATCTGAGAAATTCTACCTTTGTAACTCTTTCAAGTAACCTGATTACACTAGGCAACTCTAAATGCTAAGTGGCTGAGATGATGGTGACTTGGATTGGTAGAGAAAGTTTACCAGAATTTACCAACAAAATCCCAGGCACAATCCCTATCTGTAATTTATAGAAACTCAATTTATATTGGCTGAGCAACAACTCCGCAAAAATTTATTTTAAGGGCTTGTCACACCTCAGTTGATAAAAGGAACTCTTCCGATGATTATGTTTATTTGATGGGATTTCCTCAACACTTAAAATAAGATAATTAACTTTACTTAGCATGGCAATGTAATTATTAAAGATTTTTTCATCTAGTGACCACACATTTGAAAGAGATAACTTAAATTTTACATGGGAAATTACATATAACAAAGATGGCACTTTTCATACGATAATACGAGTGAACTATAATGAAAGAGTATCTTTAGTTGATTTGACAAACCTCATGTTCTTCATCCAGGACTACCAGCCGTTTATCCTTGTCAATCTTCACTATAATAAAAAGAAAATATACATGGATTTGTGCACGTCTAACATGAATTTAACATTCCCATCCCTTGGACCTATTTTTTAGTATCTAAAATGGAAACTGATCAAGAAAATAAGTGAAAGTCACTGATGACTTATTGGTCTAATATTTGTTCTTTGGGATAGTTATATTTTTATTTAGCCAACCTCTGAAAGCAAGATTCTCACAGATGATCAAGTCTGCTGACTGTACCTGGAGTGGGTTTACTTGATGAAGCAGCAGTATTTAACCTGCTTATTTAGAACATTGCGGTTTCAGGTACCTATATATAATTTACAAAGAAGTCTTTTAAAGTACAAATACTTAATTCCCTACCCTAATCCCAGGAAGATCTGAAAAGGGCCAAACTTTGCACAACTAAGAATGATCTATAGTCAGCATGGAATGAATGAGCAATAGACAAAAATTAACCAATACAGAAAGAAAAGTGGACAATATGGAGAAAAAGGATAGCTTACTAGGTTTCTTGGGTCAGGACATTAATGCCACCTCTTTATTTTATTTGAAGTAAATTCCCCCAAGCATCAGATGTCTACATTCAAACACTGGGACCAACATACATTCCAAAGTCAAATACACATGATTTTTAAAATACCCTGTTTACTTCTTTTGGTGTGCATTAAGGTTCTTGTTAAGTTAAAGAAATGAGAGGAAAACCTATTATATTTTAGCAAATGACATCATGTCGTAACTTTATTTTACCTGAAGTAAAATTTCGCTCTAAATTGTTTGCTAATATTATAGCAAATCTTCAAACAGATATCATAGATCAAAAAGATTTAGAATAGCCTCCTTTCTTGGTTAAAAAATTCAATACAACAATAAAATGTACGGTTTAATTTTTCACAACTGTATGCTTAGACTGGTTTGGACTTTTAATTTGTAGCCTAAGTATAGTTGCAAAGTTATCACTACTAATTTGCTTTAGTTTGCCACATGCATTTTAGTTAAGAAGCAGACTACCAAATTTACATTCCCCTCCCTCCTCAACTTCACCTTTTTCATCATTACCAAATAGTATAATTTCAGACTCTCATATTGCCCATGAAGAAGAGTCTTGAAAGTCAAATTCACTGTTTATGAGAAATGGGGAAGGCAAGGCACAAACTCTTCCCATCTTTTGGTAGATTCAGGAAAAAGTGGTATTTGCTATTAAAAGTAGGAATGTTGAATACTTTAAGAGCTTCCAAATATTACTATATCTAAATGAAGCTAGACCACATCTCCTTTGCCCTTAGAGAAAAAGCATTTTAAAGTATTTGAGATATACAAATATTTTTAATATAATATTTAAGCCTTGAGTAGAAGGGCAGCCAAAAGCTACTTGGAATGAACACAAACTAGTTTTTGCCACAATTGTGGCCTATTGTTATTCCTGTTTTGTGATTTTTAGCTATTGCTTCTGTGTGAAAAGTAAAATGAAAAGAAAAAAAATTGGGAAAGGGAAATTTGCAACATGACCTGTGGCTTTTAGTCCAGGATTAGACAAGTATAAGACTATGACTTGGCTGACAACAGTTGAGCTTACTTATAATAGCAGCATTGTTAGTTTCTTTGCGAAAACGAAACTTTCTCAGTTTCTCCACTAGATCTTCAGCAACATCACAAACCACCAGAGATTCACTCTGGGAAAAAAAACACACACACACACAAATGAAAGAGTTTCAATATGTAATTTTTAAAAATCATACATGTAAATAAGCAATCTTTACATGGCTAAACATTAGCAGTAAATGAATACAAATGCCAAATATACAGATGTGAAATAATTGAAGAGTAGTTTTTACCCATTAATAATTTTAACTATCTTACTAACTTGTTCACGCAAACTTTTTTGTTTTCCTACTTGCTATGGTAAACTGCATGGAGATGGATAATATTATTCAATTTTCCTTGCCCTGATCAAGGCAGATGACATGTATAGGATATTTTCCCATAGGGAGGAAAAATTTCATAAACCTAAGACTATACAACTTGTTTCTACTCTGCCATCTTGGCTCCGCTCCCGACAATACAACTTCTTTAGAAAGCTTCCCTACAGCAAAAGAAGGTTGAAGGTCTAAGGGAGGTGACAAAATTTGGGAGAAAAAAATACATTTTAGAGTATATACAAAAGCACAGAATACACAGGCACAGAAATGACTTCTAACTATAATTAGCATCAGTAATCTCTTTGTTCAAATTTAGGTATACAATTGATATATGCCAAGAATTCCAAAGGGTATATGAAAAAAGTAATGACTCTATAGAAGGTCTGAAAAATAGACCACAATAAAGAAGACTAAAGAGAATTAACATAGCCTGAAAAGGGGGAAAATTTTGGAGCTACATGTTCATGGATTTAGAATTGGAAGTGAACCTTGGAAACAAGTCTAATCAGAAGAGGAAACAGAGACCCAGAGATTTGCACAAGTTCACCTAAATAGTAAAGAAACAGAGCCAGTAAGAGAATAAAGGTCCCCTAAGTCCAAAGCTAATGCTCTGGATTTCCAATGTACCAAAATACTCTTAGATATTATAAAAGCTAAAGATTACAGTTGAAGGGATTTAGTTAGATTATCATAAGGAAGTTACTTCATGACTATAATTACAACAAAAATAATTATCAAGGAAGGTCATAGAATTTTCTTCTCCAGAGATTTTTGAGGAAGTTGTAACTATCATGCTGGAGTAGTTGACAAGCAGATCTCCAGTTTTATGACAGAACCAGTAAAGAAAAATATTTCTTAAACTATTAGGAAAACTAAAAGGAACAATTTATTCTAGATTAAAGGGAAATATTTATTGCCTTTTGGTTCTCATCAAGATGCTTAACTGAGGTGTGAAGGTGATTCCCAGAGGTTTTACCAGTGGAATGTAATCTCTAGCTAGTTCTACCATGCTGGAAAGGCTCCAAGTCTGGTCTTAGTAAAAGACTAGTAAGAATGTATTGGTTAATTACCAGTAGACTGACTAGTCATAAGATGATGAATTCTATGGCCATGGCAATTCATGTAACAAAGAAAATTAGAAATGTCTCGGTTCAATATGGCAATAATAATGGCACTTCTATAGCACCTAAAGTTTGCAAAGCACTTTACAAATATTATCTAATTTTATCCTCAACCCAAACATATGAAATAAGTGTTATAATTATCTTTATTTTACAGATGAAGGAATTGAAGCAGACAAAAGTTATGTGACCTTGCCAAGGTCACACAGTATGTGTCTTAAAGCTGGATTTAAACTTAGGTCTTCCTGGATACTGCCCATTCATCTCCTTTCTGAGGTTGTAGGGGCAGAGTTAAGGAAGGGGGGGGGGGGCAGCTAGGTGGCAAAGAGAATAGAACAATGGTCCCAGAGTCAGGAGGACCTGAGTTCAAATCCAGCCTCAGACACTTGATACTTACTAGTCATGTGACCTTGGGCCAGTCACTTAATCCCAATTGCCCTGCCTTCCCCACTCCAAAAAGAAAAACAAATGCTAATTAGCTTTCAGACCATCTGTAAACATTAATTTAACTGTTAGTATTGTAAATATGAAATCCTTGTCTAGGGGACCAATTAGCTGGCTTATTATTGGAAGAAAAGAATCATAAAAATATTGACACTCACTATAAATGAAACTAAAAGATAAAAGGAAGTTGCAGCTAAATAAATAGTTGAATTGGGTTCCTCAGGAAGACAATAGTTAAGTAATAGTTGAGTAATGCAGTGGGTAATTTGTTTTATTTTGCATCCAAAAGAAAAGAAGAAGCATCATTTTAGAGAATACTTGGGCATCTTGTATTGTGGTGCATTTGCAAAAAGACCACAAGAAAAACCCCACTGTAATTTGTGTGCCAAATTCTAATGAAGAAGATAAAGAAGTAGAGTCTAAAAGGAATCTACTAAGAGCTTCCAAATCAAATTGAAATATACTTTAATACTCGCTAACTTCAATGCAAAGGTAGGTATAGGGATAAACATCAAAATAAGCAAATAAAAAATTGGCAAGCGTGACTCACAAGTAAGAAACGTACACAAATGTTTTACATATGCATATCACAAATACTCTTCAAGGAGAGACTCAAGACATAACAAATATCAAATTAACCACAAAAAATGAAATTAAATCACAGAAAACCATTAGATACAAATGTAGGAATCATTTCTGAATCAGTTATGCACTGCATGACAATCCACTTGTTAGAATGAAGATTAAAATCAATACCAAAATTAGAAGCCATTGTTTTACAGTTAAAACAGCTTGAATCTATCAAATTTATACAAGCCACTGATAGTGAAAATTGGGCAATGGATAAGAAAAAAATACTGATTGCTTTGCCAAGGGGAAAGATACTGCAGTTAAAGGCAATTCTGGTTTAGACTACAGACTACTAAAAAATCCTTCATAGAAGGATGGTGAAACATTACATACAGTATCATTCCATAAAACTAGTAGTAAGAAAAAAAAGCCTTCAGAAAATGTGATGAGATATACCATAAGATTAATCATCTTGAGAAATTAGGAATGAAATTGTAAGAATCATCCCCACAAAAAAGATGAAAAATGGAAAAGATTTCTATAACAAAACTTTTTTCTCCATCTATGACATGAATGGCTTTACAGCCACCATATCTGGCCTCTGTCATAGTTTCTATTGGGCTATAAGTGGAAGTAGAAATAGTACTAAGAAAAACAAATCGAGTAAAAGCAGCTAGACGAGACCAAATATAGATTAAGATAATATAGATAAGATATATAAGATATATATAATATAAGATAATAATATAATATAATTAATATAGAGAAGATTTGTGCAGGGCGTGACAAAATGCTGAGAGCATTGAGGGATCAGGTGTTATCTGACTGATAGGATAATACTAACACTTGAAGAAAATTACAGATAATGATTACCTTTCTTTTTTTTAAACAAAACCAATCAAGAAAATGTCAGTAGCTATCAACTCACGTGCCTATCATTCCAGCTTCTGAAAATCTTTACAATAATCTACACTTACCCAGCATGTCTTTGAGGAAAGTATGAAGAAGAATTAGGCCTGCCCAACTTATATTGTACAATGGACCTAACTAACCTTTAGTCATGCAACAAAATGAAAGATGCAGAGAATATACAACTGCATCGAGCTTATTTTTTGCTGACCATAAATAATGATCTGACTTGACAGAGCAAAATGCCTTAAAAACTTTAGAAAATCTAAGGGGTCTCCTATGCTTGTGTAAAAAACCACAAGAGTGGGGACAGAGTCAAGATGGCAGGGTAGAAACAGGACTTCTGCAGGGCTCTGGCTCCCACCTCCTCCAATTCATGTAAAAGGTGACTCTAAAGAAACTTTGGAGCTACAGAACCTACAAAATGGCACAGAGAAACTAACTTCCCTCTGAGGACAGCCCGGCAGAAATGGCCAGTGCAGAGCTCTGGGAGCAGACCCAGCCCTTCACTGGAGTCAGAGGTTTTAACCTGAGGGTGGGCCTGACCAGCCACTGGCTGGCGGGACTTCAGATCACCAGCAGCTGTGGCGGTTTCCAGAATTATCAACACATAGATGCTAAGGACAAAATGAGAGGTCAGTGCAGTGTGGACTTTGGGATCCAGTAGTTTGGGAGTGGGGTGAACCTTTGCCCCTAGGGTGAGAAGCCGCCATATGGCAGCTTAAGCTCCTGACCTGCAGACTGTAGAGGGACCAAACAACCAGTCTGAGGGGTAAACCCTCTTGCTTTAACCTGCTTGGATGTGGACTGTGGTCTAGGGTGGAGGTCCTGGGGTGTGCAACCAGCTTGCCAGAGTGTGGAGGCTTCAGAGAGGGCACCCAACTAATATCTTTGGCAGCTGAGAAAACCCCAGTGTTTAGGACAAAGCTCCCCTATCTGGTGGCAGAGTCCTATTGTGGCAAAAAGCCCAGGGGTCAAGTGACATGAACAGGCAAAGGAAGCAAAGCAAACAAAGTAACACAACTTTACACTGCTATTTTGGGGACAAAAAGGATTAAAGCATGGAACAGGAGGAAGACAGCAAAGTCAGAACTCCTCCATCAAAAGCTTCCAAGAAAAATATGAGCTGCTTACAGGCCATAGAGGACCTTAAGAAGGATTCTGAAAAGCAAATAAGAGAAGTAGAGGAAAAATTGGGAAGAGAAATGAGAATGATGCAAGAAAATTATGAAATGAGAGTCAAAAGCCTGACAGAGGAAATTATGAATTCCAGTTCTGAAATGTTGATCACATCAACTTTCCCATTACTTCTGTCAGAGGTATGGCAAGCTGCTTCCCTATGGTCCCACTCACCTTCCCAGTAACTTTCGGGACCCAAATGCTCCTTCCTATACATAATTCATGTTGCCTCCCTCTATTACAATGTAAACTCCTTATGGACAGAGCAAATCTTTGCTTTTCATTTGTATCCTCAGTACCTAGCGTACAATAAGTGTTCAATAAATAATTTTTCATTCACATTTTGCCTCTCAATAATACAGATAGATTTATGATCATAAAAGCATGTTTTATTTTTAAGGTACTTCTCAATATTGCTGTGTTAGGTTTTTAATTTTTTTTAAAAATCTATATATTTATAGCAAGTCATTTATAGCAAGTCATCAGTACCATGATGCATGAGAACCATGCAGCTGAAGAGGCTTTAATGATTTTAAAACAGGGATTTTAAAATAGCACCTACCTCTCAGAACTGTGGAGCATCAGATGAGATATTTTTAATATTTTTAAAGCACTTAGCACTGTACCTGGAACACAGTAGGTGCTATATAATATTAGCTATTATTATTTCAACCCCCTAGTCCACCTTTTATTTTGTCAGTGGTAGACCCAGGCCCCACTGCCCACTCTAATCTTATCTTCACCTCCAATATTAAACAAAAATTTAAGTCATAAGTTTTGGCATTTAAGGTAAAGTTATCCTATCAATTCAGCATATTTATAAAGTGATATACTATACCAGCTACAAACACTAAAGAATCAATACTTACCATTCAATAGGTATTATATGTCATTTAAGAGGCTAGACAACTTCACTTTGCTTCTGTGATGGAAGCAGAGAGATCTTGAGAAATCATTTGTCAATTACTGAAACTTATACTGACTCACTTTCCACTTTCCCCCAACTTTAGTTCCTTTTATTTGACATACTTTGTGAGGAAGGGGGAGTTTGAAACTAGAGATTAAGTCATTATTTCTTCCTCCCTGAGATGGTAACCATTATTATACTTTTAATAATAAACTCACTGGAGAGCTGTCTAATTAAAATGAAAGCACTATATCTGGGTTAAAATAACTTTGGAGATTATAACCTTTCAAAACTAGATTGGGCACAATAGGTACTCAAGGAAAACCAACAATATTTTAATTTCTCTTCCTCATAATTAAAAAAAACCAATCTGATTTAATTTGTATGCCTTCCTTTCTAATCCTCTTCACCTTTCTAAATGCCATAAGGGAATTGTACTCAGCTGTAGTTACATACAGAGGGACAGGGACCCCACCAGTAGTTTCACTGACTCTGAGGTCAACTGTCAAATCACTGAATCATACCGTCTTTAAGAGTAAAATAAAAACATTAAAATATCTAATGTGTAAAGATTTGGATGGAGGAGTGTGATAAAAAAGCACTGACTTCCAGAGTTAGAGAAGTTTGGTTAAAACCCCACTTCTTGTCCCTTACTACCTGTGATGTTTTTGATCAGTTGTGGGGGCCTCTTCCTGACTCTACTGGAGTTATTTGGTAAAGATACTGGAATGCCTTTCCATTTCCTTCTCCAGCTCATTTAATAGATGAGAAAACTGAGGCAAACAGAATTAAGTGACTTGCCCAGCTTATACAGGTACTAATATCTGAGATCAAATTTGAACTCAGGTCTTCTAGATTCCAGGCCCAGCACTCTATCCACTGCCTCACCAAGCTGCCTTTATTACCAATGTAACCTCAAGAAAATGACTTAAAATCCCTGCAAAAGAAGGGGACTGAACTAGATAACCTCTGAGGTTCGTTTTCAGCTCTAAAGCTAAGATCTTATGATATGACCTCAACTGTCCATCTTAAGCATGCAATCTGAAAGTTAAGACAGCTATGCTGGTGAGGCAGTGGACAAAAAACTGTATCTGGTGTTCAGACCTAAGTTCAAATCCAGCCTGAGATATTAGCGATAGGACCCCTAGGCAAGTCACTTAACCTCTGCCTCAGTTTCTGCATCTGTAGAATGGGCCTAATTATGGCTGTTATGAAGATAAAAATGAGAATATACTAGTAAAGTGCTTTAATTCTATAATAGAAATACTAGCTGCTAATACAATTTCTCTCTTCAAAATTTCTAAAATGACCTTCATACCCCAAAAGAAAGTGAAGTGGAGTCAACACAATTTCCGGGATAATCTGAACCAAAAAATCTAGATTGTGTTTGTCCTTTGTTTTCAAAAAGGACCATAACAGCAGGGAAATGACAACAAGACTTGCAGCTGACTTTGATCTGAATTAGGGAGTGCAAAGTCACCAGCCTCCCTTTCTCCTCCTCAGCCATCACGATTGACTGGAGACAGCCCAGGATGCAATGGGAGACCCTCGCCTTTTTAGGCTGTCTTTTCAGGTTTTCAGCCAATAGGCCTGTTTAAGGAGGCAGTCAAGGGATGACCCCTTTAATTAGAAAAAAAAAATCAAACTGGGAAGGGAAGATCCTTAGGGTTGCTGGTTAAAAGAGAAACTGACATTTCCTCTTAACTAGGAGGGCCCAAAATACAGCCATTAAGAGGAACTTGGGCAGGGACCTATTTTGGTCTAATCTATGAGCTTAAGAGTTAAATGCCCTTTAAGATTTGGTCTTTGAGAAAAGGAAAGAAGGAAAGAAAGAGGGACGGAAGAAAGGAAGGAATCTAGCCAGTAAATTAACTGGGCAACGTCCGGTTATCAAAATTTACCTTCCTTAGGAGAGGGAGAGGACTGGCTGAGGCCGCATTGGGCAGCTCTGACCACTACTCAATCAAGACCAGAGGTCAAGATAACACTTCAATTCTGTACTTCCTCCTCATTAATGTGCCTACCCCTTCATTAATTGTTCATCCAACAGGGCTGATTTTCACCAGTCGGGGGGCACCGCCTCCTCCACTTCGGCATTCTCAGCTCAGATAGTGGAAGGGCGGCTCCAGGCCGTAACCTAAGGACGGAAGAAATCTGGAGAGGGGTGGGCGGAGGCCCCTCGAGGGAAGGCAGGGCTCGGGCGTGCCCAGAACCCGGAGAGCCTCCTTCTCCGAGGGTCCCCAAGGAAACCTCGTCCCCGCACCGGCTCCAGGTTCTTCTCACCACCTCCACCCCACGGAGGCGGCTTGGAGCCCGCGGCAGGTCGGGGACCAGGGAGAACGGAAGGTCGCGCTAGAGGCCACATCTTTCAGAAGCCGGGAAGCCAAGGCTTCCGGGCCCGCCCTTTGGCTAGAGGGAGGCTGCGGCAGCCATTAGGCAGGGAGGACGAACGGGGGCACACTGGTGCAGAGCCCAGGCCTAGCGAGGCGGAGAAAGGCCGCTTCCTCCTCCCCGAAGCCTTGGGGCAGCTCCACACCTCAGTCAGACCCGCAGGCCTAAGAAAACCCGATCGGGTCAGCCCAGTCCACCGCCCACGCCCACGCCTCCCAGGCGGCAACTCACCATTTTCCTTCCGGCGGGCCACCACCCCGGCAGAGCCTTTCGTAGGGCCCTCTCCCGAACGGAATCACTACCGCCTTCTCTCCACTGAGCCGGGTCAGATGCCCCAATCCAATCAGCGAGCAGGGACTGGGCGGAGTCTGCGGCAGATGGCGAGACGGTGTGCGATACTGCTCAAACTTAGCCAATGCGCGATTTTCAAGTATAATTACAGTGTTTGTTTCTCTTTATTTTATTGTTCTCTAAGGCTGTTATCTCCAGAGTTTTTTGATCCTGAGTATGCTCGATAGGAAATTTTGGGGCCCTTCCCCTCATATGTTTGTATTTACTTACTTATGAACTATAAAGATGAATGTATTTTGTAAAACTGGAGGCGACATGGCATAGCAGGTGGAGAAGGCAGAATGAAGTCAGAAAGACCTAACTTCTGCGTCAAGTGTAAACAGAATCCAGTCTAGGAGAGTTTTTGCCCCAAGGAAATGAGCCCCTGTTCTTAGCACCCACCATTAGAATTTAGAGTCACCCAGCTTATGGAGAAAACCAACCAGAGCGGTCTGGGTAGAGGTCGATTCTTTGGTCCGGATTGCTGGAGGCACATGAGTCTTGTGATTAAGTGACGTTCTCAATAGGAGGAGCTGAAGGCTTTTAACTTAGCTCCTCATTCATGGGCCTACCCCTTCATTAATTGTTCACCGAACAAGGTTGATTTTCACCTGTCAGGGGCACCTCCTTTTCTAAAGATATTTAAGCATTCAGGCATCTCCATGATTTTGTCTTTGGCTACCAAGTGAGACCACTGATCATCAATTTATTGATTATTTGCTAATTTAATTAATGAATTGATTATTAATTACCCAGAAATCTGCCTCTCAGACTTTTCATTTTTCACAATGGGATATATATAAATATATATATTTATATTTATATTCTCTCTCTCTCTCTTTCTCTCTCTCTCTCTTTCTCTCTCAAAACAAGCTTTGGTTATTTTTTATAGTATGTACCTAATTCTATACTATCAAGATAGTATAGGAGACACCTTGTTCCAGAGCTAAGCAAACTGTGCTCTGAACTTGGCATCAATAAAAACAACAATCCTTTGTGTTTACCCTGTGGCTGATCTCACTGGCAAAATCACATAACAGAAAAGATCAACCTGCATTGATAGAGGGAGTTTTCCTTACCAGCAAGCTCTCTTATAACAATGAAATCACAGGCCCAGTCCTTGTCCCTATTGTTCTAAAACTCTTAGTTTTAGAACTTTTAAAAAATAGAAAATTTTAAAAGGATTAGATAAGATTGAAGATTAGATAAGAATTAAATATTTCATTTTGGAGTTAATAGGAAGCCAACAAAATTTATTAAGGTAGGAAGATATATAGTCAGATCTGATATTAAGGAAAATTGCTTTGGCAGCATTGTGTAGGATGCAGTAAAGGAATGAAAGACTTAAGAAAGACCAATCAAGTATGATGCAAGCAATATAAGCAAAGGATAAGGGCCTGAATTAAGGTAGGAACTCTGAGTAGAGGGAAGGAGTCTGGGTCAAGACATGTTTTAGAGACAGTAAGATTTGACCAATGATGGGGCATATCTGTTGAAGTAGAGTGGAAATTCAAAGATAACTTTGAATTTACAAATCTGGGAGCTTGGAAAGATGGTGGTTTCTTTGACAGAAATAGTGATGTGTAGAAGAGGGAAGTGTTTTGGGGAAAACAGAATGAGTACAGTTTTGGACATGTTGAGTTTGAGTTGTCACCAGATATCTTATTTTAAAATGTCCAATAGGCAATTAATGATGTGGGACTGTAATGGTAATGAGAATTTGAAGATCTTCCCTGTCCCTTAATAGACCCTAAGGGAATTTGAAGACCTTCCATGCCCTTAATAGGCCAAATGCAATCACATGGAGCCCATGATGGGAGGAGCTTGCTGAAAGAGTGGAACAGGAAAGGTGGAGCAGGAAGGAGCAGACAATAGCATGACCAGAGCTGGGGAGCAGGCAGCTCGGAGGCAGAGCAGTTAGCATGAGTGACAGAGGGGCATTTTTGCTGAAGGAAGCCTGTTTTGTTTTGAAGGTCTCACGGAGGGCTTGGGGATGTCAGTGCTTGCTGCATTAGTTATGTGAGCCAACTTCTTGGTTGCTATGATGGATTTGGCTTTCTGGTGTTGGGACTCAGCTTTCTGATGTTTGAATGAATGTTATGGTTCTGTTTTCCATGTGGAGAGTCTGTTCCATTTTGTGATTCAGAACTATAACATTTATAACTGCTGTGCGTGCTGTAGATATCGCATTGGCATTATATTTGGCGACAAGAATGGGATCAGAACTCTATTTGGAGGCAGGAGGGCTTTAGAGGGAGAAATGGATATCCCAGGATGGGAAGATTTACCTTATTCCTCTTTAGCAAGAGAATGGGCAAAAAGCACAGGGCTTTGTGAAAACTGGGAACCTAGGCTACAGAAAGGAGAACCCAGAGATTTAGAAAGATGTTTGCAAGGAATACCAATAGAACCAGGGAAAGAACAGGCAGGGGTGTGTAGGAGAGGCTTGGCCTTGCTAGCAAGTTATTGTCTTATATGTAAAAGCAGAGATAAGCTGCTGGAGGAGAAAGCAAAGATGGAAAGGGAGTTGGCTGGTTTGTGTGAGAATTTTTCTGTGCCAGAGCACTTGGGCTCAACTTTGGAAGTGCAAGCTGGAAGGTCTCAGGTGGTGAAGAACAAGTTACTGTTCAGTTAGCTAAAAGGAAGCAGACAAACTAACAGAAGGAATATGCATGCAGCTTTTGTGCAGGCAGGGCATAGTTGCCCCAATGGGTGCCAAGAGAATGTGTGGGAGGAGAATGGAACAAAGTTAGATGAGGGGTCTTCTAATGTAGAAGTTTGCCCCATACTAAGAAGGAAGCAGGAGAACCACCAGGATCAAACAGAGTTCAGGGAGATAATTTAGAATTTTACTCAACAAGAGGTTACTGATATATTAAGTCTATTCACCCAAGGGATGGGAGAATCTTTAGTGTCTTGGATAGTGAGAATCAGTGATGAAGGGAGTGGAGGAGTATCGGTAGATAGTATGGATTGCTTGACATTCATAAGTATTAGAATCCTTTTGTACAGGTAAGTTTTTAGGAGGTAACAATGCAACTAATCTGTTAGCTTTAGCTGCAAAGGTATGCAATAAGCAATATCCTACTGACTCTATGTAGTCTGGTGGAGATAGACTCTGATACTCACTTAGAGACTGTATGAGAAAGCTAAAGGATTCGAAACTTCTCCATGTGCTGTAACCAATGGTTCCAGGTATGGATGGTGTGGTATTGGCTGATGGAGTACCTGTGTTTTCTTGTTGTTAATTATTAGGCCAAAATTAGCACAGACAACAGAGAATAGATCCATACTTTGTTGCAACTCAGCTTCAGGGACTGGCATTGAGTGCACAATCATCTGCAAACAGAAAATCATGCATCAACACTGTCTTTGCTTGTAGCCTTTTAAGTTGAAGAATTTACCATTACTGGGGTGGCTGACCTTGATGCTGTGTTCATCCTCACTTAAGGCATTTGACAATATGGCTGAAAACATCATGCGCAAAAAATTGGGAGCAAGCACAGAATGTTGTATCACCCTACTGGCAACTGGGGAAGCATGAGAGTGTTGTCCGTTGTCCACAACTGGGACAATAATGCTGTGATGAAATTGATGTGTTGCAATGCTCATGAATTTCTCCAGGCAACCAATTTCTGATATAATTTCCCATAAGTCCTCATGGTTGACAGTATCAAAGGCCTACAAATATTGTGTACAGACCTCTCTTCTGCTCCCGGCATTTCTCCTGGAGTTGTTGCGCAGTAAACACCACATCGACTGTTTCTTGGCCCTTTCTAAAGCCACACTGGCTCTCTGGCAAAAAACCATCTTCCAGGGAAAAGCCAGGCATAAGTCAAAGGCAATATTCCAAATGTCATAGGAATATCTATTTCCTGTGCCTTTTTAGAGATGGATAATGGAGGTATCCTTGAACTCCTAGGTCATTACCTCTTCTTGCTACATAGATGAGAAAATTACAGTCAGTTTTTGTATCAGTAGTGAACTTGTCACCTTGTAAATCTCAGCTGGAATAGAATCAGCACCAAGTGCTTTGCCTCAGGAAAACCTAATGGCATTCAAAACCTCTCTTCAGTAGGAAATATGGCTAGAGAGGGATTGACTTCAACCTGAAGTAAATGACCAATGGCTTCAGTATTGATTGATGACAGTCTACTGAGAACACTAAGCACTAAACGCTTAACAAATGCTAACTCATTCATTCATTTATTCATTCATGGCTGGCAATACAGAACTCTCCTTGAATAGATGATGGGTTTGGGGCAGTCCCATTTCAAAAGTATTTGCTTCTGATTACCCCCTCCCCCAATATCACTTCACTTCAATCATCCCTCCCTTATCACCTTCCCCCTTATTTTCCTGAACCATAAGATACCCAGTTGAGTGTGTATGTTATTCCCTTCTTAATTCAAATCCAATGAGAGTAAGGTTCACTCATTCCCTCTCACCTCCCGCCTCTTCTCCTCCATTGTGAAACCTTTTTCTTGCCTTTTTTTATGAAATAATTTAGCCTATTCTATCTCTCCCTTCCTCCTTCTCCCAACATATTCCTCTCTAACCTCTTAATTTTATTTTTTGGATATTATCCCTTCATATGCAACTTACCCTGTGCCATTTATCTATCCATATCTATCAATCAATCAACCAATCTATCTATCTATCTCCTCTGGGTACCCTAATTCTGAGAAAGGTCTGGTGAGTTATACATATCATCTTTCCATGGAACATAAACATAATTCAACTTTAATAAGTTCCATGTAGGAACATAAACATAATTTAACTTTAATAAGTCCCTTATGATTCTCTTTCCTGTTTGTCTTTTGATGCTTCTCTTGACTCTTGTATTTGAATGTCAAATAATCTATTCAGTTCTGGTCTATTCAGCAAAGATACTTGAAAGTCCTCTATTTCATTGAATGTCCATCTCCCCCCCCCCCCCCAAAGTATTATACTCAGTTTTGCTGGGGAGGTGATTCTTGGTTTTAATCTTAGCTCCTCTGACCTCCAGAATATCATATTCCAAGCCCTTCAATCCCTTCATGTAGAAGCTGCTAGTCTTGTGTTATCTGGATTGTATCTCCACAGTATTCAAATTGTTTCTTTTTGGTGCAAGAGTTCTGACTTCACTGTCTTCCTCCTTTTCCATGCTTTGATCCTTTTCATCCCCAGAATAGGAGTGCAAAGTTGGGTTGCTCTGTTTGCTTTGCTTCCTTTGCCTACTCATGTTGCCAATCAATTACTTGACTTCTGGGCTTTTTGCCACAGTAGGATTCTGCCACCAGACAGGGAAGCTTCATACCAAATGCTGGGGTTTTCTGAGATGCCAAAAGTATTAGTTGGGTGCCCTCTCTGAAGCCTCCACACACTCTGGCTAGCTGGTCACACACTCCAGGACCTCCACCCTAGACCACAATCCACATCCAAGCTGGTTAAAGCAAGAGGGTTTACCCCTCAGACTGGTTGCTTGGCCCCCCTACAATCTGCAGGCCAGGAGCCGAAGCAGCCACATGTGCCTGTGACTGCCGGGCCCTGGTGCCTCAGCTGCTTCTCACCCTGGGGGCAAAAGCCAACAGCACTTCCAACTACTGGATCCCAAAGTCCACACTGCATTGACCTCTCACTTTGTCCTTAGCATCTATGTGTTGATAATTCTGGAAACCGCCACAGCTGCTGGTGATCTGAAGTCCCTCCAGCCAGTGGCTGGTCAGGCCCACCCTCAGGCTAAAACCTCTGACTCCTGCGAGGAGCTGGGGTCAGCTCCCAGAGCTCTGCACTGGCCATTTCTGCCGGGTTGTCCTCAGAGGGAGGTTAGCTTCTCTGTGTCATTTTGTCGGTTCTGTAGCTCCAAAGTTTCTTCAGAGTCACTTTTTACATGAATTGGAGGGGGTGGGAGCCAGAGCCCTTCAGAAGTCCTGTTTCTACCCTGCCATTTTGACTCTGTGCCCTTCTCCATTCTCATTTTTAAGGAATTATTTTCTTCATTGATCCTTTGGACTTCCTTTTCCATTTGGCCAATTCTGATTTTTTTTTTTTTTGCTTTTTGGAGGGCAATTGGGGTTAAGTAACCTGCCCAAGGTCACACAGCTAGGGTGTGTGTGTGTGTGTGTGTGTGTGTGTGTGTGTGTGTGTGTGTGTGTGTGTGTTAAGTGTCTGAGGCCAGATCCTGTGGTCCTTCTGACTCCAGGGCCGGCACACACTACTCACTGCATCACCTAGCCGCCCCCAAATTCTGATTTTTTTTAAGGCATTCTTTTCCTCATTGACTTTTTGATCCTCTTTTGGCATTTGGGTTAATATATATTTTTAAGGTGTTATTTTGTTCAGTATTTCTTTGGGTCTCCATTAGCAAGTTGTTGATGTGTTTTTCGTGATTTTCTTGCATCACTCTCATTTCTCTTCCCAATTTTTCCTCTACTTCTCTTACTTGATTTGCAAAATCCTTTTTGAGCTCTTCCATGGACTGAGACTCATTCATATTGTCCAAGAAAACTTAGAGGCTTTTGATGTAGGAGCTTTGACTTTGTTGTCTTCTTCTGGTTTTATGTTTTAATCTTCTTTGTCACTTGAGTAAGATTCTATAGTCTGAGATGGTTTTTTTATGCTATTTCCTTATCTTTCCAGCCAAATACTTAACTTTCTACTTCTTTGTCAATGTAGGACTCTGTTTAAAGTGTTTGTGGGCATGTGTGTGGGTGTACTGTCCCAGGCTTCAAAGGTTTTATATCAGACTCTCGATCCTCCACCATCTATGGGCCAAGAAGTCCAGAAGCAGCTACTGCTGCTGCTGTGGCTGCTGCAAATTGGAGTACAGCTGAAACATGCTCCTCTTTCACCCAGGTCCCAAAGAGTTTTCCCACTAACCTTCTATGCTATTTTTGGTGTTTGTGGGTTGAAAAGTCTGGAAACTGCTACAGCTGTCAGTGATTCAGTACCCTGAGACCTGCTCTGGCTCTTTCTGTGCCAGTGTGGTCTGTGCTAGACTGAGCTCTGCTCCTAGCCTGGGGTGATAGACCCTTCCTTTTGATCTTCTAGGCTATCTTGGGCTGGAGTGTTTCACTCTGTCATTTTGTGGGTCCTTTAACTCTAGAATTTTTTAGAGTCATTTTTACAGGTATTTGGAAGGGTTTGGGGGAAAGGTCAAGGAAGTCCCTGCTTTTAATCTGCCATCTTGGCTTCACTCCTGTGTACACTGCTTGAAGTCTAAAGTGGGCACACTACTACAATAAAAGGAAATGTAATCTTCCAGACTTGAAACTCTATTCACAAATCAACTATTATTAAGCTCCTACTATGTGACAGGTACTGTGCCTAACTCTTTTACAAATATTATCTCACTTGATCCTCACAGCAAAACTGCAAGGGAGATGATATTCTTCTCCCCATTTCACAATTAGGACACACAGGTGAAGTCATTTATTCAGCATGATACAGCTGGTAAGTCCCTGAGGCCAAACTAGAACACAGGTCTTCCTGATTCCAGGCTCAGTGCTCCAGAAGGATAGTGAACTCTCCTGTCACTGCTCTGTTACTGCCTGTGTCTTCTGGTAAGTTAGTGAATGTTTCCTTTATGAACTGGGATGTTAAGGCATGGGGAGTGTAAAAGGTTGTTATTAATGATATTGGTTTACTGGTTATGTTTCCTGTCATTTTAATGTAGTTTTTTATTTATCTTTCTTTTATTTTTTGAACATCGGCTTCTGCTTTGTCATATACCATGACTATACTGTCTACTCTTTTGGAATCACTTGATGTACAACATATTGTTTGTTTTTTTGTTCCCTCCATCTCCTCAGTTTTATGTTGTGTATGTCTGTATTTCAAATGTGTTTCTTGTCAATGACATACTACAGAATTTAGTTTTTTCCTCCAATCTGTCCCTCTTTCTCATTTTAGTTGTTTCCATTCTGCTCTATTTGTCTCTAATATTGAAGTGTAAGCTCTTCCATTAGGCCTTAAGTTCTGTAAGTGAACTGTAAGAAGTCCCCCATTAGGCCATAAGTTCCCCCTTTAGACTGAAATCTCCTTGAGGGCAGGGCCTATCTTTTGCCTCTTTTTGTATTTCCTGCAATGAGCACAGAGCTAGCACATAGGTAGTGATTAATAAATATTTGTTTTTTCATTGATATTATTCAAGGATCTTTAACGTTTTGATTTTATCCCTCTTTTATAAACTCAGCACTATGTTCTTTCAGTTACTTTAGTGCATGATTTTCACATGGCCCCATTTGCACTGGCTCTTTTCTTCTCACCCCTGATCACCAACTCCTGGTATCCCTTTCTCTTTGGGGTTTTGCTTATTAGTTCCCTTTTTTGCTCTTTTTTTGGTTATTTACTTTATCCCCCACTTCCTGCCTCTCTTAGGCCATCAGATTCTCCTCCAATTGCTAAAACAAGGACCCTCCTTCCCTCTTCCCCTCTTATACCCTTCCCTCCTCCTCCTCTCACCCATTCCCTTAAAGGCTCTTCACTTCTTGAGACCATGAGGGTTAACTTGCACTCTTTGCTAATCCTCAGTTGACCACAGACATCACACATTTCCCTTTATCCCCTTTTCATTCACTATCCTATTTGTAGTCCCACAAATCTCACTGATTCACTAATAGGTAAGGTATGATCAGCATGTGTTCATTGCTTGCAGAACTTGATGGCTCTTAACTGAATTAGTCAATTCAAATACTATGTGTCTTGGAAATTGCACACTTGGTGTGATTTCTTTTCTAGAGGTGATCTATGCATTTTTTCCACTGGTATTTCATTTTCTTTTTTTCTTTCTTTCTTTCTTTATTCTTTTAAAGCAATTGGGGTTAAGTAACTTGCTCAAGGTTACACGACCACTCATTATTTTATGTGTGGGTGCTCATTTTCTGAGGCTGGATCTGATCTCGGGTCATCCCAACTCCGAGGCTGGCGCTCTTATTCACTGCGCCACCTAGCCGCCCCAGGTATTTCATTTTCTATCTTTGAAAAGTCTGGGCAGTTCTCTTGTATAACTTCCTGCATTCTAATGCTAAGGTTTTTGGTCCTCTTCTCTTCCTCTGTGAGACCTCTTCTTTTTACATTCTCTATGCCTCCTGTCGTCAAGAAGTGTTTCTTTTCTAGTGAGCATATTTGCTTTAACTGTTATTAGGTTTTGCTTCACTTCTTTTATATCGTTATTCACTTCTATGCAGATTTCAGTTTACTAATTCTGCTCATTATTTTTACTATGCAGGCCATACATTCTGTTCTCATACTTCTCATGCGTAAGTCAAAACAACCCTGATGTTTCACCCTACGCCCTCAAATTGAGGAAAACAACAATAGTGGATGTTGGAGAGATTGTGGGAAGATTGGCATATGAATACATTGTTGGTGGAACTGTGCAATGTAATAACCATTTAATAAAGTAATTTGGAATTGTGCAAATAAAGCGACTTAAATGTCCATACCCTTTAAATCAGAGATTCCATTATTGACCTCATACCCCAAGGGAGTCATGATAAGGAGAAAGATAATTCCTAGTCTTGACTTTTGGTGATAGCCAAGAAGTGGAGAAACAAATAGATGCCTATGACTAATGGGGGATGGCTAAACAAATTGTGGTACATGAGTTTTATAGCATATTACTGTACTGTAAGAAATGATGTGCCTGGTGAAAAGAGCATAGAAAGAGCCATATCAGCTGATTTAGAGTCATGTAATCAGAGCCAAGAAAACAACATACACAGTAACCACAAAAATGTAAATGGAAACAAAACACCAAAATTCCAAAGTCAATGTAACAAAATCATAAAGATCAAGCATGATTCAAATGAAGAGATAGGAGAACACTTCCCGCCCCCCCCCCCCCCAATCTACTCTGTGGAGAGAAAAGGTCCACAGGTGCTACGGATAACATGTTTTCAGACTTTTTCAATGTATCAATCAGTTAGTTGTACTGATTGTTTCTCTTTAAAAAACATTATTGCTCATTTCAGATGATTCTCTGGGAGGGGAAGGGAAGGTGTATGTAGGGTAACTAGGGTGATGTAACATATCCCCCCCCCCACCCCGCCCCAAAGCAATGAAATCTTATTCTTTTAAAAGAAAGAAATTATAGCTTACATCACAGGAAAAAAATAAGTGACAGGAAAAAAACATTAAGGAGTGAAAATTTAAGAATTATTGAACAACCTGAAAGCTATGTTATATAAAAGAGCTTAGATATAATATTTCAAGAAATCAACCAAGAAACCTTGCTAGACCTCTTAGAACCAGAAAGCAGAGAGGAAATAGAAAGAATCTATAGGTCATCCCCAGAAAGGACCACCCAAAATGAAAACTCCCAGCAATATTACAGCCAAAAATCACAATTTTTTAGGTAAAAGAAGATATATTTTCAGCAGCCTGATAAACAAACAAAAGAATTCAAGTACCAAAGAGCCATTTAGGAATACACAGGACTTTTAGCCTTCCCCTAAAGGAGCTGAGAGCTTGAAATACAATATTCCAGAATGCAAAGAATATAAGCTTACAATCAAAATAACTTCACCAGCCAAACAGTTTAATCTCACAGGGGAAAAACTGTACTTCTATTGAGAGGAGGATTTCCAAACATTCCTGATGAAAAGCCGAGAGCTGCATAGAAGCTTCAAAATGTAAACGTGGCATTGGATAGAAGGTGGCCGAAGCTCCCAGGAGGAAGCTTGTCTAAATTCACTTCTGGGGCTGGGGTCTCCTCAGTGAGCCACTCCCAAGAATCATCATGCTAACATAGAGATCTAAGGTGGACAGTGGACCCCAAGAGAAGGAGATGGGTGGATTCTGCTGATTCTAAGGGCTTTCCCCTTGGTGGATGGGAGACCTCAGCCTAAGGATACCCTGGGGATACAGACGAGACCATCTGAGAGGAAGAAGAGTTGTCTAGACTTTTGTGGGACCAGCCAATCAAACAAGCATTTATTAAGTGCCTGCTGTGTATATGCCAGGCACTGCGATCAAATACAAATCCTTTGTACTTTGTATTTTTCACCAGGCAAAAATACAGACTGTCTTATATTGGTTATGTTCTTAGCCTGATTGCTCACATGCAAGTTTAAGGACCTTTACCCTTTTTTTTGTAGAGAATTAAAAGCCAAATTCTAATGTCTCCTGGGGAAACAGTGGTGTGGTGGCAAAAGCTACTCTGGGCGGCAGAATCATATTCTGGAAAGAACCTGGCTGCTCTGGAGTCAGAGGACCTGGGTTCCATGCTGCTTCTCATGCTTAGTACCTGTGTGACCCTGGGCAACAACTTAACCTTTTTAGGCCTCAGATTCTTCTCTCCTGGCTAGGAGGTGATCAGTGTGGCCACCAGATGCTTGTTCCCTTTTCTGATGCATGTCTTATAGCAACAGCTGCTTGCTTTATGTGTCTTCTTCTGCATACTGATCTTCAGTCGACATCTTTATTTCTTTTTCCCTGGCTCTGACTCTGCCTGTCTCTGTCTCTGCATCTCTATGTTTGTCTTTGTTTTGTTCTCTCTCTCTCTCAATATATACAATATGTATGCCTTTGTATGCATATGTGTGCACGGGTGGGTATCTTCTGATATTCTGTAGCCTCTGGTGATTTAGATCTACTCCCAGCTTGCAGTCCAGGACAAAGCTGGGAAGAAGCCCTCCACTCCTCCTGGCTTAAGGAGAATAATGGAGGACTCATAAAGAGGTAGCCTGAGTGCCAGCAACTCAAGATTCCAGCTATCCTTGGCAATAACCTGTCACCATGGCAACTAGTGACTGGAAGTAGCTTTTCCTGCCTTGCTAAATTTTGCTTCTAAAGAGATTATATCCCACCAAAGGTGGGGTGGCTAACTTGATCTGGACTTCCACTAGAAAAAGTGTGAGATCCCAGTTCTACTCCCTGCTCTTTGAACATGCCAGGGGCAAGCATCCTGGGGTCCAGTGGTTGGGCTTTGGGGCACAGGGGACTTCAGTGCCTGTTTTTGCCTTCATTTTAACATTGACTAAATGATTCACATCATCAATAATTTGCAGTGATTGAGCCAAACCATCTAGCTCCAGTTACTTATACAATGGTAGGGGGATAAGCCCTGCTGGTTTTACATGGGTTCATTTGTGTTACTTGACAAGGAAAAAATCCTTTTTGCTTCTTCATTCAGTTATTAGTAAAAATCATCAGGAGTGGGGCCTCCCTCCAGGATTAGCTAGACTGTATTTGCACCCTACATATTTCATGTTCAGCCAGAGGGTGGGAGGAAGAATCTGGTCCTAGACATCTTTGAAAGATCCTAGGCCACTGTATCAATAGACAGATCCCTAGCACAAACTGTGTGGGCTGTAATGGAAATGCAGATTTAAAGATCTTCCCAGCCCCTAGGCCCTTTGATTGGCTTAAGAGACTATGAGAACCTTCCTTGATTTGAAAATATACTCTGCCTCCTAATAGGCTGAATGTAGTCACATGGAGCCTGTGGCAGGAGGCTTGGTTTTCAGGAATGCCTACAACTTGATGCTGTGTGATTGGGCAGTGGGTCATGAGGGTGGTTACATTCTCTGACCCAGGAGAAGGCTTTGCTTTGGGGGCTCATTTTGAGTAGTGTTGTGTGATTTGACCAGATGAGACTCTGGGAAGCCATTGAGAGCTTCCCCTTGTGTCCCACCCCCCACCCCCCCCACCCCCCCCGCCACTGGGCTTTGAAAACCCAGATGTTAATGCTTCCCTCTCTGGTAACTGTGATTTGGTATTGATGTAATGATTGGGCAGTTTGGAAGCCTGTCTGCTTGATCTGTTTGTTTCTCTGTCTTGTAAGTTCTGTCTGTATACTTTGAAGTTTGGGGTGATGACCTTTAACCCCGAACTAGGTAAATGATATATATTTGATTGATTAAAGTAAGCTTGTTAACCCATTTTTAGTTGCTTTCCTTTAGAAAAGCAGATCTAAGAATGTGTTGGCAGCCACCCTGGGGATGTGTTGGGGTGCTTGCTGCTACAGGGCTTATGCAAACACCCTTCCTGGAGTAGTATTCAGTGTTCTCAAGACCCTCTCAGCTCTGTCTGTATACTGAGGACCCTTCCAGTGTGGCCAGTTTATATATGTAGTCAGAGGTTCCCCTGGAGCAGTGACATTCTGGCATCCAAGATCCCTTTCACCTCTGGCATTCTCCAGTGGCTCCCAGTCATCTCTAGGATCAAATACAAAATCCTCTTTTGGGCATTTAAATTCATTGGTAAACTATTTCCCACTTACCTTTTCAGTTATCTTTTACCTTATATTCCACAATGTACTCTTTGATCTAGTGATTCTGGTCTCCTTGCTGCTCTAGGGAAAAAACACTCATCTCTTGTCTCCCAGCATTTTTTTTCTGGCTGTCCCTCATGTCTGGAATGCTCTCCCTCCTCATCTCCATCTGCTGACCTCCCTGCCTTCCTTCAAGTCCCAGCTGAAATCCTACCTTCTACAGGAACCCTTTCCCAACTGGTCATAATTCCAGTACTTCCTGCTGTTAATAATTTCTTAGTTATTCTATATGTTACTTATTAGTAATGAGTTATGGGCACCTTAGATAGTGTGCTCCTTGAGGGCAGAAACTGTCTTTTGCCTTTCTTTGTATCCTCAGGACTTAGCACAGTAGCTGGCTTATAGTAAGTGCTTAATAAATATTCTTCACTGACTGACTGAAGGTCTGGGTTCACTATGAATTTATATTACTTCATCTCAACTGGGTCCTCACTGTAGCCAGGTAGTGGTTTAACACCTCTTTAATCAACTGGTTCTTTCACTAACCAAAGCAGCCATTCCAAATCTCATCCCTGCTTAAGTCTTCCATGGCATCCCTCCCCAACCCTCTCAGCTGAGGCCCTCATCTCACATTTCACTGAATAAAATGAAGTCATTTGCTAAGAGCTTCTTCTTCTCCCCTTCCCCTCAAGCCACATTACTCAGACATCTTCCCCATTTACTCCTTCACAAAGAGGTGACTCTTCCTTTGCCAAGGCACCCCTCTCTATATGTGACCTTGATCACTTTCCATCCTGTCTTCTCCAGAACATTGCCTCTTTTATCATTCCCATTCTTCCTCTAATCTTTGATGTCTCACTATCTCCTGACACCTTCTTGTCTACAAACATGCCTTTGTCACCCTCTTCCTTTAATAGTCCTCACTTGAGAGAGGAAGGACTGATATAGAGGAATTAGTTGGGGGTGGAGGGTGGGTAGTTCTGGAACCCTCCTCTCACTAGGAATGGGTTAAAGAGGAAACAATACATATATATTGAGAATGTGTAAAAGTCTTCTCAATTCAGAAAGAAATAAGAGGGTAAAGGGATAGGGTGGAGGGAGAAAGTATGGGAGGGATTCTTGGAGTGGTAAATTGAGGAAAAGGAGGGCAAGGTAGCAGGTAGAAATAAAGTAGATGAGTGAGTAAGAGTGCCAGCCCTAGAGTTGGGAGGACACAGGATTGGTTCTGGCCTCAGATACTTAACACCCACAGAAAAATAACTGGCCGTGTAACCTTTAGCAAGTTACTCAACCCCAATTGATTTAAAAAAAAAAATAAAAAGAAATAAAGTAGATGAGTGAGGAGGAAAAGGAATAGGGTGACAAGGATAGTGAGAAAAAGAGGAAGGAGGGAAAATATACAAGTAATTAAAGTTTAGAATGTCAATGGGATGAATTTAACCATAAGATGAAAATGGATAGCAGATTAAAATTTTGAATTCATGAATATGTTGATTTTAGGAAATGCTATAAAAATGAGAGATACATGCAAACAAAATAAAAGTCAGGAGTAGAATTTATTACATTAAAGAGCAGACATAGTAATAATGATCTGAGACAAAGTCAAAGCTACAACCAGATTTAATCAAAAGAGAAAAATAGGGCAACTACACTATGTATCAGCCATATTTTACCAATAGTTTTATACTGTATAAAATATCTAGACAGTATAAAAATGAGCGTATATCTGCCAAAATAGACATGGGAACTATCCAAATATAAACACAAAAGACCTTTTATACAACCAAAGTTAGATCTAAATGACTGAAGTAATATTTATCATGCATGGGTGGGTAAAGCTAATATAATAAAAAATGAAAATTTTACCTAAGTAATCTATTTATAGAATACCATCCCAATTGAATTACTGAAAAATTATCTTACTGAGTCAGAAAAAATTAACAGAGTTCATTTGGAAGAGCAGAGTGTCAGGAATTTCAGGGAAACCAGGGGAAAAAGATGTGAAGGAACTAGGTTTGGCAGTATCAGAACTTAAATAATATTATATGTGAAGAGCAACAGTGAAGTGTAAAATGGATAATTTTGATTATTTTAAATTAAAAATTTCCTGTATAAATAATGTAGCCAAGAATAGAGGAAATGATGAAAAGCTGGGGGGAAAATATTCTCTTAGACAATCTCCCAGACAGAATGTGATTGGGTTGGAATATTGTTGTGCAGGAAATGATGAGCTGGTGGATTTAGAACAATATAGAAAGACTTGGACTTATAAAGGAGGATGCTGTCTAGATACAGAGAGATAGATGATAAGTGGAAATAAGCACAATGAGGTCTTACATATATGTGTTTGAGTGTATATGGGTATATATGGATATCTATGTATAAATGAATGTATGTATGTATGTATGTATGTATGTATGTATGTGTGCATATTTGTGTGTCGGTGTGTATGTTTGTATATCCATGCTTAATTGTAGCCTTCCTGTGGGATTAGGGGGAGGAAGAGGAAAAAATAGAGTAAAAAACACACAGCAGAGGACAAAAGAAAACATACTTGGAAGTACAGATGGACAGCTTTGAGAAGAATGTGTAGTATTCATTACATGGGTTTTCTTGAAATGGAGATACATTGTTTTCTATGGAATCTTCTATGTGTGCATGGCAATTTTTTTCTTTTCTTATTTTGCATTTAAGTTTAAAATACATTCAAATGTAATGGAAAAACTAATTCTCTCCTGCTCCTACCGCGCCGGCCACTCCACATCCTGGAAATCCCCCCTCCCCCCCTTTCTCAGCTGAGCTCCTCGAAGGTTACAGCTGTACTCAGTGAAGGAGGCATTGAAGCATGTATTGACAAAGCATTGTCTTGAGTGCTGGGGGTAGAAACAGAAAAGAAAGTCCATGTTCTTGAGGAGCTCACGCTCAAATGGGAAAGATGATCACGTGGCTTCCAATCTTATTAAACCAAATGGTTCTCTCCAAAGTCACCAGTGATCTCTTAATTGCTAGATGCAATGGTCTTTTCTTCATCCTCATCTTTCTTCACCTCTCTGTAGCCTCTGATGTGGTTGGTCATCCTCTTCCTGGATACTGCCTTCTCTCTAAGGTTTTGTGACACTGCTGTCTCCCAGGTCTCTTCCTATTCCTCTGACTGCTCCTTCTCAGGCACCTTTGCTGGGCCTTCACCTAGTTCAAACCCATAAACCATGACTGTCCCCCAGTGGCCTGTCCTGGGCCCTCTTCTCTCACCTGGTAATGCCCTAAGCTTCAGTGGGTTCCATGATTATCTCTGTGCAGTGACTCTCAAATGTTTATTTCCAGCTCTAACTTTTTCTCAAAAGCTTCAGTCTCACGTCATGCTTTTTGCAAATGTTGAACGCGATGTCCTATAGGCATCTCTACTTCAACATAGACAAAGTGGGACTCATTATCTTGCCTGCCCCCCAGCCCTATCCTCTTTTATATTTCCCTATCACACTCATGGGCACTACTGTCCTCCCAGTCAGTCGTCTAGCCTCATAACCCTGGTGTCATGCTGGACCCCTCACTCACACTCACCCCATATCACCAGTCTATTGTCAAGTCTTGTTTCTGCTTTGAAACGGTTCTCCAAATCTTCATGGTTCTCTCCTTACACAGCTGCCACTATGGTGCAGGGCCTCATCACCTCACTCCTAGACTATTGCAATAGCCTGATAGTGGGTCTGCCTGCCTCAAGTCTCTCCCCTCTCCAGTGTATTCCAAAGTGACCTTCCTAAAACATAGGTGTGGCCATGTCATCTTCTGAACGGTGAACTCCAGTGGCTCCTTATTATATCCAGGGACCAATAAAAATCTTTCAAAGCCCTTCACTACCTGGCCCTTTTGACCTTTCCTGTTGTTTCACACTTCGCTCTCTTCCATGAAAAATTAGCCATCTGACTGATCATTGTACCTGACTCTGTATCCAAATTCTAGGCCTTTTCACTGGCTGTCCCCCCATGCTTAGAAGGCTTTTCTTAGCTCTGCCTCCTGGCCTCCCTGGCTTCCCATAAGACTCAGTTCCACTCCCACCATCTGCAGGAGGCCTTTTCAGGCCTCTCATCTGCTAGGGACTTCGTTATTGCTTATTGTCTCTCTCATTGGGATGTGAGTTCCAGGAGGACTCGGTATTGTTGCCTTTTTTTGTATCCCCAGTGTTTAGTACCATCTCTGCTAATTAGTAAGGTTTCAATAATGCTGTTTGACTGACTGACAGAAAGGGAAAACAACAAATGCTAGAACAGCTACAAGAAAACAGGTACATTAACACACTGCTGGTGTAATACTGAAAGCAATTTGGAACTGGGTCTCTAAAGCCACTCAATTTCACATGCTTCTGTTGGCTGTGTTTCCACAATAAGGCCCTCAGTCCCAAGGAGAGCCCCAAAGTAAGAGGAAAATACATGTAAAAATATTTGTAGGAGCTCTTTTGGTAGTGGCCAAGGCCTGGAAACCAAGGGGGTGCCCATTAGTTGTGAAGTGGCTGAAAACATCATTGTGTGGGAATGTAATGGAATAGTATTGTGGCATAAGGGAGCTTGCAGAGCAAGCAAGAAGTTGCCTGAACTCTCCCAAATTTACCTCCAATAAGTATAAGAGAATGCCTCAAAATGAATTCTGAAAATTTAGAACCAACCAAAAACCAGGGTGAAAGAAGACAACTTGGAAGGTCAGCAGGAAGGGGGAGGAAGGCCAGTAGCTCACTGGTAGTAACTGTTCATTTGTAGTAACTATATGTGAGTTGGTACCCATCAGGGTGCCATCCCCCAACCTTTCTGCCAATGCTCCAATGCCCCAGATCTGCTGAAGGGAGCCCTGAATTGCTGCTCCATTCTGACCCTTATATCTGCTCCTCTTCGGCTTCTCAGTGGTGGTGGGGGGCAGTCCCCTCTAGACTAACAACTCTGCAGAATAGACTCCCTGATGTGTTCTATGGAATCTTGGTTCTTGACATTTGCCCTGCCACTTCCCCTCTTAGTGGCTCTGGCCTTTCCATACACCCTGAAGGTGAACCATCTTATGTGCATTGTTGTCCCCAATTAGAGTAAGAGGTCCTTGAGGGCACTGACTCTATCTACTTTTTATGGCAGCTTTTAGCATAGTTCTTGACCCATAGTAAGGAAGTACTCAACCAATGATTTTTCATTCATTCACTTGTGAGTGAGAGTGTGAGCATGTGCGTGCGTGCATGTGTGTGTGTGTGTGTGTGTGTGTGTGTGTGTGTGTGTGTGTGTTTGTTTTCCTTGTTTACCTTTCTATGTCTCTCTTGCGTCTTGTAACTGGAGGGAAATATAGTCAGTCTTTCACAATATATCCACTATGGAAATATTTTGCATAGCTATACATGTACAACCTGTACTGAATTGTTTATCTTCCCAGTAAGGGTGGGTGATGAAGGAGGTAGGGAAAGAATCTGGAATTCAAAGGTTTAAAATCAAATGTTTAAAAAATATATATTATTATTATTATTTTACATGGAACTTGGAAATAAGATATACAGGCACTAGGGCATAGAGATCCACCATTCCCTACTGAAAAGTCAGAGGGAGGATGGGGGAAGATATAAGAGAGAGCAGATTGGGGGAGGGGATATTCAATGGGATTGTGGTTTTGAGGTGGTGGTAGGGGGAAATGGGGAGAAAATTTGTAACTCAAAATCTTGTGGAAAGGAATGATGTAAAAGAAAAAAACTACAAAAAAATAAAAATAGTATTTCATTTTTCCCCAATTACATGTCAAGAAAATCTTTAACATTTATTTTTACAAGATTTTGAATTTCAGATTTCTCTCTCCTTCCCCTCTCCTCTTCTCAAAATGATAGACAGTTTGATATAGCGGCAGTGATAGCTGTCCTCATATATATGAAGGAATTAGGGATTAAACTTTGATGTGGCTTCAGAATGGAGATTGAGAATCAAGGTGAAAGATAAAGCTTTTAGTACATAGTTGTACAGATCCCATCGTACAGGGCTAGGGCTTATAGATACCTTTCTGGTCACTTCCTCCACCGGTACCTCTCTGGTCACCTGTGGTGACCCTGGTCACCTCCACACCCTTTGGAGTTCCAGCTCTGGAATAGACAAAGGAGTCTGGCACCAAGGTGTAGTTTATAGCCTGTCATTTATTCTTCTCCTCATTCACAACATCCTCCTCTCTTCCCCCCCTTCTGTGTTCCTCTTCACCTCCCCTCCCTCCCCTCGATCCTTTGTCTCTTTTCCCTGACTCTGCTCCTTCATGTGCCTCAGCAACAGGCTCCTCACAGCAGGGGAGTGCTCTCCTGTTAGCGCATGTGCTCAATACCCCACAATCCTTGAACCTGTGTAATAGGATGTGGTTTCAAGGGGCAGAACATACACTCAGGTGCCTCTTGGACCCAGCCTGAGTTGCCCTGTCATTTGCCTGAGTTCTCTGTGAGTTCTCAGAGTTTGGGTGAAGTCTTAAAGGGCCCTTACACATAGTAGGTGCTTAATAAATGCTCCTGGGATTGATTGGTAAGTGGACTGATTACAGGGATACAAGTTTGTCTGAACATAATGAAATACTGAACTTAACAAAGCAGAATGACCTAGGTTGGGAGGTAGTGAGTTCCCCATTACTGAAGGATTCCAATCAGACTGGAAGGCCTCTTGTCACAGATATCATAAAGAGGATTCATTGTTTCTCAGGTAGGAAATGAGAGGCTGACTCTGAGTCCTTTCAGGCCTAAGGTTTTAGGCTCCTGTGAGCTGTGTCTTTTGGCACTGCTTTGATGGGATTGGGCAGGAGGGTGAGTGGGATCATTTCTATACTCCTTTTTCCTAGAAAGTTGGCAACCTCTCTTCCAAGGGGAAATACACTGGTGCCCTTGTTTAATCCCTACTGCCATCCCTTTGGACCTTTCCATTATGGAAAACAATGGTGAGACTTAATCTTCCACTCTTAAAGGGCCATGTTTATTGAGTTTTGTGTTTCTCATACAGAGTTGGTCTCCATCAATAGAATGTACTTTTCCCTGAGGGCAGAGACTGTTTCCTTTTCATCTTTGGACTCTTAGCACTGAAAGCAGAGTGGCACTTAATAGACTTTTAATAAGTTTTTTGACCAATTTATTGAAGATTGAAGATTATTTCACAGTCTTTTGCTGACATCTGGTGGTCAAAATAAAAAATATATATCTTGTTATTGTAGCACAGTCTTTGCTTTCATCTAGTGGTAAAAGCTGACGTTGCAGAATTTAGCAATTTTTTTTGGGGGGGGGGTTGCATCTTGAAAACAGACAGAATATTTTATTGTAATGAAAGTTTTAGGCCACAGAGGAATATATTACATAATTGAGATCCCTGCCTTGCAGCCAGTGCAGACACTTTAGTCTTTTAGTCTACTGTCTCCTGGCGAAACGTCTGGTTCCTTTTAAACTACATTTTTATGGAATTTTATCCCATCTTACTGCTCCTTCCTGGTCAAGCAGGCAGAATGGATATAAATAAAATCCTAAATCTATGAAATGAAGAGACTACTGAATTCCTTCAATGATAATAGGAATCCAGACTAAATCACCACCATCAAAATTATCTATTAAATTCCCATCATATCAAAAGTCATCTGATACAGAATAAGCCTTTATAGCAGTGTGGACACCACTGCATTGATGTTACCCTCAAATGTGGTTAGGTGAATAAAGTCTTCATGTTGCTCAACCAAAACAGCCAAACTTTTTGAGGAAATAAATGCAAAAAGGAAAGATCTTTGCTTTGAAGGAAATATATGAAAGAAATATCGTTTGACTCAGACCTTGCCAATGTGAAATCAGGCATTCTGGGAAATATTTGCCCAGTTGCCTAGGGCTTGTTGTCGTTCAATCTATCATCCATGCCCAACTTTATGGGATGCCATGGACTTTTATCCATTAGATTTTCTTAGCAAAGATGCTGGAGTGGTACTGGGAGCCAAGATGATGGGGTGAAGGCAGGAATTTGCTTCAGCTCCTGCTCCAACTCCCTCCAATACCTGTAAAATATGACTCTGAACAAATTTTACAGCTACAGAACCCACAAAGTGACAGAGAGAAACAATTCTCCTGCTGAATGCCACAGGACAGTTTGACTCTGACCCTGATGCCTGAATAAACCCTCTCAGCTGAAGAGCCTGCTACCAGGCCTGGATCAGTTCCTCAACCCCCCCCCCCCCCCCAGAAAGGAGCTCAAACACACAGGTGTGAGCATTATGCCCTCGAGATAAGCTTGGCTTACACCCCTGGCCTGGGGACAAAGAAGTGTGCAATGTCCTCAGGGGAAAACAATTAGGAAGTGTCCTATAAAAGCTTGTATGTGGGCTAATAAAAACAGTTCTATTTTCCATGACTCTTGGAGTCCCATCTCTTTTATGCACCCTCTTGCAACCTCTGGGTGAACAATTTTTTTCAGCCCTGTGGGGGATGCCAGGGCTCCCCACAGAAGGCAGCCTGGCAGGCTGGCAGGAGGGTTTATCACACTGGACTGGGGACTGACCAGTCTGCTGTGAACTGCATGGGCCAAGACTTGTGGTGGCCCTGACCAGGGCACAGACCTTCCTGAGCAGACCAGTAGACTGAATCACTGGCAGCTATGGACATTTCCCGACTTCTCAACCCATAAATGCCAAAGTGAAAGTAAAAGGTCAGTAGAGAACTCTGTTGGAACTGGGTGATGGAAAAGCATGGTCTGGCCTCTGCCCCCAGGATGAGAGGTGGTGAAGGTGCATGGCTACAGCTGCTGCTGTGTGGCTGCCTCCAGAGCTCCTGGCCTGCAGATCGTAGGGGGACCAAGTGACCAATCAGATGGTAATCACTCTTGCTCATTTGCTCAAAATCCTAGAAATTTGGGACACAGCTCTCTCCAGTCTGGAAGCAGAGTTCTACTGTGGCAAAGAGCTCAAAAGTCAAGTAATTGGCTGATAAGATGAGGAAGCACAATTAGATCATAGAATACTTTTTTGGGGACAAAAAGTATCAAAACATAGAACCAAAAGAAGACAACAAAGACAAAACTCTTGTATCAAAAGCTTCCAAGAAAAATATGAACTGACTACAGGCAATAGAGGAGCTTAAGAAGGATTTTGGAAATCAAATAAGAGAAGTGGAGGAAAAATTGGGAAGAGAAATGAGAATGATGCAAGAAAATAATGAAAAGTGAGTCAACAAATGTAATGGAAATGCAAATTTAAAGATCTTCCCTGCCCCTAGCTTAAGTGCACCTGGAGCCTGTGGTGGGAGGCTTGTTTTTTCAGGAAAGCCCACACCTTGATACTTTGTGATTGGGCAGTGGGTCAAGGAGGTTGTTACATTCTCTGAGCCAGGAGAAGGCTATATAAACCCTAAGGAGAGGCTTTGCTTTGGGGCTCACTTTGAGAAGTGTTGTGTGATTTGACCAGATGAGACTCTGGAAAGCTGTTGAGAGCCCCCTGGCTTTGAAAACCCAGATGCTGATGCTTCCCTCTCTGGTAACTGTGATTTTGGTACTGATAATGGTTGGACAGTTTGGAAGCCTGTCTGTTTGATCTGTCTGTATACTCTGAAATTCAGGGTGCTGACCTTTTCCCCCTGAACTAGGTAATATATGTTTGTTTGATTAAAGTAAGCTTGTTAACCCATCTTGAGTTGCTTTCCTTTTGAAAAGCAGATCTAAGAACCTGTGTTGGCAGCCACTCTGGGGATGCTGGGGTGCTTGCTGCTACAACAGCCTGCTAAAGGAGACCCAGAAGAGGTCCAAAAAGCCAATGAGAAGAAGAATGCCTTAAAAAGCTGAATTGCTGCAGATGGAAAAGGAATTTCAAAAACTCACTGAAGAGAATAATTCATTCAAAATTAGATTGGAGCAATTGGAAGCTAATGACTTTATGAGAAATCAAGATACTATAGAACAGATCCAAACAAATGAAAAATAGAAAGGAATGTGAAATATATCATTGGAAAAACTACTGACCTGGAAAATAGATCCAGAAGAGATCATTTTAAAATTATTGGACTACCTGAATACCATGATTAAAAAAAGAGCCTAAAAATCATCTTTCAAGAAATTCTCAAGGAAAATTGCCCTGATATTCTACGTGTGTATAAATAGATATGTGAGTGTGTACATGTATATAGAGACAGAGGGCACAGGATCAGTTGAATAGGAAGGGATGATATCTAAAAAATAAAATTAAGAGGTGAGACAGGAATATAATGGAAGAAGGAGAAAGGGAGGGATAGAATAGGGTAAATTATCTCACAAAAAATGGTAAGAGAGGGGTGGCTAGGTGGCACACTGAGTAAGAGTGAGACTCCAGAGTCAGGAGGACCCAGCATTGGGAACTTTACTCACATTGAGTTTGTCTTAAGGAGGGAATAACATACACACTCAATTGGGTATTACAGGAAAGTAGTGGGGAAGGGGATAAAATGGGTGATGATAAAAGAGAGGGCAGATTCAGGGAGAGGGTAGTTAGAAGCAAACACTTCTGGAAAGGGACAGGGTCAAAGTAGAAAATAGAATAAGTGGGGGGCAGAATAGGATGGAGGGAAATATAGTTAGTCTTTCACAATATAACTACTGTGGAAATGTTTTGTGTAACTACACATGCACAACCTATATTGAATTGCTTATCTTTCCAGTGGGGGTGGGTGAGGGTTTTTAAGGCATTCTTCTCCTCATTGCCCTTTTGGGCCTCCTTTGCAATTTGAGTTAGTCTATTTTTTAAGGTGTTGTTTTCCTCAATCAGGCTGTTGACCCTCATTTCATACTTTTCCTGCATCCTTCTCATTTCTCTTTCCAATTTTTCCTCCACTTCTCTTATTTGATTTTTAAAGTCCTTCTTAAGGTCCTCTATGGCTTGCAACCTGCTCATGTTTTCCCCTGGGGCTTTTGGAGCAGGACTTCTGACCTCACAGTCCTTTTCCCACTCTATGCCCCAAAATAGGAGTCTAGGGTTGCATTTTTCTGTTTCCTTTGCCTTGGCATGTTGCCACTTAATTACTTGACTTTTGGGCTTATTGCCACACTATGGCTTTAAGGCCAGATAGAGGAATTTTCATCCCGAATGTGTGGGGGGCAACTTCCGTTTCTGGCAAGCTGTAAACCCACCCACAACTTCCACCCTAGATCACAATCCAGATCCAGGGAGGTTAAAGCAAGAGTGATTACCCCCCAAGACTGATCGCTGGATCTCCCTACAATTTGCAGGCCGGCAGATGGCTGCCGCCTCTGAAAACTACAAAATGGAGTGTCTCCTCAGTGGCTTCTAGCCCCCAAGGGAGGGAGCCGACGCATTCCCCAAATACCGGTCCCAAAGTCCATAGGACACTAACCTCTCACTTTGTCCTAGGCATGTCTATGTTGATAATTCTGGAGTTGCCACAGCTCCTGGTGTTCTGGGGTTCCTCCAGACGGCTGCTGGCCCTGCCGCCCTGGGGCTAAAACCTCGGCTCACATGGACCTGGTCTCCGCTCGGCTTTCCGTGCTCTGCGTGCTGGGCGCTGCCAGGTCCCAGACCGCTGTGCTGGTCCTTCCTGTGTCGTTCTGTGGGTGCTGGGGCTCCAGAAGTTGTTCAGAGTCCCCTTATACATAATTTGGGGGGAATCTGGGGGCAGAGTGGCTTGGACGAGCTGTTTCTACTCCACCATCTTGGCTCCGTCTTTTTTTTTTTTCTAACATTACAAACAGATTTACATTACAGATTATCCCCACTCTGTGAGGGAATACTTGTGACAAAGTAAAGCAGTTAGGCAAAATTAACAGTAAAAGCACTTTATCTGAAAGTGCATGGAACATTCCACATCTGTAGCACTCCCAACCTCTGTTTTGAAGTTGCTTTTTTTTTTTGTGATTTTTGGAGGGCAGTTGGGGTTAAGTAACTTGCCCAAGGTCATACGGCTAGGTTTTTTCGTTTTGGGTGTGCATTAAGTGTCTGAGGCTGGATCCGAACTCAGGTCCTTCTGACTCCAGGGCCGACGCTCTACTCACTGTACCACCTAGCCGCCCCTTGAAGTTGCTTTTTTAATGAATAGAAATATATTTTCTCTCCCTCTTACCCCCCACCCTTTTGAAAATAAATGAGAGAGAAAGGAGAAAGAAATTATTTATTACAAATATGCATCATCAGGAAAAACAAAATAGGGTATATATACATATATGTAAGTGTGTATGCATATATATGTATACATATATTTATGTATACATGTTTGTGTATTTCTATATCCTAAACCTGTCATATCTTTGTGAGGAGGCAGATAGTATATTCTATCATATGTCCTTTGGACTCAGAGATGGTTATTTTACTGACAGTCGTTCTTACAGCTTTCCAAATTGTTCAAATTTGCTATATCATTACTATTATGTAAGTCATTTTCCTGGTTTTGCACATTTTCATTCTAAGTTAGTTCATAAATATCTTCACATTTGTTTCTATAACATTGATGTTATGGTATAAATTATTTTTCTGATCCTACTTACTTCCCTTAGTATCAGTTCATATAAGCCTTTCCACGTGCCTTTGAAATTATCTACAGTTATCTCTTCTGTATTGTGACTTTCCACATTGTGGTTTTGATATATTGTGCATCAGCATAAGAAATTACATGGGGATTATTTGAGAGTTTTGCAGAAGCTGCAAGTGATATGTGAAGGATAGCAGATGACACAGAAAAAGTTTAGAAACTCAAAAATGGATGAAATATATGTAAAGCATTGTGTATTATCAACATAGTTTGTCTTTTAATACCATAATAATTCAGACTTCTTCCCTGGTAGGAGAAGAGGGCCCAAAACTTTTATGAGGATTTTTCAGATCATGAGCCACACCCCTATCCCCCATAATGTGGAAGGGATAACTGTATTTCCTTATTTCTTACAGCACAATACTTTCATATACTCTTAAAAATAGTGAAATGTTTCTAAGAAGCAAAAGGCTTGTTGCTTTCCATTTGATTAGTGCTGATTCAGCTCTTAGTGCTATACTTCACTGTTGCCCTTTTGAGCCTACTGTCCCAGAGACTGAGGTAGTGTAGGGAAGAGTATGTTCTGGATGTATTGTGGAGGGGAGGTGTTTGTACATGTGTTTTTACTGTAACTTTGAAGTGAAAAATCCTGTTATAAAATCCAGTCACAGTAATATGATTAAATGGAATTTCAGTGCTAGTCATTGGTCCCTAACAAATGTGGAAACAAGGTGAGTGGGAGCTTGATCTTATGGTAGTAGAGAAAAATATTCCTTAACCTCTCAGGATTATCTCAGGAAATCTGAAAGGAACTTACTTGGCTCCAGAGGAAAGAGGCAGAGTATACATTTTATACACATATACAAATACTTCTATATACATACATACATACTTCTGTTAATTTTTTAAAAAATTCCTTGTTCAGGAAAATTTTCTAGTAAATTCCATCAGATTGCTCTAAATAAACAGATTTAAGATTTCCATTCTATAGCTAAATTGGAAGGTTAAATTGTAGAAAATAAAATACATAGAAATAAAATCTCAAAGATAATTTTCTTTAAGATCTTGAATCTATTGGTATGCCCCCTCAAAAAAATTTTTTTTTCAAACTAACAGAAAGAACATTTGAAAATTTTCCTTTATACATAGTAATATTTGGACAACTTTTAAAAATATATTTCACGGAAGGAAGACTTCAGTAGTTTTTTCTATAAGGCTATTTGAATGAAATACTTTATGACAAATATTTGAAAAAATGCAATATTTGTCAGCAGAAAATGATCCATTCCAATCAATCAGTATACATTCTACACTTCCACAATAACTCTTTAAATTAGTACAAATTAGGATTGTTTCTTTTGACTTCCCTAAGTTATTAATTAGCACTACAATCTATTAAGCATACGAAAGTAAAAGAATTAGATAGAAACTTCATCATTAACTTGGTTTTTTAGTGTCAGGAGTAAGTGGGGTGGAGCTCTAAGAGAGGCAGAATAGACTTCTCTAGCCTCTTCTCCCCCTCCCTTATGCTTCTTCTAGGGCGATTTTCATTCCTGTCAGGAAGTGAAATAGGGGATAGAGGCTACCACTCTGTTCCCCTTGGGGGGGGGGCATTAGGCTAGAAGTATAACTATCTGCTTTCTTAAACACTGTTAGCCTAGGGGGTATGACTTGGTTTCATCTAACTTATGTTAACTTTTTCTTGGGGGGGTAAAGCTTCAATGATGTGAATACATAGCAGGCTAGGATCTAGGGACTGGGATAGAGCTAGGGACACACAGTGCCCCCTCTGTCCATCACCAAGCAGCTGCTAGCTGTAGAGGTAGTAGGTCTCTGTTGAGCCAAACCATCATCCTTCCTTGTTGTAGAACAAGGAGAATACACCAGAGTGAGTGTCCTGGCCCTGGGCCTTCCCTGCCATACTTTATCTGCCCTCCCCAATCCAGTTCCTGCTTTCTCCCTGGGAAACATCCTTGGATTTCCTAAGGAGGTCAGAGATAACCTCATGATGCTAGCTCTTCTGCTTATAGTACAGTATTACTTCTTGGTTTTAAGGCCCCAGGGACTGAGCACAGACTGACAGAATAAGAGAGCCATCATTTAGACCATGGAGTCTTTATCTTTTCTGTGACCCCTTTGGCAACCTGGTGAAGCCTGTATAATTCTCCTCAGAAGAATGTTTTTAAATACCTAACATAAAATACATCAACTTTCAAAAGACAATAATTCTATTAAAATAAAGATGAAACATTTTTCCCATCCAAGTTGATAGACCTCTTGAAATCTACCACTAGACCACTTGGGAGGGTATCCATGGATACCTTATTAAGAAACCTTTTCTAGACCAAATCCTTCATTTTACAGACTAAGAAATTGAGGTCCAGAGAAGCTGTCACTTTCCTGTGGTGTAACAGAACTCCTTCAACTGTGATGGCTATGATTTATTTCAGTGTCTGGTTTGTGGTTTCTATGACCCTTCTTAGGTGGCATGTTAGGCTCTGTGCCTTAGAATCTTGTAACTGCAAGGGCCATCCTTCCTCTAGAGAAAGCAAATGGTGGAATATTGCTTGTTAGAGAAGATATTAATAAATACACAATTTCTATATAGCTATATTAATGATGGAGGACTTCTTTTCCTAGTGTTATTATTTCTGTGAATTAGTTTCTTCCTCTATAGCATCTGAGTTACCATATGGACACAGATTCTTTTCTAATGAGGGAGACAACATGTGTGTGTCTATGTCTATGTGAGAATACACACACATGCACATGTGTGTATATACACGTATATATCTACAGTGAATATATACAAAATTAATATTAGGTATTTGGGAGAAAGAAATCACTAGCAGCTGGGAGTATCAAGATGGATTTCATGAAGAAGGTAACATTTGAGCTGAGTTTTGAAGGAAAATAGAGATCCCAAGGGCAGTTAGGTGATATAGTGGATAGAGTGCCAAGCCTAGAGTCAGGAAGACTCAACTTCCTGAGTTCAAATCTGGCCTCAGACTTTTACTAGCTGTGTGACCCTGGAGAAGTCACTTAACCATGTTTAACTCAGTTTCCTCATCTGTAAAATGAGTTGGAGAAGTAAATGGTAAACCACTCCAGTATCTTTGCCAAGAAAACCCTAAATGGGGTCACTAAGAGTCTGAAATGACTGAAATTACTGAGTGACAATACTAGAGAGTATAAGAGATGGAGAGAAGAAAGATGTGCATTTCCAACAAGAGGGACAACCAACATGAAGGCCTGGTAACAGGAAATGGTGCCCTGATGTTGAACAAGATAGTGTCCTCATTTGTAAAATGAGGGGGGTGGATTTGATGACTTCTTATGTCTTTTTGAGTTTTCAACTGTGATCCTGTGATCCACTGTTCACTCTTCTTATTGACCCTTGAGTCCCCTATTCTATTTCCTCCAGTAATCACTGCTCCCAGAGAGCCCACCTCTGGAAGCAGAGCTAGCAGGTAATACTGTGCTCTCCAGCAGTCACCATGCTGGAGTCACTGAAGAAGAGGGAGCATTCCTAATACATACCTGAGAAGGGACTTTTCTTGTACAAAAAGGGAAAGCTGAGAAGACAGCAGAGGAAGGAGTGCTGGGTTTGCAGTAAGAGGACGTGAATGGGACATTGAATGGGTTCCCATCCTAGCTCTACCATTTATTCCCTATATAACCTTGGATAGACCACTTAATTTCCCATGTGCCTCAGTCTCTTCCTCTGTAAAATAGGTTGTTTGAATTAGATGACCTCTGAGGTCCTTTGCCTTTTTTCATCTATGATCCTCTGAAGCTCTCTTCCCTAAAGAGTCACTACCATACTACTTGGGACATAGGTTTGGAGGACCATAGCACCCCCTTCTGCATCTCTGGCCCTACTGAGGTCTCTTTCAAATACAGAACATCCTTTACTAAATCTCACTTGGCAATGTAAGTCTCATATGGAGATTGTCTCCTTTCCTGGAATGGTTTCCCTTTATCGAGGTGAAGGATACAGGCCTTGGTCTTTTATATTAGGGGCAGCAGGCAGCCAGTGATTTTACTGAGTAGTGAATGACATGGTCCTCTCTGTATTTAAGGAAAATTCCCTTTGACAGCAATGTGAATCAGCAATGGGAGAAGACTAGAGGGACTTGAAATAGAGACTAATTGAGAGGCCATTCCAATAGTTCTGGGGAAGAGGTGGGGAAGAGGGCCTGAATGAAAGTAATGGGGTATAAGGAGTTGATGGTCATACTAAGGCTACAATCCTGCCAGCCTCATATGAGGGTAGTGCCCTTGACAGAAAAAGGGAAGTTCTATAGAGGGAAAATTGTAGGGGAATCTTCCTAGAAGATTGATTGAGAAATAAATGTTTTGAAGCCACTGTACCCATGAGGTCTTTGATTAAAATTGATCAAAAACACAGTCTTATAAGACTGGGTTCTGAGTCAAGTCAACAAGAGTTTAAGCATCTACTATATGCCAGGCACTGTGCTAAGTGCTAGGAGTCCAAAGAAAGGCAAAAAACCAGTCCCTGCTCTCAGGAATTTCCTAATATAATGGTAGAGATAACATACAAATGGATATATGGGAAAAAAAAAGTTTAATGCAGGATCAATTAGAGGTAATCTGAAAAGGAACTCACTAAGACTAAAGAGAACTGGTAAATGCTTCTTGCAGAAAATGAGACTTTAGCTGAAACTTGGAGGAAGGTCGAATATGCCAATGAGGAAGGAAAGAATTCCAGGCATGGGGCAACAGTCAGTGAAATTGCCCAGAGTCAGGAGATGGAGTGTACTGTTCCAGGAACAGCAAAGGAGGCCAGTGTCACTGAGTCAAAGTGGAAGTAAGGTGTTGAAAGTTTGGAAAGGTAGGAAGGAACCAAGATATGAAAGGCTAAGAGGCCAGGTTAACAAAGGTCTTCATATCTGATCCTGGAAGTAATAGGAACACAAGAATTATTGAATTGGAGGGAAATCAGGTTGACAGCTAAGATGGATTGGAGGGGAGAGATTTCTGAGATTCTTTGAGAAGATTTCAGTCATTAGGGAAACAATAGATAGATTAGGAGTAGTCAGAGGAAACTTATTTAAGATTAATTTTTAAAAAAATTTTAATGAAACCTCTACTGTGTTTAGAGCTCAGTACTAAATTGGACAGATGTAATTGCTATAGAATCACAGTCTGTAGAGGGTAGGAGAACCCAACTATTATTCCTGATTAGAAGGAAAATCAATATAGGTCTTACACAGGACATAGGTAGCCATTTTGGGTTTTAAAACTAGGAAATTTTGTTTTGACATATCATATAAATCTTAGCATACACAAAATTGAATCCCCCACAATGTCAGGAAAAAGTAATTAAGGTAATATAAGAAAATCATTGCAACTGGTGGTATATGCAGCACACCCTTCTTTAGTGGGCTGCAATCCATTAAATAAAAGGACAAGTATAAGGTTTTTTGCTGTCTTTATTATCTAAAGTTCTTGATCTGGGTTTTCTTGTCATTTTATGTTGTCTTTATATAGTTGTTTAAATGATGTATATCATTCTTTTGGATCAACTTGCTTCATTCTGTAGCACTTCATAGAAGTCTTCCCATAATTCTTTGAATTCATACACTTCATTCCTTATTACCCCCCACAATGGTCCATTGCATTCTCAGAGCACAATTTGTCCAATCATTCCTTCAATTGTTGCATACATGGGTTTGAATTTGTTATTGTAAATACTGCTTTTGTGAGGGTCTTAAGTGATAACTGTTATCTACTCACAACACTTTGGAGTATTTTTGATGTTGAGCTGCCTTGTCTTACTGCTTGACATATTCCCATCAGTCTCCTGGCCAAGCCAGTGTGTATGCTATGAGATTGCAAACTAAATTTAAAATCAATCCACAGTATTACTAATTGGGGTGCTAAAAGATCATACTGCTAATCTGGCATTCCAAAGCATGTGTCCCTTGGGCTATTTGCTGTTCGTAGGATTAGCAGACCCTGGAGTCCTAGACATTCAGTTAGGCCAACCCTCTCATTTTACAGATGAGTAAACTGAGGTCCAGAGAAATGGAGTGACTGTCCTGAAGTGGCACAGGTGGCAGGGCTCCCATAGAATTCTAGGTTCTTGAGAGTAAGGGTTGTTTCGGGGTTTTTTGCCTTTGCATTCTCATCACCCATCAAACTGCACTTCATAAATATTGATTAATAATATGTGGCATAGTCACAATTTTAACCCAGGTGTCCTACCTCCAAATCTAGTTTCTTTCCACTGCAAACTATCTTTTTGTGTTGTTTCCTGACATTAGCTTAGATAATCAAAGGTAGACTTGACAGAGGCTTGGGATTAAGGTTAAGTTCCTATTCCTGTGTGTGGCCCCAGGTATGTCTCTTCCTCCTCTAGACTCACTCAGGATAACAATCAATAATTTTTAGCAACTTGCCTCAGAACCTAGAATTTGAGGCATTTGCCTCTTGGTCTTGCTACTCTCCAGGTCAATGGGAGGCACTGGGGGCTGCTGCTCCAGTCTCTTTCCCTAGGCCTCTCTTACCCATACCCAAGAAAGAAGGAATCCTTGGTCCCCTCACCAGATGTGATCATTTCTGGGGCTAAATGGATCTAGGGCACATCAGGGAGGCAGAATATTGAAGGTAGAAAAACCAACTGCCCCCTGGGCCCTGCCTCTTTTGCCCATTCAACACCCTTCCTGTCCATCACAGGCTGAAGCAGCCTCTACATGGGCACCTGCTAGGATGAGACAAAGCATCTGGATGACTGGAACCAAACTGCAGAACTTCAGCAGTGTAACTGTGCATGCCTCCCCCACCTGAAGACCTGTTAACCCTTGGAGGCCAGGCTAAGGCTGACAGCAGTGGTCAGGCGCCCCCCCGCCTTCACACACACACACACACACACACACACACACACACACACACACACACACACACACCTACTTTAGAAGCCTGGTCTCTCTCCCTCCTCCTTGGCTACTTTAATCAGCCCAGCTTTGTACGACTTTGTCAGCTCTACTCTTGAGCCCTTTTGGCTCCCCAAGGTGAATACAGAGCTCAGAAGCTCAAGTTCCCTCTCTGTTCCTTCCTCTCCCCCAGACCTAAATGTGCTTCTGCCTAGACGGAATATTTACTCCCTCACTTATCCTTACCCTGAGTAGCCATATCAACTTATTGTTTCTACTGAGTCTGTAGGTAGAGATGTCCATGGCAGAGACTAATCATATTCGCTCTTTGTCCATGGTCTTCTCAGGTCAGTTTTTAGCCTTATTCCCTCCCCTGTTGGGGAAGTGTGTCCCAAGTATCATCCCAGCTGGGCAAGGAGCACAAGCAGAGTATTAGGTCTTGTCTAGCCATTGTTTGTTGTAGGAACAAAAAACTAGAATGGTCTCCTCGGCCCTTTTCTGGAGTCTTCGGACAGCTGTATCATCTCAGCGTCAGTTGCTTCTGGGTCTGTGCTAGATGGACCTTGAGGTCCCGAGATGGTTCTTCCATCTGCTCAGGAATATAGGGTCTTTCTTCAGATAATCCAGGAGTTAGAAGCTATGAGGGGAGTCAGAGGAACTTGATATAGGAAAATTATTGATCAGTACTAGTGGGCCAGTTTTCAGATTACACAAATTGAGACGTACAATTGTGAGAAAACTACTTGCATCAATCTTTGGATCTGAGTTTCTGGTCAGTATAACATAGGTCTTTGGTTAAAGACCTCTAAACAGCACATTGAGATGGTCCAGTTTCCCAGTCATATAGGGGTAGGCTCAAACAATGCAATAAAGTTTACTCCCAATTCCCACAATTGAATAAGATTTTCTTGCAAGACAGAAGTTAAATTAGACCCATAATTGAATAGTTACTAAACTAGTTCCAGGACTGAGTCACAAGATGGAGTCAGTGCAGTTTACTCATTTCCCACTATTGACATTTGCTGTCCTAATCCCCTCAATCTACTATTAGCAACATCTAAGGTTTTTTTCATAAATTCAAAATCATAATTATATTAAGGTTTCATTAATGTCAGGTTACAGATCAAACTACTTAGAGGACTCATGATATACTAGTTTTAAGGAGATTCACACATCACCAAGGTAACCAAAGAAACTTAAACATAAACATTAACTAATATCAAGTCTCCTTGAATTCTACTGACCAATTCTAAATATCCATTGTTAAATGCCAGATGTCTCATGGAGTTTTCTGATCCCTATATATCTTTCCTTGGATAATAGGCTTTATTCTCAGCAGCTCTAAAGGGGGTTTTGTTTCTCTGGTTCTAAATCTATAGGATCCTAGATAATTCTGCCTAAATATAATTTAGTAAAGCTGGTTCTCCTATCTTGAAACTTCATTGAATTTCAGTTAATACATTTACTATTTCTATCCTTACCTAAATCCTGTTTAAAAATTTTATGAGGGTCCAACTGTAAAATAAACTTTTCTGCCTTTTAAAATTATCAGATACTTAAAAATAGGAAAATAATTTCACTTTCAATTTATGTGTAAACGTCTTAATCCAATTTTAAGAACTTAGTATTAAAACATATAAAACATACTCAAAGCCTGAATTTCCATGATAAATTTGGAAGCCAATCATATGCATATGTATATAGTTCTTAGAGCAAACAGTCTAATCCTGTTGCTTTCTCAAAATTTACTTTTTCATTTATTTATAAACTTTTTACATTACATTTTTGTCTAATCTTACCCCCTTAGGATATCATCCTTATATTACAATCCATGAATACAGGTTAAAATTGTAAGATGTTAATAACTTGCATTCTATTATAATAACTCAGAGATGTTCCAGTATTTATCTGTTATTTAACAGATTTAGCATTATACTTACAAAAAATTTTAATTATAGAAATTTGCTATAAAAGGAAAAGGAGGGATATAGTTATAACAATATCATATTGATGGGGAGAAAAATACCCTTAGCTCTGTTTGATTCTGGGAATGAGTCATATCTGACAAGGCAATCATGTAGTCACACGGTGTTAAAGGCAAGGTGGGGAAATTTCCTTTTAAGAAAGGAAATAGGGCTTCTGGGAGCCAAGATGGCAAAGTAAGCAGTAAGTCATTTTCACTCTCCATTATAGACTTTGAAAAACCCAGAAAATACTGCCCCCCACCCCCAAATCCTAGAACAGTTGAGCTAGCAGAAAGGCAGGGTGCAGTATTTTTTTTAGCTCATGAGGCTAAGGGAATTAACAGGAAAGGTCCCTCTTGCTGTGACTGAAGAGGACCAGTACAGGATGGGAGGTGTCCCAGCAAGCCAGTGGCAAGCCCCACCTCAGCAAACCAGCAGGAAATCCTGAGCCCTAAGGTGGTGGGGTGGGCAAATGCCAACACCAGCACACATTCCCTTCCACACCCCACCCTCCCACCCTGTACCTTTGCACAGTCAGGGGAACCAGCAGAGGCTGTCATGGAGAACTACTTGTGCAGCAGATGGGCATCCATCAGTGGCTGAGGCTACCCATGCTCTAGTGCAGCCCCCATTGAGGAGGCAAACTTCAGTGGCCAGACCACCCACTCTACACTACCTATGGTTAGTGTAAGCCCAGGGAAACATAGAAAAACCACACCTGGCCTTGGCACAAACTAGTCACCAACACTAGCTTCAGCTCAGAACCATGTAAGGTATATCCTTATAGCTTTCAGCTGCCATTAACTGAGACCCTGGCATACAAAGCCAGTAACTAGGACCTTAGCCCTCAGCACTAGAAGTGTGGGATAGTGCCTCCTGTGCCCTAGAAGCAGAGATCAACTTTAAAAGCTAGGAAAATGTCAAACTCCATGAGAAAAAAGCAACATAGCAAAACAAAGACCATAGATTCTTACTTATGGGGACAGGGAAGATAAAAACACAAGTTCAGAAGAGGACAACAGTTGTCACTATACCTACCCTCATATGGGAATATGAATTGGTCTCAAGGCCAAAAGCCTTCTTGGAAGAGTTCAAGAAGGGTTTTAAAAGTCAAATTAGGTAGAAGAAAGATTGAACAATTCCTTTAAAAAATACAATTGACAAAATGGAAAGAAAATAGTGCAATGGGAAATAAATCAAAGAATCCTACCTAGGGCTATGCCAAGATCATCTCCAAAACTTTTCCCCTCCAACCTAGAACAATTGTATTCCTAAACTAGACCTTTTACTCTATCACTTTTCCCCAAGGAGAAGATACAAATTTAGAACTTTAAGGAAAAAAAGACATTTTTATATTTTCTGTTTTTTGGTTATTATTATAAAGAATTCATCACTTTTAATTTTAAAATTACTACATGCACTGACTTCTAACATGGTACTACATTTTGCTTTAAAGCATTAATGGTTTCGGGGCGGCTAGGTGGTGCAGTGAGTAGAGCATTGGCCCTGGAGTCAGAAGGACCTGAGTTCGGATCCGGCCTCAGACACTTGACACACACAAACAAAAACCTAGCCGTGTGACCTTGGGCAAGTTACTTAACCCCAATTGCCCACCAAAAGGCAAAAAAAAAAAAAAAAAGCATTAATGGTTGTGAAACTATACATACTATCAAAATTGAAGACATTGGTGATTGTCAAACAACTTGAAATATTGTTTTGTCCACAAGTAATAAAATATATGTAATTATTGCATGTCTTTAATTTATTTGTTTTAACTCTTCAAAATGAAAACTCTCCAACCAACAAGACAGGAAGAAAAAAAGGTATAGCAACAGGACATAGACCTGTCTAAAACCACAGCCAGGAAGGAAACTGTAGAAAGACAGTCATAAAAGCAATACAGAGGGTATCTTGAGGGAGTATAAAGCTGAAACAACTGATCATGACACAAATTTAGTTGTAATATGATTATATGACAGTTGTCAAGGCAGGAGTATATTTAAGAAATTAAGTATACTTAAGAAACATTAAAATTTAACATTTAATTTTTAATTTAAACATTTAATTATCTAAGCAAATTGCTGCCGAGTACCAACAACAATTGCTTCTTTTCTTTCCAGACAGAATTGGCATGATGCCAGTCAGATGGCACCTGAGGGAAGTCACTGAACAAGCTAAATATTCTGGATTTGAGAAGTGGAACATGAAGTGAAGAAGTCTTTTCCTTTCAGATCCATGGAGTTAGAGAGGAGACAGATCCACATGTTAAGACCAAGGAATGCAGTTAAATAAAAGAAGCAGAATCACCTGAGGAAAAGAAAAACAGTGAAGGATAGAATGATTCAAATAAACGTCTATTTTCTTCTAAAGAACCTACTAAATCCTGAGCCGTGGATTCCATTTTCCTTTCAAGATGAGGAAAAAGACAACTGTAGGAAAATTGTTCTGCCTAGAATGAGGAACCTGCTCTGGTGAGACTAGCAGGTCACTTCATTTCTCAAATATAAAGAACTGAGTCAAATTTATAAAAATACAAGTCATTCACCACTTGATAAATGGTCAAAGCAGATGAACAAGCAGTTTTCAGAGAAAGAAATCCAAACTATATTGATAGTCATATGAAAAAAATGCTCTAAATCACTATTGATTAGAGAAATACAAATTAAAACAACTCTGAGGTACCATCTCACACTATTAGATTGACTAATGGAACAAAAAAAAGGAAAATGTCAGATTTTGGAGGGGAGGGGAGAAAACCTGACCACCAATGCTTTCTTGGTCTTCAGCCAGGCTTGCTGCAGCTTCCCAATGACCCTCTTTAACTCAGCCAGAAGCTCAGCCTTCTCCTTCTGGATATTCTCCGTGTGCCGCCTCACTTCTTGAAGCTTCTTGGCATGATAGTGAGCCTTGGTTCTTTCCATCTGAGTGGGAGGGAGGGAGGAAGGAAGAGCAGCTAAGAGCTCAAGGGATTTCTTCCATAGAGGTGGGACCTTGAAAGGTGTCACACCTTGAAGGGGCTTGGGCTCCTCACCCGCTCCTTATGCAGCCTGTTCTTTCTGGCTCACTCAGTAGGGCCTGGTGAAGACTAGTTTCCTGATGGATTTACTTTCATGGGCCTGTGGAGGGAGGGAGGAAGGAAGAGGTTATCTATGAGGCCAACCTGAACTTCCCCCAACTCAAGCAGCTGCCACAAATGCCTGGGAGCTCCACATTTTGGGGGGTCTTGCTTCTTAATGTTTTGAGTGAAGAGCCTTCATAGCATAATGGAAAGGATGGATCTGGAGTGAGCTGACCTAAGAATGTTAGCAGCCTTGGTGTCAGGCTCTACTTGTCCCTTTACTTCTCTGCCCCCAATCAGTTGCCAGTTCTTTGCCCATCTCTTACTATGCCCTGCTCTACTAACACAACCCAAGATTAGACCTTTAACCACTTCTTGCCTGGACTCTTGTGAACACTTCCTAGTTGGTCTCCTTGTTGCTTTCCTAAAGTATGGGCCTGAACAACCATATCACTGCCTTATTTAAACTCAAGAGCCTTCCTTGGCTTCCTGTTACTTCAAGGATAAAAGATACACACACCTTGGCACTGAAAGCCTGTCATAATTTAACTCTCACCCATTTCTCCAGATATTTCACACTAACCCTTGTTCTTCATGTACACCACATCCAATCCAAATTGGTCCACTTCCTGTTGCCAGAACTTTGGGCATATCCTACCAATGGGCAATTGCTTCCTAGCCTGGTGGCATCAGACTAGGGCTCAGGCTACAAGGAGGGCAGAAGGAGAAAGGAAAATGTCAACTTCTTCCTCAGCGCCATTCCCCCTCTGTATGCAATGACCCCTGAGTCAGAGCCAGGTGACCTTTAGAGATGTTGCTCACAGACGTAAGAACACCCATAGTGGTGCATACGGGGAGGAGCCAAGATGGCGGAAAGGAAGCAGTAACCTCGCTGAGCTCCTCGGTCACTAAGGCTCAAAGGGTGAATCTGAGTGGAAACCGGAGTGACGGAGCCCACTGGAAGACAAAGTGTGGCAGAGTCCAGCCCAGGAGGTTGCCCAGTGTGTCCGGACTGGTCGAGCGCAGAACGCGTGGGGTCTGCACAGCCCAGACCTAAGAGCAGACAAGCAGACTACACCAGAGAGAGAAAAAGCCCCAGCTGCAGACTTACCGAGGACGAATCACAGTCATCTCTCAGACAGATAGGATCATTGGAGCCAGGTAGGAGAGTTGGGCCCTCAGTGGAAAGAGCTGCTTCTCTAGCTGCATTCGGCCCCCAGCCTGGAAGTTTAGAAACTGCCTGCCTGTATAATACAGGGGCTGGAATGGCAAAGTAAATTCTGGCTGCTCAGATCCTCCCATCCCTCCTTCATGAAGCAGAAAACCCAAAGATAAGTCTCCCACCCAGATTGAAATCCCAAGTTAATGGAAATAGCCCCAGGCTTGAGAATCTCCAAGAAGGGGTGTAACTGACATAGCCAGGAGTCTGAAGAGAAGAGAGGGTGGGGTCCCAACAAGCCCCACCTCTCCTTACCAACAAAAGCCTACTTATAGCCCAGGGGTACAGAGGCAGAAATCTGAAGTGATCAGACACACCCATACCTACTCATCTACATCCCTCATTGACTTCCCTGACTTAGCCATAAACTAGCCACCCAGAGGTATTCAAAGTCAAGGATCAGGCCCTAAACTCATAGCCTGAGAAACTAAGAAAAAGGAAGTCACAATGGGAAAAAAAGAAGCTGAGAAGGAGAAGGGGAAGGCAAAAAAGTCTATTCGAACATACTATGCAGGGCAAGAACAACAAAACACACAGGACAATATAGACTCTCTACCCACACCTGAGACCACAGAAGGAAACATGATCTGGTCTCAAGCCCAAATAGCATTCCTGGAGGAGCTCAAGAAAAATTTTAAAGACCAAATCAGGGAGGCAGTGACCAACTTGGAAAAACGTCTCAGTGAAGTAATTGGAGAAAATACCTCCCTAAAAAAGGAACTTCAAAAAATAACTGATGACCGTAATTCGATTAAAATTAGAAACAATCAAACTGAAGCTCAGAATTCTATGATGCAGCAAGAGTCAATCAAACAAAACAAGACGATCGAAAAATTACAAGAAAATGTAAAATATCTCACTGGAAAAATAACTGACCTAGAGAACAGATCCAGGAGAGACAACCTAAGAATTATTGGTCTACCAAAAGCCATGATGAAAAAAGCAGCCTAGACAACATCCTCCAAGAGATTGTCCAAGAAAACTGTCCTGAGGTCCTGGAATCAGAAGATAAAATAACTATCGACAGAATTCACCGGACTCCTCCTGAGAGAGATCCCAAACTGAAAACTCCAAGAAATATAGTAGCCAAATTCCAGAACTACAAGATTAAAGAAAAAATTCTACAAGCAGCTAAAAAGAAACAATTCAAATATCAAGGAACTACAGTTAGGATCACACAGGACCTAGCAGCTTCTACATTAAAAGAGCAGAGGGACTGGAATTTGATATTTCGTAGGGCAAGAGAGCTAGGACTACAACCAAGGATTAACTACCTGGCAAAACTGAGCATAATCTTCCAGGCAAGGAGATGGATGTTTAATGAAATAAGGGACTTCCAGATGTTCCTGATGAAAAAGCCAGAGCTCAATGGAAAATTTGATCTCCAATTACAAGACTCAAGAAAGACATAAAAAGGTAAACAAGAGAAACACTGACTCACACATGCATAAGTGCACACACCCACACCCACAAACACACACTCATTACTTGGGATGCAACAAGAGCAAAATGTTCACATCCCTATATGTGGAGCTGATAACTGTCAATATTCAAAATCTTTATGATTATCATGACCTTCAAAAGGGTTATACTTAGATAGAGGGTGTGGGTATGAATGCACTAACCTGATGTCTAAAAAAAAAAAAACTATTAAGGGGATCAAAAGTACTGTAATGGGAAAAAGGAAAGGATGAGCTAGGAAAAGGTAAAATATGCCATCTGAAGGGACATTAAAACACACTATAGAAGAGGGGAAAGAAAGAAGGAGAGGAACATCATTTAAACACTATTCTCACTGGTTCTGGTTCAAAGAGGGATCAACTTTTTAAATCAGTGAAGTTTAAGATTTTAATGTGAATAGACACATAAATTCATTAAATAGAGGAAAAGGAGGGAGGGAGAGGAGCAATGTTTGAAATTTACTCTCATTGGTTTGGAATCAAACGGGGAGTAATTCACTCTGATAAGTATAAAAACTTACTTCGTCCTATAGAAAGCTGAAGGGTAAGGAGGGGTGAAAAAGAGGAGACTAAAGGGGGGGATTAAAAGGGAGGGAAACAGTAATAAGGGGAGAGGGTAGGTTAAGAAGAGGGATCACTGGGTGGGAACACTGAGGGAGGGGGTGGTCAAAAGGGAAAACTTCAATGAGGGGAAGGGAGAAGGAAGAAACAAAAACATAAACAGGGGAGGGAATAGGATGGAGGGGAAGAGACAGATAGTCATTATTACTGTGAATGTGAATGGGATGAACTCTCCCATAAAACAGAGGTGGATAGCAGAATGGATTAAAAACCATAATTCTACAATATGTTGTCTACAAGAAACACATTTGAAACAAAGGGATACCCACAGGGTAAGGGTAAAAGGTTGGAGTAAAATTTATTATGCCTCAGCTAAAGTAAAAAAAGCAGGGGTAGCAATACTTATCTCAGATAAAGCAAAAGCAAAAATAGATCTAATTAAAAGAGATAAGGAAGGAAACTATATCCTACTAAAAGGCACCATCGAGAATGAAGCAATATCACTACTTAATATATATGCAACAAGTGGTATAGCATCTAAATTCCTAGAGGAGAAGTTAAAGGAATTAGAGAAAGAAATAGATAGCAAAACTATACTAGTGGGGGACCTTAATCTTCCCCTCTCTGAACTCGATAAATCTAACCTCAAAATAAACAAGAAAGAAGTTAAGGAGGTGAATAGAATCTTAGAGAGACTAGATATGATGGATCTCTGGAAAAAACTGAATGGGGATAAAAAGGAATTTACTTTCTTCTCAGCAGTGCATGGTACATACTCAAAAATAGACCATGTACTAGGGCATAAAAACCTCACAATCCAGTGCAGAAAGGCAGAAATGTTAAGCGCATCATTCTCAGATCATGATGCAATAAAAATTATATGCAATAAAGGGCCATGGAAAGATAGACTAAAAACTCATTGGAAATTAAACAATTTAATCCTAAAAAATTGGTGGGTCAAACAAGAAATTATAGAAACAATCAATAATTTCATTCAAGAGAATGATAATAATTAAACAACATACCAAAATTTGTGGGATGCACTAAAGGCAGTTCTCAGGGGAAGTTTTATATCCCTGAGTGCATACTTAATTAAAGCAGAGAGAAGGGAGGTCAATGAATTGGACATGCAATTGAAAAAGGTAAAAAAAGAACAAATTGAAAATCCCCAATTAAGTACCAAATTAGAAATATTGAAAACCAAAGGTGAGATTAATAAAATTGAAATTAAGAAAACCATTGAATTAATAAATAAAACTAAGAGCTGGTTTTATGAAAAAATCAACAAAATTGATAGACCCTTAGTCAATATGATAAAAAAAAAGAAAGAAAACCAAATTATGAGTATCAAAAATAAAAAGGGTGAATCTACCTCCAATGAAGAGGAAATCAAAAAAAAAATAATGAGGAATTATTTTTCCCAATTGTATGCACATAAATATGACAATCTTAGTGAAATGGATGAATATTTACAAAATCACAAGTTGCCCGGATTAACTGAAGAGGAAGTGAATTACCTAAATAACCCCATCTCAGAAAAAGAAATCAAACAAGCCATCAAAGAACTCCCTAGGAAAAAAATCTCCAGGGCCAGATGGGTTTACTAGTGAATTCTATCAAACATTTAAAGAACAGTTGATTCCAATACTCTACAAACTATTTGGGAAAATTAGTGAAGAAGGAGTCCTACCAAACTCTTTCTATGACACAAATATGGTACTGATTCCTAAATCAGGAAGAGATAAAACAGAGAAAGAAAATTATAGACCAATTTCCCTCATGAATTTAGACGCAAAAATTCTAAATAAAATATTAGCGAAAAGACTCCAACAACTTATCACAAAATAATACACTCTGATCAGGTAGGATTCATTCCAGGAATGCAAGGATGGTTTAATATTAGGAAAACCATCAGTATAATTGAGCACATCAACAATAAAACTAGCAGAAACCACATGATCATCTCAATAGATGCAGAAAAGGCTTTTGACAAAGTACAACACCCATTCCTATTAAAAACACTAGGAAGTATAGGAATAAATGGAGCCTTCCTCAAAATAGTTGATAGCATCTATTTAAGACCATCAGCAAGTATTATATGCAATGGGGATAAACTAGAAGCCTTTCCAATAAGATCAGGAGTGAAACAAGGATGTCCACTATCACCCCTCTTATTCAATCTGGTACTAGAAACACTAGCAGTAGCGATTAGAGAAGAAAAAGAAATCAAAGGAATCAAATTATGTAAAGAAGTGACCAAGCTATCACTCTTCGCAGATGATATGATGATATACTTAGAGAATCCTAGAGAATCAAGTAAAAAACTACGTGAGACAATAAATAAAGTTGGCAAAGTTGCAGGATATAAAATAAACCCACACAAATCCTCAGCATTCCTGTACATCTCTAATGAAACTCAACAGCAAGAGATAGAAAGAGAAATCCCATTTAAAGTCACTGTAGACATTATAAAATATTTGGGAATCTACTTGCCAAAACAAACCCAGAATCTATATGATCACAACTACAAAACACTTCTCACACAAATAAAAGCAAATCTAAATAGTTGGAAAAATATCAATTGCTCATGGCTGGGTCGAGCTAATATAATAAAAATGACAATTTTACCCAAACTAAACTATATATTTAGTGCCATACCAATCAAATTACCAAAAAACTACTTTCTAGAGTTAGATGAAATAATAACAAAATTTATTTGGAAAAACAAACGGTCTAGAATATCAAGGGAATTAATGAAAAGAAATGCTAGGGAAGGTGGACTAGCTATGCCAGATGTTAATCTGTATTATACAGCAGCAGTCATCAAAACTGCTTGGTACTGGCAGAGGTGTAGAGTAGTGGATCAATGGAATAGATTAGGTGCAGGAGACCCAGCAGTTAATGAATATAGCAATCTATTGTTCGATAAACCCAAAGACCCCAGTTTTTGGGATAAGAATGCACTATTTGACAAAAACTGCTGGGAAAACTGGAATACAGTATGGCAGAAACTGGGCATAGAACATTATCTAACACCATATACCAAAATCAAGTCCAAATGGGTGCATGATCTAGGTGTAAAGGATGATATTGTAAGCAATTTGGGAAAGCAAGGAATAGTTTACCTGACAGATCTGTGGAGAGGGGAAGACTTTAGGACCAAACAAGAATTAGAGAGCATTATAAAATGCAAAATGGATAATTTTGATTACATTAAATTGAAAAGCTTCTGTACAAAGAAAGCCAATGTAACCAAGATCAAGAGGGAGGTGGGAAATTGGGAAAGAATTTTTACAACTTGTGTCTCTGATAAAGGACTCATCTCTAAAATTTATAGAGAATTGAGCCAAATCTATATGAATACAAGTCATTCCCCAATTGATAAGTGGTCAAAGGATTTGAACAGGAAATTTTCAGAGAAAGAAATTAAAGATATCTCTAAGCATATGAAGAAATGCTCTAAATCACTATTAATTAGAGAAATGCAAATCAAAACAACTCTGAGATATCACATCCCTCCAGTCAGATTGGCTAAGATGACAAAACAAGAAAGTGACAAATGCTGGAGAGGATGTGGACAAATTGGAACACTAATACATTGCTGGTGGAGTTGTGAACTTATCCAACCATTCTGGAGAGCAATCTGGAATTATGCCTAAAGGATTATAAATAATTTCATACTCTTTGACCCAGCCATACCACTTCTAGGGCTATATCCCAAAGAGATCATAGAAGTGGGAGGAAGACCCATATGTACAAAAATATTTTTAGCAGCCCTTTTTGTGGTTGCAAAGAATTGGAAACTGAAGGGGTGCCATTGGGGAATGGCTAAACAAGTTGTGGTATATGAATGTAATGGAATATTATTGTGCTATAAGAAATGAAGAGGTGACGGATTTCATAATTACCTGGAGAGACTTATACAAACTGATGCTGAGCGAGAAGAGTAGAATCAGAAGAAATCTGTATACAATCACAGACATACCATATCTGTGATGACCAACTATGACAGACTGGACTCTTTTCAGCAGTGCAGTGATATAAGTTAATCCCGAAAGACTCAAGAAAGTGAGAAATGCGCCATCCAGAAATATAACTAGAAAGAACTGAACCTGAATCCTGATGGAAGCAAACTAAATGATCTTGTTCTTTTCATTGTTTGGTTTTATTTCTTCCTTACCATCTTTCATCCCACCTAGTACAATACGCCTTTGTAATTGGAATAATGTCTAATATGAATGCATTTGCAGATCATATACTGGACTACATGCTGTCGTGTGGGGAGGGGGGAGGGAAGTAAAGGAAATTTGAAAATCAAGGAACTATGGAATTGAAACTTGTTAACTGAAACTAAACTAATAAATTAATTAAAAAAAAAAAAGAATACCCATAGTGCCACACTGTATTCCTCTCTGTCCTGGACATATGGCATTGAAGAGACAGGATTTAAATAGCACTGGCTGGAGACACTGTCTCTGCTGCTCCTGATCCAAAGGCAGTACCCTTCCCTGCTCAGTTCCTCCACCTAGAGAAGAAGAGGGAACTGCAGACAGGAGGAAGGAGGAGAAAGGACTCAGGTGAGCCTTCTTTCTCACTCAGATACAGGGACCAGGTTTTAAATGCCTATCTAAACATGCAAACAAGGGCTCAGATCCCGGAACTGGTCTAGGAGAGAGGCAGTGAAACGATTCACTCCTCTGCACTCCTGGCTGTGGGGTTCAGTGTGAACAGTACATGTGCTATGTGTTACTGTTGTCAGGACCCCCAGACCAAGGCCACTCTTGTCTTTCACTCCTCTCTTTTCTTCTTATTAGGAAACACCTTTTTTTCCAGAACTGAGGCCCAGCAAGCAGGCCGTGCTCTAACCTTGGGCATAACAACAGTCCTTTGGGCTCACCCTCCGAACCAACTCTGCTGCATCTAAATAACAGAATTGGCTCACACCAACTCCAGGTAGTTCCTGAGCTTGGGAAAGCACCTGCAGGAACCACATTTGGGTCAAGAAGCCATACCATGAATAGACTTTTTGTCTGTAGGCAAACTTGCCACCTTGTTGCCATTAACAGCTCACTACTTGATTCTTTGTCTTGCCACCTCTGTATGCATCAAGGTTTAGGTCTCCTCTGTCCTAAACCAGGCCCTGGTACACATGTCTAGTTTTCCTCCAACAGAAGAGGACTTTTTGCTTGTTTTTACTGTTCTGAGTTGACAGTTGGTGTGAAATTTTTTTTTGCTATAACCTCTATGGGCTCCTTGGTAATTTATTTTTCAATTGGCACTACTTACTTTTTCCTTCTGCACCTCCAACCCACTCCTCCTCTGTCCCCAGATACTCAAACAGATCTACCCCTAAGCCACAGCTTGCAGAATTAACTTCAAGGAATTGAAACGAGTATAGGCAAGTGTAACTGTTGTATGCTTTACCTTTAACTCAGTCATATATATTTACAGATTGTGGTGGGAAATCACCTCCTTCACCTTTTCTCCCCCATCCTAGGTCAACCAATCCCTAAATTCCACCACTCTCCCCAGAAGCTAGCAAAGCCAAAGCTGATAGAGGCACCAATCCAATTTCTAATCCTTTTCTCCCAACCTAGCTGTTCTTTCTGATTCCCACTTCACTGACCAGGGCCATGAGCAGCTCAGAGTGCTGTGGTTAGCATTGAGTGTAGGGGTGGAGGGGCTGCCAAATGGAGGAGTGGTGAGGCAGCAGCCTAGGAATCACTTCAAGTTAACAGCACACCCAGATCCCATAAAGAGACAGGAAGGGGAACAGTCACCATTCAATAAATTCAGGTAGGATATGTGGTGGGGAAGGAGAAATGTTTCCATTGTCAACTGTTGTTCAAAGTATCAACTGTCCATCATGGTGGGGGAAGGGGTAGGCATCCTCCCTCTGTTGGTTGGGGACTGATTAGTTACTGCTACCTTCAGCACAACTTACCTCAATTTCGGTTCAGAACTAGGGATCTGGGTGGGGGGCACCCAAGGAATAGGTAAGGGTAGGACTGGGGGGGGGGTGTCTCTTGCTTTTGGAATTTTCTGGGCTGCTGTTTCTTCCCTTCTGCTCCTTCGAGGGCCTCTGCTCCTGGCCCTGCTACTTTCCCAGTGCTGCTGTTCTTCAGTCAGTCTCCTTGAGTAGGCTCCCTTCTCCTCAGCTGCATTCCTGGCTACACTCAGGTCCTACTGTCATCAATCAACCAATATTTATTATGTGCCAGGCACTGTGCTAGGTGCTGGGAAAAAGAGGAAAAAAGATAGTCCCTACCCTCAAGGACTTACTATCTAATGAGGAAGACAAGAAGATAAGTTCAAAGCAAGTTATGTGCAGGATAAATAGGAACTAACACAGGGAAAGGCACTGGAAGGGCCAGGTAGGCTTCCTACAGAAGGTGGGATTTTAGTTGGGATTTAAAGAAAAGTTTGAGTAGAGGAGGTGATGTGGATACAGAAGTGCCCTAATTAATAATAAGGGTTACTTTCTCAGGCCCCCATGAGGGTTTGAGGCTTATTTTTATCCCATCCTGTAACTTGAGGTGCCTTAATGTCCCTTCTCCTTATCTTGAAATACCATGCAACTTGTACCAAAAGAACTGCCTCATCCTGTGTCATGACAATTTTTCCTTGTCTTGCAAGCAACCATCTTCCTCACCTTGTTTGTACTTATCCAGTCCCTAATCTCCAACTTCCATAGAAACCCTAAAATTACATCATCATCCTACAGGTTGTGTAGCTTTCTGGCTATAAAAGTCTAGTCCTGGGGCGGCTAGGTGGTGCAGTGAATAGAGCGCCGGCCCTGGAGTCGGCCCTGGAGTCAGAAGGACCTGAGTTCGGAGCCGGCCTCAGACACCTAATCCGCACAAACAAAAACCTAGCCGTGTCACCTTGGGCAAGTTACTTAACCCCAATTGCCCTAAAGGGGCGGCTAGGTGGCGCAGTGAGTAAGAGCGCCGGCCTCGGAGTTGGGATGACCCGAGATCAGATCCGGCCTCAGAAAATGAGCCCCCACGCATAAATAATGACTAGCCGTGTCACCTTGAGCAAGTTACTTAACCCCAATTGCTTTAAAAAAAAAAAAAAGTCTAGTCCTTTTCCTATATCATTGCCTTTGTTTAACTCTTTGCTAAGTCTCAGGCCCGTATGCTTTTGCATCAATAAAGCTCCCTTTGGCTAAAGAGAAGGTCTGATTGAATTCTTTCAAAAATTCTGAACCACCTCTTACAACTCTGACTCCATCAGAGGGAGTCTTCTAGGCATGGAGGACCAACAGAGAAAATGTCTGGAGCCAAGAGATGAAGTGTCTTGTTCCTGGAAAGTCAGGAGGCCAGGATCAGTGGATCAAGTACTGGGGAGTAAAGTGTAAAAAGACGGCCAAGTAGGAGGGTTAGGGATGATTTTGAATGCCAAATAGAGGGTTTTGTATTTGATACTGGAGGAAATAGAGTTTGAATAGGAGGTGACATAACTGAACCTGCACTGAAGATGGAAAATCACTTTGCTAAGTGGCTGGAATACTCTAACATTGAGATGGGAGACTCTAAGGCCTTGTCGTGTTGGCTTCCTACCCAGCCTCTACAGTCTACCTCTACAGCCATATTTGGGCCAGGGAATTCACTACGTAGTGCAACCTCTGTCTACAGAGGCCTTCCTAACTCTATCAAAGATAGTGGGAAAGGCTGCTATTCATTTAGTGCCAAAACCACTGATGGAGGCTCTGGGCTCTGCCAGTATGATGGGGAAGACCCTGATTTGTCTTTGCTGCAGCTGCAGAAAATAGGTTTTGTAATGGGAAGCTCAAAGTGATGTCTCAGCAACTGAAAGAAAAGTAGAGATCAGTTAGCAAGTCTATATCAAGAGTGGGAGTAAGCTAATTGGAAGAGGCGACATGGAAATTGACCCTCAAATGAGTTTTTGTTTGGATTTTTTTCAGTTTTTTGTTTGTTTTTTGCTTTTTGGAGGAGTGAAGGCAGGGCAACTGGGGTTAAATGACTTGTTCAAGGTCACACAGCTAGTAAATGTTAAGCGTCTGAGACCAGATTTGAACTCAGGTCCTCCTGATTCCAGGGCTGGTGCTCTATTCACTACATCACCTAGCCACCCCCTCAAATGAGTTCTCAAGGATTTACGCAACAGCTTACTTTATGTGAGATATCCAGATATAAAAAACCATCACTTCAGCACCAAAGACCATGGAAAAACTCTACCAGTAATCCTCTCAGTAAGCCACCTAATCTAGTCATAGTCACATATGCATGCAACAGAGAGACCCTCTGGGCACATGGTAGCACAAACATCTGTGGTTCTTCAAAAATGTTCATGTCTGATGCACCCAGATTCACACTGGTCATCTGTCATGACCAACATGCTGTGTCAGCCCAAGGTAGACCTACAGTTGCTAATCTCAATAACTTGGGAGTGCCCCATTTCATCCCAACAGTGATTCTGAACTGGGGACTAGTTTTAGGCCGGCCTCTAACATTTGGCATAGCTGGCAATTGGGGTGAGATTCAAAGGTTTCATGACACATTATAGTTGAGTTGGGGGAAAGCCCTGCAAATATGGAGGGTAGGGGTGACTAGATGGCCAGGCACTGCATGGCTCCTGTTCCCAAGAGATGTTCTGATCATAGATTGAGAGAGATGATCCCTCTAGGCAGCATGACTAATGTTGGAGGGCTCTAGCCAAGAAGGTGAAGAAAGCACCAAGCCCAGAATTCTCTGGTTGTTGAGTACCAGCATGATAAAACCAAAATTTGGGCCAGGATGTTGAATAGACAGAGACAGAGTTCTTAGCTTTCAGGAAGTGTACAATGAGCACCTAAGGGCAGCTAATGGTGCTGGTGACTGTGCAGGTGAAGGGACCTCTCCTGATGGGAGTGGTGACTTATGGGTTACAGCCAGGAACCCACCCTATGGTCTTTTACCCAGAGGTTCAACTTCCTGCTGAGACTAGAGCCATGAAACTGGAGGAGAGAAGACATAGTGTAGATATTTGGATAATTTCCACCCAATAATGCTCCTTGTATCATTTAGAGCACTTAGCTAACTCAAGTGGCCCTCAATCTGTCCTCATCTGGTAAACTGGCATTCTCCCATTTCAGGAATAAAGGTTTGCCCCACTGCAGCTACATCTGACTGCCCAGGACATGTGCCCAACCTCCCAGAAGTGATCTCAGTAACAGATCAGTGCCACCCTGGGAAGGGGAAAGACTCATCTAATGACTTCTGGGAATCCATTCTCCAGGAAAACTTGACAGATAAGAAAGGACTGATTTGGGAAATAATTCTGCCTGACCCTGTCCAATCCTTCCTTATTCTGTCTATTGCAGAGTTGCCTTGGCTTCAAGGTCTGCTCCCTGTAACAGAAATGCAGATTTAAAGATCTTCCCTGCCCCTAGGCCCTTTGATTGGCTTAAGAGACTTTGATTGGCTTTGCAACCTGAAAGCAATTGTTTCCATGGAGACTCAACCTAAAAACCTTTGAGGGTTGAGTTAGGGTAGCATCCCAAATGTGGGTGCTTAAAGAGACATTTGATAGTTAAAAAATAACAAATAACTAATGTTACCATTACATTTATGAACATGTTTATTTGTCCATATGTAACTCCCGACTTTCTTCTTAAGGGGAAAGGAGAGACAGGAAAGGAACATCTAGTTAATAAGAGTCTACTATGCGCCAGGCACTGCTAAAATTTATAAAAATTTTCTCAGAGGTGATGAAAGACTAGGAGGGAAAATAGGTGCCCAAGGAGCAGTTGGAAACAGTTGTGACTTGAGACCCAATCTTCTTTTTTCAGGGATAAGGCATTCTGAATCCTACATGCAAATCCACCACAGTTTTCAACTTTTCCCTGGAAAAAAGCAGTAGCCAAAGGCTTCTCTCTCTCTCTCTCTCTCTCTCTCTCTCTCTCTCTCTCTCTCTCTCTCTCTCTCTCTCTCTCTCTCTCTCCCTCCCTCCCTTGCTCCCGTACAACGCCGCCATTACACAGGAAGGAGGAGTCCCAGTGTGTCAGAGTCACTTTGTCAGTTGGGGCTCCTCCTCCTCTGATTTGCCTACTTCTTACCCAGAGTTTCCAAATCTCTCTATGCCGCCTTCAGCCTTGCTCGTTGTAAGCTTAGCCGAAGTTAAGGTCGTTACTGTGGCGCCTCTGCAGAAAGGAAACTAACTTGCTCCTTTACACAGTCCCTAATTTTCCGTTTACCACAGAATCGGGATGTAAGACATTGTGATAAGGTGCGGAGAGTTTGATTGAACCACTTTAATCTGTGAAGTGAGCCTCCCCTGGGCCTCTGTGGAGCAGAAACTGTTTGCAGAGTCGGAAAGTGGGTAAGTAGACTTTCAATGAAGCATAGGGTGGAAACGCCTTCTCCTTGTCAAAACTGGCGTTATTTTGGTGTACCGCTTCGGGTTAGAGAAACCGGCTTGTTGCACCGAGTTTTATTTGGGACTGCTAGGAATTCCTGCTTTCTTCCCCTCATCACCACGCCCTTGAGTGCTCCGGGGGCCATAAGCCTTGAGGACTGACTGGGGTTGGATATGGAGATCTCGGAGCGTTGGTGCTGTGAGGGTAATTGGGATGCGCATGATATCGAGTTTGGGTATTCAAGAGAGGTTCATCTTTGTGTATGGGGATGGGATGTGGGAGCCTGGGTCTGCCCTTCTGAGGTTATGGGTCTGTGCTATTGCTTCAGGAAACAACTGTGGAAGAGGATCACAGTTTAAGGGAAATCAAGGGTTGCTATCGCCTAAGACTTGAACTAATGGTGGTTAGATAGGAAAAAGGAGAGAAAGGGGATTACCTTTAAGCCTGTCTACGACCTGGGGAGGAAAACAGGGAATGGGACTGGATGATGCTGTGGTGAATGGGCAACTGCAGATTGTATCTCTAGAAGAAAAAAACTGCTTTTGTTTGTGCAACCCCTTACTTACGCAAACTACGCTAAGGTTGTTCCTCTTTTGTGTTCTTTTAAAGGACTTGCCAAAAAAAAAAAGACTTGCTCCCTGGACTGCAGTGCTGGCTGCAAAGTTTTGTCTCCCTTTTTAGAGACTCAACAAAAGCTTACTCGCTTGCTTTCCTGGGGGTTTTCATGCGGAAGCTGCTGTGAGACCCGCAGAAGGTAAGGGTCGGAGGAGGAAGAGGGTCGGATCGAGCGATTGCCTACTTAGGGGAGTTTGTCTATTGTAAGTTGGGAGTGGGGGCAGGGAAGAAAGCTCCTGTTGTGACAATATGTGCATGATGTTTCTTAGTGGCAGCGGATTAGTGGTTGAAAATGTACTGGTTGCTGATATGGTGAAAATGCATCGCCACTGACACCTGACGGAGTTGGAAATAAACATGTTTTGTTTTGATTTAGAAGCTGATTTGACAATCTTGGGCTTCAGAGAGGACTCTGGCTTTGTAGTTTTGCTGTTATTCTTACCGTTTTCTAGCTAGCTATTATAATAGCTATTAAATAATAAAAATGGACTGCTGGTATGTGAAGCTTCATTGGCTGTCCTAAGTCAATTTATAAAAGATTTTCAAGAGGTATAAACAACCCAAAGTTTGTAATTAGGAGGGGAAGGAGAGAACAGAGAGGAAGAAAATATGCCACCCTTAATTATTGAATAAAATCCTAGAATATCAATTTTGAAAAATTGAAGTGTGGTATGTTGCTGAAGGAAGGAAACTTCCAGTTTCATATGCTTAGTTTATTTTTTGAGGCTTTGGAATCATCCTTTTACCAAAGAATTGTACTGATGAAAATGTTCACTGCTAAAAAAAATTGCTCTTGCTAATAAATTAATGGTCTGGGCTAAATCATTGTTCCTGGACTCAAGCAGTGATCAACCTCGATTAAGGTGGAAATAAAATGATAAAGTCAGTTGTTTATTTCTCTTTTTTAGCATTAAAAAATTCTGAACTTAAACACTAAATAAAATTTGTATTTCTATAATATAGATTTTAGAACAGGAGGGAATTATACATGAAATTGAATATTCTATAGATCTTGCTTCTCTTTTTAAATATATAATAAATTCATCTAACTTACAAAACTACATTGCTTTACTATTTATTTCTTCAAAAACAGCTATTATAGAATAATTCTGGGGTATGGAGTGAATGAATGAAAAGCTCAAGGAAAGTCACTTGTATAGGCTAGGTGGCCCAGTATATAGAGCAGCTGGGACTGGAGTCAGGAAGACTTGAGTTCAAATGTTACCTCAGACATTTACTAGCTGTGTGACCCTGGGCAAATAACTTAATCTCTTTTTGCCTCAGTTTCATAATTTGTCTAATGGGGTAGTAATAGCACCTACCTCCCAGGGTTGTTGTGAGGATCAAATGATATCATAATTGTAAACACTTAGCACAGTGCCTGGCACATAGTAAACCCTATATAAATATTTATTATTATTACAGATTGCTGAGAATTGCTTGAGCTACAGTCCAATTATTGAATTTCAAACTTCAAACTACACATTGCACTGTATTGCTGACAGGATGGCATTTTAGATTGATTATTCTGAAAATAAAACTCAGGATCAGTATTTAAGATCCCACCTTACTCCTCTCTCCAATTCATCAGTATAAATTTGTGGATGTTTGTATTTATTTGTCAGTCTGTGAGGAAACACTTGCCTGGCCTAATTTAAATAGATTGATTTTTTTTTTATCTCCCTTAGAGTACCATTGGAAACCTTTGGACTCTTGGAGAATTTTGATAGTTGAAACAAAATTCTGTTAAATTTTGTCCTGAAATAGAATAAATCTATGAAAACTCTTCTATTAGGTGTGGTAGGGATAAGATGGTGGTACTGCCTGGAAAACTGAGCTTTTTAGAGGAGATGCTTAAGAGGATATTAGCAGTAAACTTTTTTGTTTTGAGAGGTGCAAGATTTTAATGGTGGCATCTCATTTTATTTTTTTTCAGACTAGGTTTTAGGTTGAATCTCAAGACAGTTCTTTGCTTTTTTGCCTGATACATGCTTTTGTTGTAGGAGGGAAGTTTTCTGATCTGGATAATGAATGGAGCACTAACATTACAGATGCCAAAAAAAAAAAAATGCCCTAGAACATCAGGAAATCTATTGCTCCAGCAGAATGTTAAAGGCTATGATAAAGGAAAGTAATGATAACAGAGAGCGATACATGCTCAGCTCTTTTAAGAGTGAGTCACTTTGCTTTCTCAGAACAGTCGGAATCCTCTTTCTTTCTAGATGGATAAATGATCCTTACTATCAGAGCTTCAACTCAGAGAAGAGAGAACCTAACAGTATTTCTCTGAAGCCAGTCTTAATTTTAAAGTACTTTTGTGTCTGTTAGGAGTCAAATATTGTTCTAAAAGTTTTTTGGGTGTCCTATTTTTTTAAAATAAATTTTATGTTTATTTGTAGTTTACAGCGTTTGTTTCCACAAGATTTTTTCCCATCTGTCCCCTACCCATCACTTCAAAACAGTGATTCCACTGAATACCCCCTCCCCCAATCCTCCTCCGACTTTCTAGTAGAGCAAGATGGTGCCTGTATATCTTATTTCCCAGTTGCATGTAAAATAATAATAATGATAATTTTTTAAACATTTTTTCATTAAGAATACTTGAAAGTGGGGCGGCTAGGTGGCGCAGTGAGTAGAGCGCCGGCCCTGGAGTCAGAAGGACCTGAGTTCGGATCCGGCCTCAGACACTTAACCCACACAAAACAAAAACCTAGCCGTGTGACCTTGGGCAAGTTACTTAACCCCAATTTCCCTAAAAGGTGCGGCTAGGCGGCACAGTGAGTAAGAGCACCGGCCTTGGAGTTGGGATGACCCGAGATCAGATCCGGCCTCAGAAAATGAGCACCCACACATAAATAATGACTAGCTGTGTAACCTTGAGCAAGTTACTTAACCCCAATTGCTTAAAAAAAAAAAAAAAGGAATACTTGAAAGTCCTCTATTTTATTGAATATTTTCCCTTGAGACATGATAGTCAGTTTTGCTGGGTAGGTGATTCTTGGTTTTAATCCTAGCCCCTTTGATCTCCAGAATATCATATTCTAAGCCCTTTGATCTATTAATGTAGAAGCTGTTAGATCTTGTGTTATCCTGATTGTGTTTCCACAATATTAAAATTGTTTCTTCCTGGCTGCTTGTAATATTTTCTCCTTGATCTGGGAACTCCAGAACCTGGCTATAATATTCCTAGGAGTTTTCTTTTGGGGATTTTTTTCAAGAGGTGATCAGTGAATTCTTTCAATTTCCATTTTGCCCTCTGGTTCTAAAATATCTGGGCAATTTTCCTTGAGAATTACTTGAAGGATGATTTCTAGGTTCTTTTTTTTTTTTTTTTTATCATGGCTTTCAGGTAGCCCAATAATTTTAAAATTGTCTGTCCTGGATCTATTTTCCAGGTCAGTGGTTTTTCTAGTGAGATATTTCACATTGCCTTCTATTTTTTTTTTATTTGTTTAGCTCTGTTTTATAGTGTTTTGATTTCTCATAAAGTCATTAGCTTCCATTTGCTCCAGTGTAATTCTGAAGGAATGATTCTCTTCAGTGAGTTTTTGAGATTCTTTTTCCATCTGGCAGATTCGACTTTTTAAGGCATTCTTCTCCTCATTGACTTTTTGGGCCTTTTTTTGCCATTTGAGTTAGTTTATTTTTTAAGGTGTTATTTTCTTCAGTTAGGTTGTTGACTCTCTTTTCATAATTTTCTTGCATGGTTCTCGTTTCCCTTCACAATTTTTCCTCCACTTCTCTTACTTGATTTTCAAAATCCTTCTTGAGCTCCTCCATGGCCTGTAACCTATTCATATTTCTCTTGGAAGCTTTTGGTGCGGGAATTCTGACTTTGCTGTCTTCCTCCCACTCCATGCTTTACTCCTTTTTGCCCCCAAAAAGGAATCTAAGGTTTGGTTGCTGTTCTTGCTTTGCTTCCTTTGCTTGCTCATGTTGCCACTCAATTATTTGATTTTTGAGCTTTTTGCCACAGTAGAACTCTGCTTCCAGAGAGGACAGCTTTGTCCCAAATCACTGGGGTTTTCACAGCTGCTGGAGCTATCAGTTGGGTGCCCTCTCTACAGCTCCCACAAGCTCTGGCTCACTGATCACATACTCCAGGACTTCCACCCAGGAAAGCCATTCAGCTCCAAGCAGGTTAAAGCAAGAGAGATTACCCTGTGAATGGTTGCTTGGTCCACCTACAATCTGCAGACAAGGAGTTCTGAAGCAGCCACATGGAGGCAGTTGCAGTACCTCTGCCACTTCATGCCTTCTCACCCCAGGGGCAGTGGCTGGACCATGCAGTTCCAACAGAGTTCCACACTGACCTTTTACTTTGTCTTTGGCATCTATGGATTGATAATTCTGGAAACTGCCACAGTTGCTGGTGATCCACTCTCCAGAAGTCCACTTTGGCCACTGCTGGTCAGGGCTGCCCTGGGGCTAAAAACCTGGGCTCATGCAGGCCTGGGCTCGGCTCCCAGCACACTGCGATGGACCCTTCCTATAGGCCTGCCAGGCTGCCTTCAACAGGAGATTTGTTACTTTGTGGGTTCTGTAGCTCTAAAATTTGTTTAAAGTCATATTTTATAGGTATTTGAGGTGGTTTTGGGGGGAAGTTCATGGAGTTTTCCTCTTCTATGCTGCCATCTTGGCTCTGCCAAGCTTGAGTGTTTTTTAAATGATTTTTTTGATTTAATGATTTAAATGATTTTAAGGTGATATGTCACCAGTATTGATAGTTCAGTTTTAGGAGTGATGAAAATGCATTTTGTTGAAAAAGCATAGGGATAAAAATAAATAAATAAACAAACAAACAAACAAATAAATAAATAAATAAAAAGAAAAAGCATAGGGAAACTTAACTTTTGAGTAACTAAGAGAAATGAAAATGTTTTTCATTCAATTTAAACTTTTAAAATTAGTTTATTTCAAAATAGGTAATTGTTTTCAATTATTAATTAATGTTGATTGAATTCTGTCTACTAAACACTGTTAACTGAGTTAAGTTCTTATGGTAGTCTTATGTAGCCTTTCAAAAATAATAATGAAATGCAGCAAAGCAAATAGCTCATTGCTTATCCAAGAAAAGTAGTTTTAAGGAAATGTTTACAGATGAGAGAATTGTAGATCTACAATGTAACCCCCTAGGGACACATTTTCTCATGTACAGCCTGTATTAAGCTTTGAGTAATTGTGACTGTAGAAACAAAAATTGTTATGAGTCTGCTTTTCAAAAGGAAATGATAACATCTTGGTAATATGGGTCCATGAAATGTTCTAGAAAAGCCCAGATGTCCCAGAAACATTCCAGAAAATTGATAAAAATTCAACAGAATGAAGAATAATAGGAAAATGAAAGAGAAATAGCAACAAGCTCCTCCATCCAATCTAGAATTACATAAGACAGCTAGAAGCCCTTGACTGCTCTTACTAGAGATAAGGTGTTTGTTTGTGTGTTGGGGCAAGCTGGAGAGGAAGAAATTAACACTGGAAATGGGTCTAAAGCCAGCAAGATCTCAGCCCTCTCCTGTCAGAGCACCGGGCGACAAAGCCAGTCTTCTGGTCTTCTAAGATACTTGAAACTCATGCCCCAGTAGCCTTTATTGAAGCCACACAGGAGACAAGGCAACCATGGTGCCCAGACATCCCTAGCACTGGAGGATTCTAAAAGAGGACAGAAAATGGCATTGCTATCACCATTAAAGCAAAAGTCAGAACCGTCACAGAAATAAAGCAGGATAGGCAATTTATTAGGAGGTCTGAGACCTGTATAATCTATGATAACCAGTTAGAATTTGTCAGGTCCACAAGAGAGGATAGAACTAACTCCTCTTAGAGTTTGAAGTTCAAGGAGGACAAAGAGAAAGGGTGAGACTAGAACTTGTATTTTAGAAAACAATGATTCTGGCAAAAGTCAGAGTGTTGCATCCAAGAGAAGACAGGCAGTAGCAAGCAGACTATTGAAGGAATAGGAGCATGCATTCCAGCCACAGGGGACAGTCAATGCTAAGGCACAGAGGTGGAAGATGGAGTTTCTTTTTAGAGGAACTGTAAGTAGGTCAATGGAGATAAATCCTAGAATTCATGGAGGGTATTCAAGTGTAAGAAGCCTGGAAAAGTAGGATAGAGCCAGGCTGTGAAGAGATTTAAATGTCAATTAGAGAAGTTTACATTTTATTCTGGAAATGATAAGGAGCCACTGGAACTCACTGATTTGTAGGGCAAGGGAAGTAGCACTAGGGTCAGATATATACTTAACCTTTTGTTTAGGTATTTTTTTTCCAATTAGAAAACATTACTCTCTCTTCCAATTTCCCTAACCATTGAAAAGGGAAAAAAGAAAAAGAAAAAAGAAAAGCCTTGTAGCAAATATGCATAGCAAAGTGAATTAAGTTCTGATATTAACTACGTCCAAAAAAGTGTGTCTCTCATTCTTCGTCTTGAATCTTACCACTTGACTGTTCAGGAGAGGGTAACATGCTCCAAAACTACAAACCTAGGCTTTAGAAAAAATTTACTTGGCAACTGAATGGAAGAAGGATTGGAGTGATTAGTGATGTGAGCAAGTGAGATCAGTTAGAAGGGTATAGGTCAGAAATTACGGGGTCCTGGAATATGCTTATGGCTATGTGAGTGGAGAGGAGACTTATATACCATATGTTATGAAGGTAGAAATGAGATTTGACAACAGATTGGTTATGTCATATGAGTTTGAGTCTCAGGCTGGGTGGCCAGGAGGCTAGTGGTGCCTTTGACAGTACTGTTTTCCTAGAGTCAAAGAGATAGAAAAGGAAGATTTTAAGAAGGGCACGAGGTGTGATTATGTTCCATTTTTTAGGTTTTAAGAGGAGAAAGAAAAGGGAAAAAATATAGGAGAAAGGAGGATGAATTGGGAGGAGTTTAATATTTTCATATAAGTGAGAAGAATATACAAATGTCAGGCAAACATTTATTAAGCACTTAAGTTCTTACACAGTGCTAAGTGCTAGGGATATGAATATTCAAAAGAAAGACAGTCTTTGCCCTCAAGGATGTTATAATTAAAATAATAAGTTTATATTGCTATTTTTTGTTTCTTACATCACCATAGTTATCCCAATTATCCCTCCTTTTCTACCTCACAGAGAGCCATCCCATATGACAAATGGTAATTTTTTTCAAAGAGGAAAAAAAATCAGCATAACAATATATTGAAAAATTATGAAAATGAAAGGGTAAATTTTTGAGGGGGGAGGGTGTATGTTTTCGCATATCTTTTTCATTTGAGTTCTACCTGATCTTTATAATTTTGTTACTTTTGATTTTTATGGTGTATAGTTGTTAAAACTAGAAAAATTAATAGACCAGAAAAACATAGCTAAACACAAAAATAGACATTCTGAAAATCAAAAAAGAGGGAAAGAAAATTGAAAACAAAAACACATTGAATTGATAAATAATTTTAGGAACTAATTATTTGAAACCCCCCCCCCCCAGTAAATTAGATAGATTTTTTTTTCTTAAAGAAAGGAAAAGCAAGTTGCCATTGTCAAAAGTTAAAAAGGACAACACAACAAATTATGGGGAAATAAAGAAAATTATTAAAAACCACTTCACCCAATTAAATTTTGCTAGCAAAAATAACTTAGATGAAATAGATGAATGTTTACAAAACTATGAAATACCTATATAATCAGAGTAAGAAGAAATTGAAAGGCAAATAAATGAACTACCAAAGAAAAATATTATAGGGCCAAATGGATTAAAATTGAATCTTATCAAATTTTTCCAAGAAAAATTCATTTCAACATTACATAAATTATTTGCAAAAATAGGGAAAGGGGGAATCCTTTGGAAAACATGTATATTTTATCCATCTCTGACAGAAAGGAGGGTAGTATACTTTCACTTCATAGATCCTCTGGAGACAAATTCATTGCTTTGATCAGAACTCTTAAGACTTTTAGAAATGTTTTCTTGGGGCAGCTAGGTGGCACAGTGAATAGAGCACTAGCCCTGGAGTCAGGAGGACTGAGTTCAAATCTGGCCTCAGACACTTAACACACTTACTAGCTGTGTGACTTTGGGCAAGTCACTTAATCCCAATTGCCCTCCAAAAAGCAAGAAAAAAAATGTTTTCTTTAGTATTCTTGTCTTTGTATAAATTGTTCTGGTCTCTTGTCTTCTCTACACTCTGCATCAGTTTATATTACCCCAAATTCTCTGAATTAAATCTCATTATATAGTCATTACATTAATATATTACAATTTGTTCCCAGTTGTCTAAGAAGGCAACTTAAGGTACCTCATTAGATTTTAGTCCTTTTTTCCTCCCTGTCCCATTTTAATCCTTTAAAATAAGAAAGTTTGTTTTAGTTTTGACTATTTAAAAAAATACATTACACATTCTTCTTAACTGCTGTCCCCAATTCCTACTTGTTTTCTTATTTAGTTTGACATATTTTATCTGTATTTGTGTGTATTTTACCCTTCTTATTCCATTTCATATAAGAGTGAAGTTCATCTTATGCCATCTCTCCCTACTCCTTTCATGCTTCTGTATTCTTCTTAAACACTTCAATTATGAAAAATAGAAAACTCTGTTCTTTCTACCCTACTGTGTATTCCTCCTTTTACCATCTTTTCTATTTTCCCTTTTTAATCCCTCAGAACTGAACCAGTCCTCCCCTAACTCTGCTTTTCTTATTTATCTCCCTCAATAGTTTAGAAGATATAAAGATTCCAAAGAGACATTTCTTCTTTCTTATTAGAATGTTAACAATACATAATAATGATTAGAGAAGCTGTTTCACAGTTGATTGTCATTAAAACACTGCAGTTAATGTGTACAATGTTCAATTTTTACTTGCTTCATTTTGTAACAATTTATATATCTTCCCGAGTTTTTTTAAAACCATGCCCTTCATCATTTCTTATAGCACCAGAGTATTCTGTCACAATCTTCTACCACAAGTTGTTCAGTCATTCTCTAATTAATGAGCATCCCCTCAGTTTAGCATTTTTTTACTACCACAAAAAGAGTTGCTATCAATACTTTTATACAGGTGGGTTCTTTTCCTTTTCCTTTGATCTCTTTAGGATATAGAACTAGTAGTGGTATGTACACTTTTATGTCTCTTTTGGGCACAATTACAAATTGTTCAGAATGGTTAGACTAGTTCACAACTCCACCAATAATTCTTTAATATACCTATTTTTCCATATTTCCTCTAGCATTTGTCATTTTCCTTCTCTGTCATGTTAGCCAATCTGATGGTGGTAACTCAGAATTGTTTTAATTTGTATTAAAAAAATTATTAGTGATTTTAAGCATTTTTAGGTGATTATATAGCTTTGATTTTTTTTTTTCAAAAAATTGCCTGTTCATATTCTTTGACCATTTATCAACTGGAAAATGGTGTTTTTTTAAAAATTAATTCAGCTCAAATTGCTTTATGTTTGAAAAATGAGACTTTTATCAGAGAAAATTGCTAAAAAAAATTTCCCCCCACTTTCTTGCTTTCCAGCAAATTTTAAACTGCACTGGTTTTGTTTATACAAAACCTTTTAATTTCATGTAATCAAATTGTCCATTTTACTTTCTCTGATACTCTTTATTTTTTGTTTTGTCACAAATTCTTAGCTTATCTAAAGATCTGACAGGTATTCCCCTTTCCTCCCCTTCCCCTAATTTGCTTATAATATCCCCACTTATGTCTAAATAATGAACTCATTTTGGGTTTATCTTGGTATACAGTGTGAAATGTTCTTTGCATACTTTCTGCCAGGTTATCAGTTTTCCCAATAATTTTTGTCCAATAATGAATTCTTGACCGACTAGCTGGGATCTTTGACTTTATTAAACATTAGCTTCCTGTGGTCATATACTTTTGAATATTGTATAGGTAATCTATTCTATTAATCAATCACTATTTCTTATGCAGTAGCAAATTATTTTGTTTATTACCATTTTGTAGTATAGAGATCCACTACCGATAGGCTGCCATCTTTTACTTTTTTTTTCATTGATTCTTGGTATTCTTGACCTTTTATTCCTCCAAATGGATTTTGTCATTATTTTTTCTAGCTCTTTAAAATAATATTTTTGTAGTTTGATTGATATAGCACTGAATAAATAAATTAATTTAGGTGGTATTTTCATTTTTACCATGTTGACTTACAATCAATATTTTTCCAATTGTTTAGATCTGTCTTTATGTGAAGAATGTTTTGTAATTATGTTCATATAGTCCCTGTGTGTGTCTTTGCAGTTATTTTGTTGGCAAATAAACACTTGGCAAATATTTTATGCTATGATTATTTTAAATGGATTTTCTCTATCTCTTATGGTTGTTGGTAATATATAGAAATACTGATCACTTATGTGGGTTTATTTTATATCCTACAACTTTGCTAAAATTGTTAGTTGTTTCAACTAGTTTTTTTAGTTGATTTTCTAGGATTTTTGAAGAGTAACATCAAGTCATCTACAAAAAATGATAGTTTTGTTTCCTTGATGCTTATTCCTAATCCTTCAGGTTTTTTTAGTCTTATTGCTATAAGTAGATTTTCTACTATTATATTGAATAATGATGGTAATAATGGACATCCTTGCCTCATTTTGAGCTAATTGGAAAGCCTTCCAGTTTATACCTCTTACAAGTAATGCTGGCTCTTGGTTTTAGCTAGATAGTATTTATTATTTTAGGATAAACTCCATTGAGTCTTATACTTTCTAGTACTTTAATAGTAATGAGTGTTATATTTTGACCAAAGCTTTTCCTGCATCTATTGATATAATCAATATGATTAAATTTTTTTTTATTATTGAGATGGTCAATTGAGCTTATATTACTAATATGCTTATATGCTAATATTGAACAAACTCTGCACCCCTGGTAGAAATGCAACCTGATCTTTGTGATATGTTGCTGTAATCTCCTTGCTGGTATTTTATTTAAAATTTTTTATCAATATTCATTGGGAAATTGACTTACAGTTTTCTTTCTCTGTTTTTTCTTTCCCTGGTTTAGAAATCATAACCATATTTGTGTTATAGAAGGGGCTCTGCAGGGCTCTTTTACCTGTTTTTTCAAACAGATTGCATAGTATTGGAATTAATTGTTCTTTAAATGTTTGGTAGAATTTCTTTATAAATAGACTTGTTCCTGTGGTTTTTTCTTTGGGAGCCTATTTATGATATATTAAATTTTGTTTTCTAATATAGGGTTATTTAAGTATTCTATTTCCTCTTCTATTAACCTAGTTAATTTGTAGTTTTGTAAATATTCATTCATTTTATTTTGAGAATGTAAGTTTTATTGATATGTAATTGGGCAAAATAGCTCCTAATAATTAATTTCATCTTCCTTGTACTGTTGTTTTTTGAGACTGGTTTTCTTCTTTTTAAAAATTAAATTAACCAATACTTTATCTATTTTATTGTTTTTTCCCATAAACCCAGCTTTTATTTATTAGTTCAATGGTTTTTTACTTTTAATTTTATTCATCTCTCTTAATAATTTCCAGATTTCTATAATTAGTGTTTAATCAGGAATTTTAAATATGTTCTTTTTTTAATTTTTTTAGTTGCATGCCCTGCTCATTGATCTGCTTTTTATTTTTTATTGTTGTAAACATTTAGACATATAAATTTTCCCCTAAGTATTGATTTGTCCCCCAAATTTTGGTGTGCTATTTTATTGTGCTCATTATCTTTATTTGTTTTTGTTTGTTTCTATGATTTATTCTTAGACCCACTAATTTTTTGGGATTAGATTATTTAATTTCTAATTTTTAGTCTATTCTTCAAAGGTTATTTATTGAATGTAATTTTATTTCATTGTAGTCTGAAAAGATTGCATTTAATATTTTTGGTTTTCTGCATTTGTTTGTGAAGTTTTCATGCCCAGATACAGTCAATATTTTGAAGGTACTTTTGAGAAAAGTGCCTTCTTCCCATTACCATTCAGTATTCTCCAGATAACTGTTGTATCTAACTTTTCTAAAATTCTACTCATCTTCTTAATTTCTTTCTTATTTATTTTGACTTGTCCAAGAAGTGTAAATTGAGGTCCCCTACCAGAATAATTTTACTGTCTGTTTTCTTCTAATTCATTTGACTTTTCTTTCAAGAATTTGGATGCTATGTCATAAGGTGTATATATGCTCAGTATTGATAATTATTTTGTTATGTGTTATCTTTTAGCAAAATGTGGTTTCCCCATATCTTTTAATTAGGTCTTTTTTGTTTTTGTCTGAGATCATGATTGCTACTCCTGCCTTTTTTACATAAGCTGAAGCATAAAAGATTCTTCTCCAGCCCCTTATTTCAGCTGTATATATGTTTCTGTTTCAAGTGTGTCTCTTGTAAGCAACATATTGTTGGATTCTGGTTTTTAATCCATTCTATTATCCCCTTCTGATTGGTGAGTGAGTTGTCATTACCATTCACATTCATAGTTATGATTACCAACTATGTATTTTTCTTCATCCTATTGTCTTCTATTTATCCTTCTCTTTATTACCCTGTCACCTCCTCAAAAATCTGTTTAGCACTTGATAATTGCCTCTTTTAATCTACTTTCCCTCTTAAGACTCCCTTAGTTCTTACTTCCCTGTGAAGTAAGATAAATTTCTGTACCCAACTCTGTGTGTTTTTGTTTGTGTATGTGTGTGTATATGTATATATGTATATGTGTGTATATGCATCCTTTCCTCTTTGAACCAGATCAGATGAGAGTGAGGTTCAAGCTTTTCCCTTTCTCCACCATCTTCCCTTCCACTGTAAAAACTTCCTTGCACACCTTTTTATGGAGATAATTTCTCCCATTTTCCCACTATCTTCCTCTCTCAATGCATACCTCTTTCTTACCCTTCCTTCCCTTTTTTTTCCCAAAGATTACCCCCAACATAATTTACTTATACGTATGCCCTATTGCCTCTGTTGAAGCCCAAATGATGAAAGTTCTTAGGAGTTACATGTATCATTTTTTCCAAAATAGGAATATAAACATTCTAACCATATCAAATCTCTTATGATTGCTCATTTGTTTACCTTTTCATGTTTCTCTTGAGTCTTCTGTTTCAGTTTCAAATTTTCTATTCATCCATGATCTTTACACAAGGAGTACTTGAAAGGCCTCCATTTCCTTAAATGTGCTTTCTCTCCCTGAAGCATTATACTCAGTTTTGCTGGGTAGGTTATTCTTGGTTATAATCCTTGCTCCTTTGCCTTCAGGAATGTCATATTTCAAGTCCTCCACGTCTTTAACATGGTAGTTGCTAAATCTTGTGTGATCCTGACTGTAGCTCTATGGTATTGAATGGTTTCTTTCTGGCTGATTGCAAGATTTTCTCCTTGACCTGGAAACTCTGGAATTTGACAGTAGTCAGTAGTATTCCTGGGAGTTTTGGGATCTCTTTTTAGCAGGTGATTGGTAGATTCTTCAAGTTTCTACTTCCCCCTCTAGTAGTATGATATCAGCGTAGTTTTCTTTTATAATTTCTTAAAATATGATACATAGGTTTTTTTTTTTTATCGTGACTATCAGGTAGTCTAATGATTTTTAAATTATCTCTCCTTAATCTGTTTTCCAGATTGTCGTTTTATTGACTAATTTTATTGACTAAATTTATTGACTAATTCTACTTTTTAAGAAGTTACTTTCTTTACTGAGGCTTAATTAAGATATTATATTTTCATAATTTTTTTCACATAGTTCTTATTTCAAATTTTCCTCATTGTAGTCTTTTGAGTTTTAAAATAAGTCATTTTTTATTTTGTTCTTTTAACAATTTCCTTCTTTAGCTCTTCTAGGAATTCTTGTTAGGCTTTTGTCCAGTTGCATTTTTTCCTTTGAGGCTTTGCTTGTGGATATTTCAATTATTTTCTGATGTTTCCAACTCACTATCTTCTTCTGCGTTTATGTCTTGAGCTTCCCTATCACCATTGGAGCTTTTTATGGTTGGTTTTTTTGTTTGTTTGTTTGTTTTGTTTACTCATTTTTCTGATCTGTTTCTTGACTTTGGACTTTATGTTAGTGTCGGGCTCTGCTCCCCTGTTGGGCAGTTGGCCAGTCTGAGCTTCTTTTTCTTCAGTTTCCTTTTTTTTCTCTCTTTTTTATTTTTTAGTTTACATCATTTATTTCCACATGAGTTACAGATTTTCTCCCCAATTTTCCCTACTCACCACCCCAAAACAGTGGTCCCACTGAATATCTCCTCCTCCAATCTGCTCTCTCCCATATCTTCCCCCATTTCCCCTTCAACTTTCCAGTAGGGCATGGTGGATCTCTATGCCCCAGTGCCTGTATATCTCATTTCCCAGTTACATGTAAAATATTAGTAATGATAATATATATTTTAAACATTTGATTTTAAAACTTTGGATTCCAGATTCATTCCCTCCCTCCCTATGTAGTTTCCTTGTTTATCTCTTTTAGGTAAATTCATTTTAGCCTTAATTTTGTATGAGATAATGATTGTTGACCCCAGCTTTTTTATATCGGCTGAAGCATAATAAATTCTATTATAGCCCTTTGTTTTAACTCTTTCTGTATCTTTCATTTTTGAAATGTCTCTCTTGTAAACAACATAGTTTCAGATTCTGATTTTTAATCTGTTCTGTAGGATTATACAGGATTATACTCAATTTTGTTGTGTAAGTTGTTATTTATTGCAAACCCAGCTCCTTTACTCTTTGAAATATAATATTCCAAGCCCTTTAGTAATGTAGAAACTGCTAGATTTCGTGTTATCTTGACTGTAGATCCCCAGTCAGCAAAAAAATTTTTTTGTTGCTTTTAGTATTTTTCCTTAAACAAGGAAACTTGAACCTTATCTGTGATGCTCTTCTGAGTTTTCAGCTTGAGATCACTTTTAAATAGTGATTGATGGATTTTTTCTACTTTTATTTTGCTCTCTTGAACTTCAGGCTAGTTTACCTTAATTTCATGTAACATTGTATAATTGAATTTAAAAAAAAATCATAACTTTCAACCAGTTCATCAATTCTTATATTTTCTCTACTCATTCTGTTCTTCACATCAGTTGTTTTTCTAATGAGATGTTTCACATTCTGTCCCATTTTTTCATTATTTTGATTTTGTTTTTATTATTTCTTAATGTTTTATAATGCCATTAATTTCCTCTTGCTCAATTTTAAATTTTCAGGAGTTATATTTTTTTCCTTAAGCTTTTGGATCTCATTTTCCAATTGGTTGATTTTCTTTTCTCAATTATCTATTTTCTTAGGTTGCTCTTTTCCCCCCTTATTTTTCCTCAACCTCTATTATTTGATTTTTAAATTTCTTTTTAAGCTCTTCCAAGAACTCTTTTTGGGCTTTTAAGCATTTGACATTTTTCTTTGAAGTAATAGTGGCTCTTTTAACTTCTCTATGTTTTTCTGATTATGAACCTAGACCTTCTCTATCCTCATAGTAGCTATATATGGTCAGGTTCTTTTTCCCCTTAGTGTACTCATTATTTTTGTTATTATTAGTGGCTTATTATTATAGTCAAGTTGTAGTTCTAGGTGTGGGGGGATGATGGCTTAGGTTTCAAGTTTTTTGTATTGTTGTTTTCTCAGTCTTGTTTGGGAGCCTGACCTTGGTACTCCTTTCTACCTTGAAAGGATTGAGCCATGGTTAGGGCACCCAACTACACTGTCACATCAAACTCTCTTGTTCCTTGTGGTCCTTCCCATGGCAGCGAACTACAGCTTATCCCTCTGCCCTAAAACCAAAACCTGGGGTTCTGCTGTCCCACAAGTGCCAACGGACAGCAAGGTCCTTTGCTGTACACTCACCAGACTTAAGCTTGCTCCTCTTCATACACAGCTGCAACCCAGGACTGTGTCCAGTCAGCGCACCTTGTCCTGGCATCCCAAGATAGTAGAAGGTCCTTCAGTCTTCTCCTACTCATCTGTCTTTGATGTGGCAATTCCTAAAGCTGAGACAGTTGCCTGACCCTGCTCTACTTTCCCATCCCCCCACCCCCTTTTTGTTTGTTGATTCAACAGAGTCTGCCTGGAGGTGTTTGCACTTTAGTCGGGGCAAGCCTCCCCCCCCCCAAGGTCTTTCCTAACATCCTCCCAAATTATTTTAGGAGGACATCTATTTGCTTTACCCTGAACTTTCATTTACTTCTGCCACTTAGATTTCACATTGAGGTGTTACTTTATCTTGTCTGTGGGAGAATTTTGGAGAATACAATAATTCTTATCTTATTCTGCCATCTGCCTGTTATTCTATGTTTTTTTAGGGAGCACATAGCAAGTGAACCTATAGAATTATTTTGTGTGCTTTGGTAGATTGATCCACAAATTCTCTATGTGTTTTGTAGTTCTTTGGAATAACTTTTCCTTTTTCTTTTTATTACTGCCTCTTGATTTTATTCTTTATTAAAAATAAGTTTTTAATGATATTTTGTTTTTTAGTCACCATTATTATTTCTTTCACTATCCTTTCCTTTCTCTCTAAAGGGAGCCATATCATATAACAAATGTATCTTTTTAAAGGTAACAAAAAGAAAAGGAAGGGGTGGCTAGGTGGCACTGTGAGTAGAGTGCCGGCCCTGGAGTCAGAAGGACCTGAGTTCGGATTTGGCCTCAGACACTTAACCTACACAAACAAAAACCTAGCCGTGTGACCTTGGGCAAGTTACTTAACCCCAATTGCCCTAAAAGGGGCGGCTAGGTGGCGCAGTGAGTAAGAGCGCCAGCCTCGGAGTTGGGATGACCCGAGATCAAATCCAGCCTCAGAAAATGAGCACCCACACATAAATAATGACTAGCCGTGTAACCTTGAGCAAGTTAACCCCAATTGCTTTAAAAAAAAAAAAGAAAAAGAAAACAAGTCACCACAACTAATCAATATATTTAAAGTGTCTAAGAATATATAAAATATTCAAATTTTGTGGTCTTTGGGGGTGTCTTCTTATATCTTGTCCTTTAAGCCATGCTTGTTCTTTATAATTTTGCAATGTTCACCTTTTTAATGATAGTTCTTTCCTTTTACATTGTTATATTCTTTGTTTATATTGTTTTCTTGGCTATGTTTACTTCAGTCTGAAGCAATTTATGTAGATTTTCCCATGCTTCTTTGTATTCATTGTATTTGACATTTCTTACACCACAGTAATATTTATTTACATTCACATTTTTGCAATTTGTTTAGCCATTCCCCAAAATATGGTCATCTACTTTGTTTATAATTAATTCTTTTCTATCATGACAAAAAGTGCTGATACAAATATTTTGGTATATATGTGGACTTTCTTCTTATCAGAGATTTTTTGGGTCATAGTAATAGAATATTTGTATTTAGGAAAAGAATCTGTTATGTTGTTATTGCCTAAGCCTAGTAATAGAATATGTTGGTATGGACATTTTAGTCACTTTATTTGCATAATTTCCAATTGCTACAAGTACAGTTGTGCTGATTTACAGTTTCACTAACAATACAGTAGTTTATCTTTCCAAAATGCTCTAATGTTGACAGTTTCCATTTTCAAAAATTATCTTTGCCAATATACATCATGTGAATTGAAATCTCAAGCTCATTTTTCTGTGCATTTTGCCGTAATCTTATTAGTGATCTGTAGTATTCATTTTGTGGGGTAGTAAATAGTTTGCAATTCTTTCCAGAATTGTTTGTTGCTATGCTTTTAATACTTATATGTTGGGTTTTGGTAGATTTTGTTATTTTGTAGAAATGCTGTTGATTTTTGTGATTTTATTTTATAGCTGACAATTTTGCTAAAGCTATTACTTGTCTTAGTATCTTTACTGATTCCCCAGGTTTTTTAAGTAAACCATCTTGTCATCAGTAAATAATGATAGTTTTATCACCCCTTTACCTATGTTTATAATTTTTCTCTTGGCTTATTGCCATTGCCATCATTTCCAGATCTATATAAAACAATAGTAGTGAGAACAGATATCCTTACTGATAAAGCTTCACTAGTATATGCTCATTGTATATGATACTTTTGGTTTTAGATTCTCTTTATTTGAAAATGTCCTCCTATGCCTGTACCATAGTTGGTTGAGATTTTATCATAAGTGAGTGTTGTACTTTTTGTCAAAAGCTTTGCGTTTTAAGGGTGGCTAGATGGCGCATTGAATAGGGCACCGGCCCTGGAGTCAGGAGAACCTGTGTTCAAATCTGACCTCAGACACTTAACATTTACTAGCCATGTGACCTTGGGCAAATCACTTTGTTCTAATTGCCCTGCCTTATTTTGTGCTTGTTGTTATTACCATTTGTAGCTTATATTCATATTATAGTCAATATGTATATCATTTTCTTGGCTCTTATTTCACTTCACATAATGTAAGCCATACATTATGTAAACTTTTCGTACTTCTCTGTATTTATCGTATTTTTTCATTCCTTATTGCACAGTAATATCCCATTATACTCATAAATCAGTTTAACCATTCCCTATATGGATGGGCAAATACTATTTTTGTAGTCCTTTGTTACCATAAATGCTTATATAAACGCATTGGTATATATGGGGACTTTCTTTTTATGAGTGACATACTTGGAGTACTTGCTTAGAAGTAGAATCTTTGGGTCAGAGGATATGGATATTTCAATAATTTCATTCGCCTAAGATGAATGTTATTATATGAACTCTTCATCTGGTTTTGCTCACTTCATATAGTTTTTCCCAGGTTTCTTCGAAACTATTCCTTTCATTTTTCCTTACATCTTTTTTTTTTTTTGGAGGGCAATTGGGGTTAAGTAACTTGCCCAAGGTTGCACAGCTAGGTTTTTTTGTTTGTGTGTGCGTTAAGTGTCTGAGGTCGGATCCAAACTCAGGTCCTTCTGACTCCAGGGCCAACGCTCTACTCACTGCGCCACCTAGCCACCCCTTCCCTTACATCTTAATAGAATTTTATTCTATTCATATGCCTTAATTTGTTCAGTTCTTAATTTATGCTCATTGTTTTAACATCCCTTTCTCTGTCTATGTATACTATATTGTACATATTATATATATGTATGTTCTTGTATGTGTATGTAATATCCTCAACGCATAGGATTAAATAAACTACAAAATTATACTACATTTATTAAGAGTATAATAAACAAATAAAGTAAAAAATAATAATTTACGATATAACGGCTGTGAGGAAGATAATAGCCAAAGTAACCTTTAATCTATTAAAACTGCTGACTCCTCATTATATTCTTGGAAACACTATTCACTTTCAGTGTACTAGTTAGTCTCTTCTCAAGGATTATTTTCATATTTCTTTGCAAGATAAAAGAAAAACCTAGTTTTTTCAGGAAATTGGTTCACTTAATTTTTTTTTTTGGTCTCTGTTTAGCCATCACATTTAACAGTCTCTTCAGAAAGATAATTAAACAAACTCTCAAGATTCTATTGCTTTTTAAAAATGGAATTATAATATCAGGATTCTTAGTAGAGAGACTATTGATGCTGGTTTTATACTTGTACCTTTTTATCCTAATAAGCTCCTTGAGAAAATCTTTGTATCCCAAGTGACTGATGCTGTTTCTGGCATAAAATAGGCCCTTACTAAAATGCTTATTGACTGAATCACTGATTAAGAATAAGGTTGAGGGGGCGGCTAGGTGGTGCAGTGAGTAGAGCGTTGGCCATGGAGTCAGAAGGAACTGAGTTCAGATCCGACCTCAGACACTTAAAGCACACACAAACAAAACATAGCCGTGTGACCTTGGGCAAGTTACTTAACCCCAATTGCCCTCAAAAAAAAAAAAAAGAATAAGGTTGAAAGGAAAATTATAATGTTATATAGTGAATCAGATGATTATGACTATATTAGGATGTTCCAATGGGAATGCTAAAATATCAAAATAATGTGTTTTTCTTATTTCTTTTGTTATATTTAGGTAGTACAGTTGGCTATGGGATGGATGAAGCAGAGCAGGATCAGCATGAAGCTCGTCTCAAGGAGATGTTTAACAGTTTTGATGCCACTGGCACTGGGTCTCTGGGCCAAGAGGAGTTGATAGACCTCTGTCAGTTGCTGAACCTGGAAGAGGTGACACCAGCATTACAGGAGACCCTGTTTCAGGACAACCTCTTACGCAGGGTAAGATTTGAAGAGAGGCAAAAGATTAGAAGAATTTGGGGGGAGGGTGTGGAGTGTAAATGCAGAAGGGAGAGAAATGTCTTACAACTTGTAGAAGAACGAGATGTATATGTTATTGGTTGTTAACGTTGTTTATAAGTCACTTTATAAGACCCACTTTCTTCATCTATAAAATGGAAGTAATACAACCCATAGTACTTGCTTCATAGGGTTATTGTGAGTATCAAATAAAAATATATGTAAAATACATGATAAATCTTGAAGTTTTATATAAAAGGCAATATTTGTTATTATTATGTTTACATTGAGTATTACAAAACAGAGAGGAAAAAGAAATGAATTTGCTCTAAGAATAAATAAGGGGGATGAGTAGATACCCAAATTTCTACCTTGTTTTACTCTTTGTAAACTCTTCTTGACTACAGGCTGCTTTAGTGAGCCTATACTAGTCAGTTTTGGAACCAAGATGTTCACTGAGAAGAGGAAATTCATTAAGAGCACTGACGTATTGTTTAATTTTATCCTGTCTTGGGAGATAGGTACTGTTATTATTCCCCATTTTACAGGTTAGGGAACTGAAGCAGACTTAGGTTAAGTGACTTGTCCAGGTCACAGCTTGTAAGTGTCTGAGGCCAGATTTCAACTCAGGTCTCCCTGATACTAGAATCAAACTCTATGCATTGTGTTTCCTAGCTCAGTAAAAATAGCTCATATTTATCTAGCCTTAAGCTTTGCAAATCATTTTACATAAGTTATGCCATTTAATCTTCAGAATAATCCTATGAGGTAGGTACTGTTATTGTCTGCAAATGAAGAAACCGAGCCTGAGAAACGTTAAATGACTTGCCCAGGGTCAGACAACCAGCAAGTGTCTAAAACAGAATTTGAACTTAGAGATTCTTGATTTTGTCTAGTATTCTATTCACTAAGTTACCTAGTATTACATAATTTTCTGACAATTTGTGATCATAAACTAGGGAAGCAGAGTTACTGATTTGTTAAAAACTTGATACTGTAAGTTTTCTGCTCTTTACAACTCATATTTACACATGAACAATGGACATATGTCTGATATCTGATAGCATGATACCGTGGGTCTTAGTGAAGAAAATCAAATAGGTCTGCACAATTATAGTTTAGTTTGATGTGGTTGTTATTTAAAGTAGAGCCATCTTGAAATAACATTTAACACTTTCCAAGGAGTTGTGTAATTCTGTATAGATGAACTCATAGTTTTGGTCATAGGTTTGTGTCTCAGCTTATGTGCTCTTTTTTGTTTGTTTTAAAATTATCAGGAAAAAGGTTTGGTTAGTGTGCAATGAGTAAAATATGATCTATCCATGAACATTCTGTTATACCCTTATTAATACCAATTTATCAATAGTGGTATTAACATGGATGATAAGTATGAGGGGAATTCTTTAGTTTTGTTTTTCTTCTTATATTAAGCTGCTGTTATTGGTAGGCTGCTATCTATTTCGAAGGTGTTTGAATATGACAGTATAAAGGTTATTAGTTGGCTTTCATAAAGATAGGTCTTGCCACACATATAGGATCTATAGGAACATAACTAAAAGAAATTATTTATATAAAGATAGATTAAAATAATTGGAGAAATATTAATTGCTCATGAATACAAGACACCATAAAATAGAAAATCCTACCTAAATTGATTTTTGTATTCAGTGACATACCAATCAAACTACCAAAGGATTACTTTAAAGAGCTAGAAAAAAATAATAACAAAATTCATCTAGAGGAATGAAATGTCAAAGTTCTTTAGGTAATTAGAGAAAAAAAAAGACTGAGAAGGGAGACTTCCTGGTTAATTGACCATTAAGGTAAAGGACTAAACATTTTCTTTGATCTTCTCAAAACTCAGCAAAAATAAAGCAGAAATAAAGCATTTTCTGCTCTCTCCATGGTCTAGAACACCAAGAACCCAAACAAGGTAAAAGTTCCAGGAACTAATGCATAATTCTCAGCTCACATAGCAGAAAAAGGGAACCAAGGGACAAGACACATAAGGCAATAACAGAAACTGTTTAAAAGGGAGAACCCAAAATACTTGTAAAAGTACCCATAAAGTTTTCACCCCATAGGGATTACAAGGAATAAAGAAAAACAAAATAAGTATAAGGACCATGAACCAAGGAATGAAACAGAATTAAAACAGAAAGAAAGATGAGATAAATAATGAAGAGAGTGAAGGAAAGAATTCTTTTCTAGTAAAAGATACAGAAAATGAAAATTTAAAAATGAACAAAACAAATTAAAACGGAAGAGAGAGCAGGGGATTACACTTGATTAACTGAGAGTGTAAAAAGAAGGAAAGAACTGAATAACTAGATGAAAATAAGCAAGAAAAAAAGGAATTAAAAAACAAAACTCCAAATCTAGGGGAAAGAGTAGCAAATGCAAGATGGGGCTTGAGGGTGAAGGTAAGAGAGCAATTGAGAACAGGGTCATCTTATAAAATATTAGGCTAAAATATTGTGCTTACTATGGAAGAGGGAAAAAATAATAAGGTGAAAAAGTTCTCAATCTTAGAGACAAATAGAATACTAACTCAAAACAAAAAAGAATGATAGATGCATAAGAAAAGAAACTCCAGTAATCTGTTACTTACAAGAAAAACATTTTAAAAGCAAAGTCATACAAAGAGTAAAAATGGGGACCTGGAAAAATAATTATTATGCATCAAGTGAATCCAAAAATCAAGAGTTGCAATCATGGTAGCAGAGAAAGCAAAAATAAACATTTAAAACACAAAAAGGGACAAACAAGGAAATTACATTATACTGAAATGCCTTTGCCTCCAAAATCATCAAGGAAATATTCAGAGTAATACAATGGTGGCAGGGAATTTCAGTGTCACTGAGTTTTAGAGAAGTCTAACATAATAAAGATAAACAAAAAGGAAAATATGGAACTGACCAAGTTGCTGAAGAAATTAGAAGTAAAAAACTTACAGAATTTTCTAAAAGGGAGTACAAAAGGTATACATATTTTCTGAAACATATAGAACTTCTACAAAAAATGCAAAAAAACATGAAAAGGGCGGCTAGGTGGCGCAGTGAGTAGAGTGTCGGCCCTGGAGTCAGAAGGACCTGAGTTCGGATCCGACCTCAGACACTTAACACACACAAACAGAAAACCTAGCCGTGTGACCCTGGGCAAGTTACTTAACCCCAATTGCCCTCCAAAAAGCAAAAATACATGAAAAAGCAGAAATAGTAAATAAATATTTCAGATGATTTTGTAATAAAAATAGTATTTGTTTCAGTGAGCACAAAAAACACATGAAGACTTAACAATGAAATCCTAAATGAGTGGGTTAAAGAGTAAATCAAAGAAAAAATTATGATTATGTGAAAGAAAATGATAATGATGAAACAATACCAGAATTTCTTGGATGCAGCTAATGTAGTCTTAAAGAAAAAAATAATATCACTTTAATTGTATATATATATATATATATATATATATATATATATGTTTTTTACAAATGCTTTATTAACTTCATTCATTTCCACCAGATTTTGAGTTACAATTTTTTCCCCATTTTTCCCTACCCACCACCCCAGAATAACAGTCCCACTAGATATCCCCTCATCCAATCTGCTCTCTCCCATATCTTCTCCCATACCCCCTTCGACTTTGCCATTAGGGCAAGGTGAATCTCTGAGCCCCAATGCCTGGACATCTTATGAAACATTTAATTTTAAAGCTTCGATTTTCAGATCCATTCCCTTCCTCCCTTGTCACCCACTCCCTCTGAGAAGATAAGCAATTCAGTATGTGTTGTACATGTATAGCTATGCAAAACATTACCATAGTAGATATATTGTAAAAGACTGCTTATATTTCCCTCCCACCCATCTCACCTCCCACTTGGTCCATTCCCTGCTTTGATCCTGTCCCTCTTTGAAAGTGGGTACTTCCAACCTCCCCTCCCCCTAGAATGCCCTCCCCTCCATCTTCTCCCCTCTCATCCCCCTTTCCCCTACTCTCCTGCAGGGTGAGATATCCCATTTAGTATGTATGTGATTCTCTCCTTGAGCCAACTTCAATGAGAATATGCTTTTGCCTTTTTGCCTTCCTGTTCTTCCCCTCCCCTGCAACTACTTCCCCTTGCCTCTTCTACATGAGATAGTTTGCCCTACCCTGTCTCTCCCCATCTCTTCTTGCCACTTTCCTCTCTCACCTCTTAACTTCACCCCTTAAGTATCATCCCTTCCCATCAAATTCAAGCTGTGCCCTCTATCCATGTATACCTGTAAACATATGCCCATATACCCTTCTTCAATTATTTTCATAATGAGAAAGGTTTCATCAGACACAGATATTGTTTTTCCATGTAGGAATGTAAATAGTTCAACTTTGATAAGTTCCTTTTGATTTCTTTTCCTTGATTACCTTCTTAAGCATCTCTTGCTTTTTGTGTCTGAATGTCAAATTTTCTATTCAACTCTGGTTTTTTCCTCAAGAATGCTTGAAAGTCCTCTATTCCACTGAATGACCATATTTTCCCCTGAAACAAGATATTCAGTTTTGCTGGGTAGGTGACCCTTGGTTTCAATCCCAGCTCTTTTGCCCTCTGGAATATCATATTCCATGCCCTTCGATCCCTCAGTGTAGAAGCTGCCAGGTCCTGGGCTATTCTGATTGTGTTTCCACAATATTGAAATTGTTTCTTCCTGGGTGCCTGGAGTATTTTCTCCTTGATCTGGGGACTCTGGAACCTGGCTATAATATTCCTGGGAGTTTTCTTTTTGGGGTCTTTTTCAGGAGGTGATCAGTGGATTCTTTCAACCTCTATTTTGCCCTCTGGATCTAAAACATCAGGGCAATTTTCCTTGAGAATTTCTTTAAGGATAATTTCTAGGTTCTTTCTTTGATCATGGCTTTCAGGTAGTCCAATAATTTTAAAATTATCTCTCCTGGATCTATTTTCCAGGTCAGTGGTTTTTCCCATGAGATATTTCACATTGCCTTCTATTCTTTCATTTGTTTGGATCTGTTTGACAGCATCTTGATTTCTCATAAAATCACTAGCTTCCATTTGCTCCAGTCTAACTCTGAAGGAATGAATCTCCTCAGTGAGCTTTTGAGATTCTTTTTCCGTCTGGCAAATTCAGCTTTTTAAGGCATTCTTCTCCTCATTGCCTTTCTGAGCCTCTTTTGCCATTTGAGTCAGTCTATTTTTTTAGGTATTATTTTCCTCAGTCAGGCTGTTGACTGTCATTTCATACTTTTCTTGCATCTTTATCATTTCTCCTTCCAATTTTTCCCCCACTTCTCTTATCTGCTTCTTAAGGTCCTCTATGGCCTGTAGCCAGCTTATATTTTCATTTGGGGCTTTTGGTGCAGGAGTTCTGACCTCACAGTCCTCCTCCATGCTTTGAGCCTCTTTGCCCCTAAAATAGGAGTCCAATGTTGAATTTTTCTGTTTATTTTGTTTCTTTTGCCTAGGCATGTTGCCACTTAATTACTTGATTTTTGGGCTTGTTGCCACAGTAGGACTCTGCCACCAGACAGGAGAGCTTCCGCCCAAATGTGGGGTCTTCACAGCTTCCACAGGTTGGGTGGCCTCTGTAAAGCTTCCACCCACTCTGGCAAGCTGGATACCCACCCCAAACCTCCACCCCAGACCACAATCCAGATCCAGGCAGTTTAAAGCAAGAGCGATTAACCCCCCAGACTGATTGCTGGATCTCCCTACAGTTCGCAGACTAGGAGATAGAGCCGCCACTGACGCTGTTAAATGGCTTCTGTGCCGCGTTTCTTCAGCAGCTTTTCACCCCCAGGGGAGGAAGCCAATGCATTCCCCAAATACTGGTCCCAAAGTCCATAGGACACTAACCTTTCACTTTGTCCTAGGCACATCTGTGCTGATAATTCTGGAATTGCCACAGCTGCTGGTGTTCTGGGGTCCCTCCATCAGGCTGCTGGCCCAGCTGCCCTAGGGCTAAAACCGTGGCTCACAAGGGCCTGGGCTTAGCTCCCAGAGCACTGTGCTGTCGGTTCCCAGCACGCTGTGCTGCCTGCTCTCAGAGAGCTGCGCTGGCCGCTCCCTGCAGGGATGCTGGGCTGTCCTCAGCAGGAGGTTAGCTTCTCTGTGTCATTCTGTGGGTGCTGGGGCTCCAGAAGTTGTTCAGAGTCCCCTTTTACTTGGTTTGGAGGTAATCTGGGGGCAGAGCACCTTGGAAGTGCTGTTTCTGCTCCTCCTTGATTCTTCAACATTTTTAATCAAAACTTTGTACTTTATGCAACAGAATCAAAAGTAGCCTTCTAATGAAAAGGAACAAGTATAGATTTGTTTACCTGGCTTAATCACTAATTAGGTCCCCAGATGCAGAAGTGGTAGAAGGAAAGGGCACAGATGTAGATGAGTTCTTCATTGTTCAGATATTTGTCTTCTGAAAGCACTAGATGCTTTTACCAAACTGGCCTGCTTCCCACTCCTTAAATATGTCACTTTGCCTTCACACAGGTCATAAGTTGCAGAGTCATGTATCCACTGCTATTATGCCCAATAGAATATAAGCTCCTTGAGGGCAGTGACTTCTCTGGCCCCTAGTATACCACCTCATTCCCACAAATGGTCTTCTGGCCTGCCCCCACTTTAATTGTATATTAATAAAATAAGAAACAGTTAATGAATGAATTTTTAAAGAACTAGTAAGCAAAAATACAAATATGAAATAAACAAAAAGGGAGATTGAACATTAAAGTAAATGAACTGAGAAAAAAATTCCTATAGATATAATAAATAAGGCTAAAAGCAGTTCTTTGAAAAAGACTAGTAAGATTTGACAAACCTTTGGTCAGTCATTAAAAAGAAGAGGGTAGAAAAATCCAATCAATGAAATAACAAAGTGAAATCACAACAAAACAAGAAGACATGAAGAGAGTCAGAACCCACTATGCACAGCTATCTACTAACAAAAAACTTAAATCAATATTATTAATGAATATCTCTTCAAAAATTAACAAATCGTTCATTATAGCCAAGTTGGATTTTTGCAAGGATGTCAGGATAGTTCAGCATTAAGAAAACAGCAAAACTACTATAAACCAAAACATCAAAAGTTTCGTGATAATTTCAATAGATTCAGACAAAACCTTTGACAATGCACAACATTCATTTATGCTAAAAACAATACACCAAATATTGGCATAAAAGGACTCATCAACATTGTGTTAGTGTTCCTCTCTTTCCATAAATCTTTCCAAATTGATCATTCCCAATTTTTATCATCTGCCAGTTTGCAAGGTGTCAGATGTTTTGATTTCCATTTCTCTTATTTTGAGTGATTTGTAGCATTTTTCATACAATTAATAATTATTTTCTGTCCTACCTATCTCCTTCCCTCCCTATTGAAAAAAAGAAAAAGATGGGGTGGAGCCAAGATGATGGAGTAAAAGCAGGACTTGTTTGAATTTGTCCCCCAATTATCTCCAATACCTATAAAAAATGACACTAAACAAATTTTAGAGCTACAGAACCCACGAAATGACAGAGTGAAATACATCTCCAGCTAAAGTCAGCTTGGCAAGCTGAAAGGAAATGTCTATTTGCACCAGTCTGGGAGCAGAGTGCAGTCCCATGTGGGCCATGCCAGCATAGACTGGCGGCACAGACCAGGCGAGATCAGACCCTAGGAGACTGAATCACTGGCAGATGTGGCAGTTTCCAGACTTCTCAATCCACAAAGCCAAAGACAAAGTAAAAGGTCAGTGGGGAAACTCTGCTGGACATGGGTGAGAGAAAAGTATGGTCTGGTCCTTGCCCCTATGGTAGTGGAGGTGGCGGTGGCTACAGTGGAAGCAGCAGCAACAGCAGTGGCTGCTTTTGGAGCTCCAGACCCACAGATGGTGGAGGTACCAAGTGGCGAATCAGAGGGGAATTGCAGAAATCTCTTTGCCCACTGAAGCAGGATTCTCTTGCTTTGCCCTGACCTGGGTTACAGTCTTGTGTTATGATCCTGGGATGAGGAGGAGCACTGGCTTGGCAGAGCTTGTGGTGGCTGTGGAGAAGAAATCCTCACAGCTCTGAGGTAGGTACCTAGAAGCAGCTCTGACAACAGTTGCAGAAAACCCCAGAAATTTGGGACACTCTGGAAGCAGAATTCTCCCTTGGCAAACAGCTCAAAAGTCAAGTAATTGGCTGGGAAAATGAACAAACAGAGGAAAAGAAATCAGACTATAGAAACTTTTTTGGTGATGAAGAAGATCAAAACAGAACTAGAAGAAGACAACAAAGTCAAGATTCCAACCAGAGGAATGCAACAAAGTCAAGACTCCTGCATCAAAAGCCTCCCAAAAAATATGAATTGGTTGCAGGCCATGGAGGACCTCAAAAAGAAGTTTAAAAATCAAGTAAGAGAAGTATAGAAAAAACTGGGAAGAGAAATGAGAATGCTACAAGAAAATCATGAAAAAATGAGTCAACAGGAGGAGACCCCAAAAAATCCTGAAGAAAATAACACCTTAAAAATAGACTAATTCAAATGAAAAAAGAAGTCAATGAGGAGAATTCCTGAAAAAGCAAAGGAGGCCGAATGGAAAATGATGTCCAAAAGCTCACTGAAAAAAACAATTCCTTCAAAATTAGAATGGAGCAAATGGAAGGTAATTGACTTCATGAGAAATCAAGATATTATAAAACAGATCCAAAGAATAAAAAAATAGGAGATGTGGAAAATAGATCCAAGGGAGATAATTTAAAAATTATTGGACTATCTGAAAGCCATGATAAAAAAAAAGCCTAGACATCATCTTTCAAGAAATTATCAAGGAAAACTGCCCTGATATTTTAGAACTAGAGGGTAATGTAGAAATTGAAAGAATCCACTGATGGCCTCTTGAAAAAGATCCCCAAAAGAAAACTCCTAGGAATAATATAGCCAAATTCCCATGTCAAGGAGAAAGTATTACAAGCAGTGAGGAAGAAAGAATTTGAGTATTGTGAAAATGCAATCAATATAAAACAAGATCTAGCAGCTTCTACATTAAGGGATCAAAGGGGTTGGAATATGATATTCCAGAGGTCAAAGGAGCTAGGATTGAAACCAAGAATCACTTACCCCAAAAAATAATATTTTGGGGAAGAAATAGTATTCAACGACATAAAGGACTTTCAAGCATTCTTGATGAAAAGGCCAGAGCTGAACAAAAAATTTGACTTTCAAATACGAGAATCAAGAGAAGCATGAAAAGGAAAGAGAAATCATAAGAACTTATTAAAGTTGAACTGTTTATATTTCTACATGTAAAAGATGATATTTGCAACTCATGAGACTTTTCTCAGTATTAGGAGAGTTGAAGGAAATATATATATATATATTCATGTATACATACACATATGTATCCATAGGTGTGTATATGGTTTTTTGTTTTTGTTTTTGTTTTTGGTCTTTTTTGGAGCGGGGAAAGCAGGGCAATTGGGTTTAAGGGATTTGCCCAAGGTCAGACAGCTCATAAGTATCAAGTGTCAGAGGCTGGATTTGAACTGATCCTCCTGTCTCCAGGGCCAGTACTCTATTTACAGTCCCTTCAAGCTTCTCCTCTAGGTATGTATATGTATGTGTATATACATATATGTATGTGTGTATGTATGTATACATAAACAGAGAGCACAGGGTTGAGTTGAATATGAAAGGATGATATCTAAAAATTAAAATTAAAAGGTAAGAAAGGAATATATTGGGAGAAGGAGAAAGGGAGAGATAGAAAAGGGTAAATTATCTCACATATAAGAGGCAAGAGAAAGCTGTTACAATGGAGGGGGAGAGCAGGGAGGTGAAAGGGAATGAGTCAACCTTACTCTCATTGGATTTGGTTTAAGGAGGGAATAACATATATACTCAATTGGGTATCTCACCCTATAGGAAAGTAGGGGAAAGGGGATAAGACGGGAGTATGATACAAGAGAGGGCTGATTAGTGGAGAGGGTAGTCAGAAGCAAACACTTTTGAAAAGGAACAAGGTCAAAAGAGAAAATAGAATAAATGGGGTATGGGATAAGGCAGAGGAAAATATTGTTAGTCTTTCACAATATGACTACTATGGAAATATTTTTCATAGGTACACATGTGTAAGCTGTATTGAATTGCTTGTCTTCTCAGTGAGGGGCATGTGAAGAGGGCAGAAGGGAGAAAATCTGGAATTCAAAGTTAATGTTAATGTTAAAGTCAATGTTAAAAAGTTGTTTTTACATGCAACTGGGAAATAAGATACACAGGCAGTGGGGTATAGAAATCCATCTTGCCCTACAAGAATTAAGGGGGAAGGGGCCAAAGGGAAGTAGAGGGGACATATAAGAGAGGGGAGACTGGGCGAAGAGGTAATCAGTATGCTTGCCATCTTGGGGTGGGGGTGGGTGTAGGGGAGAGACGGGTAGGAAATTTGGAACACAAAATCTTGTGGAAATGAATGTTGAATACTAGAAATAAATAAATTCTAAAAACAATACTACAAAAAATAAGGAAAAAGAAAAAATGTAACAAATATGCATAGACAGGCTAAACAAATTTCCACATTAGTTACATTCAGAAAAAAAGGTCTCAATATACATCTTAAGAGAAATCATGATCTTTCTGGGTAATATTTCATCATCCATTTTTTGGAATCAATTTAAAAGATCGTTGTGTTTATCTTTTAAAAGTTTCCTAAATTTCCTTTTTGTAGTATTGTTATTACTTTTATGTTTTTACTGGTTTGTAAGGCCAATGCAATATCTATAGCAGCTGCTAGGAGTATTCATACTTATTTCCAGGGTAAATTTGCCAAATAAAATAACTTTTCCTTAAAAGTGCAACCAAAATATTTATTTGAAACATAACTATTAGGATGCCAGGAAGCAAGGTACTTGTCACTAATCCAGGGAGCCCTGACATCTTAAGTGTTCTTTCTGTCAGTTCTCCCCACAAACAAGTTTTCCTAGGCAAGTTCCTCCCTCTGCTCTCCGCTCTGCCTCTCCTGGTCTGTTTCTGTCTCACTCTCTGCTGAATTGGGCAAGTTCCTCCCACACATTGGGCCCCATGTGACTAAGGCTCCATATGATTCAGGCTGTATCACAGCTGTGAGCTGGGCCAGAGCTCAAAGCAGGTCACATATTTTTATTAATGCATAGGGAAGATTTTCCTATTCCATTAATATCAGATTGTCCTGTTCACTTTACTCTCCATCAGTTCATGCAGTTCTTCCAAGTTTTCTCTTAAACCATTCCCTTAATCATTTCTTTTTATGTTTCTCTTGACTCATGCTTGTGTTTCAGAGTTTCTAGTGACCTCTGGTCTTTTCATCAAGAATGCTCAGAAGTTCTCTGTTTCATTAAAATCTCTCTCTCTCTCCCTCCCTCTCTCTCTCTCTCTCTCTCTCTCTTTCTCTCTCACTCTCTCTCTCACACACACACACACCACTTTGTATGATTATGCTTAATTTTGCTGTATGTTATACTTTGTTGTAAAACCTATTATCTTTTGCTCTCTACTCTATAATGATGAATGGTAAATCTACAGTGATCCTGACTGTGTCTCCTTGGTACTTGAGTTCTTTCTGAATTCAATATTTTTCTTTTGATTGTGATGGTCCTCAGATTTTTTTATTTCAAAACTTTTTCAAGAGGTGATTTGTAGATTCCTTTTTCTACTTTGCCTTTTGGTCATGAGTAGGCTGGGCAATTTTCTTTCGTGATTTCAATTATTGTATCCTATCTCTTTTATTGGGTATGAATTTCAGGCAGTCCAATGATTCTTAAATTATCTTCTTGATCTATTTTTAGCCTAGTTATTTTATATGAGTTACCTTATACTTTCTAACATTTTTTCAATTTTGTGATTTTGTTTTAATGGAACCCTTCACTTCTTTTTGATCCATTCTAATTTTCAAGGAGTCTTTTGCTTAAATAAGGTTTTGTAGTTCTTGTGCTAAGCTCTTAATTTTCTTTTCAAGCCTTCTCACTGTATCTCTCATTTCTTTTCCAGTCAGTTCCTTTAGTGTGTAATTTCATTTGTAAAATAATTTTAACTCTCAAAAAATCTTGCTTTATTTCTTCCAGAAATTACATTTCAACTTGCGTCCAAGGTGTGAGGTTTTGCTTGCAGGTGTTTTTGGGTCATTCTCTTTCTTTTCTGGATTTTTATCTTGGGTGTCACTGTCACCATAATAACTCTTGATAGGGATATTTAAAATTTTTTTGTTTTGTTTATTAATTCTTCTTTTATTAGCATCAGGCTTCTGGATGGAATCTCTGGACTTGGGTCAGTTTTTATATTCGCTTTGAGTCCTTCTGCTTATTTCTTACAGTGTTGAATGCTCTGTTCTTCAAGGGTCTCTGGGGCATTCCAGATTGGCAGCCTTCAGACTTTCACTTCTCCCCAAACTAGCTCATCTGGGATGAATCATTGCCCTCCAGATCTGAGCTGTCAGTCAGTCAATAAACATTAAGTAATTACTTTATACCTGGTGGCTAAGTGATGAGGATACAAAAGAAGGCAAAAGGCAGTCCCTAACCTCAAGAAGCTTACAGTGTAATGGGTGAGTCAGCAAATAAACACATATTTACAAACAGGCTATATACTAGAAATAGTTATGAGAAGGAAGGCACTAGAATAAAGTGGAGTAGGGAGAGTGTCCTATAGAAGAGTTTCATTTGGAACTTAAAGGAACCAAGGAATCCAGTAGGTGACTATGAGGAGGGAGAGCATACCAGGCTTGGAGAGCAGCCAGAGAAAATTCCTAGGGATGAGAGATGGATTGTTATGTTGGTGGAATAGCAAGGAGGCCAGTGCCACTGGATGAAAAAGAGTATGTGGTGGAGAACAAGGTATAAAAAGACTGGAAAGTTTAAAGGGGAGACTAGGTTATAAAAGGCTTTGAATGCCAAATAGCAGATTTTGTATTTGCTATTGTGTTAGGAAGCCACGGGCTTCCTATTAGGTGGTGACATGGTTGGACATGCAGTTTAGAAAATCACTTTGGGGGCAGAATGGAGTGGGGAGAGACCTGAGTCAGGCCAACCTATCAGTAGACTATTGCAGTAGTACACACATGAGGCAATGAGGGATTACATCTTGTGAAATAATCATATGGTTTTTGTTAGATTGTTATGAGCAATTATGCTTATAGTTTTCCTGTTGCTAAATTAGTCCTGCATTCCTGGTATAAATCTAGCTTAGTCATAGTGTATGAACTTTGTGATATAATAATAATATAAATAATTATGACATTTATATATATTATATATACATATGTGTATATATATATATATATATATATATATAACTATATAACATTTATATAGTGCTTACTATGTGCCAAGCACTATGCTTAAGTGCTTTATAATGATCTCATTTCATCCTCACAACAACCCTGAGAAGTAGGTACTGTTTTATAGATGATGAAATTGAGGCAAACGGAGGTTAAGTGACTTGCTTAGGGTCACATAGCTATTAAGTATCTCAGGCCAGATTTGACCTCAGGTCTTCATGACCCCAGGCCCAGTACTTTATCCATTGTGCTGCCTAGCTGCCCCCATACTAGTGTTTTATTAATCTTTCTAGTGTTTTATTAAATATTGCTATCTTTTGTCTTTTCCAGGTTAGCTTTGCCAATTTCCTTAGCATATGACTTTCAGATATTTTGATTTTCATTTTTAAGAATGTTTTTAATATTCTTTCATGTTATTATTATTAAAAGCATACAAGTCTTCATTTGAGAATTATTCGTTTCATTAACCACATCCATTGGGTTTTGTATATTTCACGCAATCAGTAAACATATTAATTGCTTTCTTTTTTGCCAGGGGTATAAGAAAACATTTAAATAAATAGCTATATAGGGGAAGGGGTAGAGATTAATTCTATGACCCAAATGTTAAAGATAATAACATGAAAAACTAGATGAACAGAACTTTTATAGCTATGTATAAGGGGAGAATGATTTATTTTATCTTTTGTGAACTCTTCTATCCCTGGTTCCTTCTAGGGAAAGAAGTGATCCTACCAAATACTTTTTATGACACAAATGAAATCTTAATATCTAAGTTAGGGAGAGTTGAAACAGAGATGCATAGTATAAATCAATTTCTTTTTTAAAAATTTATTCTAAAGACCTCATTTTTGTTTGTTTTTTTTATTTATAAAATTTTGGCATAGAAATATACCCCATCAGGCTTTTACAATATAATTCTGGCTTGATCTTTCTTAACAAATGAGCTCTTGCAAAATCCATAACTCAGTAGTTATAACTAATAACAGCTGTCTCTGGCAGCTGAGAAGTCATGGTAGAAGAGATTTATATCCCCTAAATATATATATATATGTGTGTGTGTGTGTGTGTGTGTGTGTGTGTGTGTGTGTGTGTGTGTGTGTGTGTGTGTGTGTGTGTGTATCTGTACGTCCTAAAAGCAATTTTATAGAAGTATTTAATCACAAGATATAAGTCAATAAGGAGCACAGGATTTTCTTCTGTCATCCAAAGTTTTCCCCTTTTCTTCATTTCTTAGTTCCCTTTTCCTTCCACTCAGTCTTCTAAAATCCTGTCATTCCTATATTTAGTAGTTAAGCTTGAAACTTGCACAAGCTCAGCTCTTTGCAATGTGATCAATCACAAATAATGACATAACATGTTCTTTATACATAATAAAAGAAACAACTAGAAGATACAGATATACCCTTCCTAACTTCATTAATTGGTTCCACACAAATATGATGACAGACAAAACCATTACAGGGTCTCAGGTATTTCAGAGCATGAGAGTAGGGTTTGGTTATAACATTGTCACCATGGAACATTGTTCAAATTTAACTTGTTATTTTGTTAAAAAAAAAAAGTGTGTGTGTGTGTAATGTTGCTACTTGGGATTATTTTACAGATCATGTGAAACATAGTAGGGTTCTTTTTAATTTAAAATTTATATTAAAGTGCTTCACAATATGGTTCTAGCCTAACTTTGCAGGCAGATCATTTGACTCCCCACTCTTGCATCTTTTATTCTAGTTGAACTGGCCTACTTTTTCTTCCCTCTAAGCAGTATGTCATCTTCTCTCTCTTTGCATGGGCTATCGGTCCCTGTTCATCAGTACTCACTCTTGAACCTTTAGCTCACCTTTAAGGTACAGCTTAAGGGCCACCTCCTTTAAGAGGCCTTTCCTTATATCCCTGGTTTTTAGTCTACTCTTCTTTCCCTCAAAATTATTTTATGTGGAGGCAATGTGGTATAATGTTATGAGAAATGGTTCTGAAATCAGAAGACCTGGGTTCAAATCCTGCAGGTTATGTGTATGACTTGAGCAAGTTGCTTAATTCCATTAGGCCTCAAATCTGCAAAATGAAGAAATTGTCTCAGATGGCTTGTGAAGTTCTTTCTAGTTCCAGATGTCGTGATCTCTTGTACTTCTGTATCTGTGTCCATGTTATATCTCCTTGATAGAATGTAAACTCCTTGAGGGCAGAAACTGTTTAATTTTTGTATCCTCAGTGACTAGCATCTAACAGGCGCTTAATAAATGTCTGCTGATTGAATGATATCCTCACCCAAGAGGATTACTTTTTTTTTTTTTTTTTTGCTTTTTGGAGGGCAATTGGGGTTAAATAACTTGCCCAAGGTCACATGGCTAAGTTTTTGTTTGTGTGTGCGTTAAGTGTCTAAGGCCGGATCCGGATCCGAACTCAGGTCCTTCTGACTCCAGGGCCAGTGCTCTACTCACTGTGCCACCTAGCTGCCCCAAGAGGATTACTTTTATTTCCAAACATTCATCATATTTTTTTTGTTGGCAATACACAGAAAAAACATTTTCCTTTGACAGAGTAGTCAAAAAGATAAAAACAGATGCATTTCCAAAATCAAGTACAGATTTTGCAAGATCTCAATATATATACCAAATATTTATATCAAGATTTAGCCAAAGTTTTTTACTCTAAAACTACATTCAAGAGTATTGTCAAAATGTAAGGGTTTTATCCGCTTTGCAGGTGGTCCAGATGAGTAAATTTTGCTGCGCGTGTTACTTTCTTCATCTTCAGCCTCATCATCTTCACCCTTCAAGGCTGAGATGGAGCCTCTAGCCACCACCAGGTCCTGTGCCTCCTTTCCTTCCACAGTTTTGAGGAGCTTGGTCACCTGCTCCCTCATCTGTGCCAATCCTGAAAGCAGTCCCTGGAAATGACCTGACTCACACTCGACCCCTCACAAAGTTATTTGGAGCCACTGCTGCTTCCTGTCTCATCCCACAAACTCTCCCAGAAGCTCCATGAGGACAGTTCTTCAACTGCCCGCCACCAGGATGACCCGGAAATGGAAGCGGCTTATAGATCAATTTCCTTAATAAATGTTGATGCATATTTTAAAATAAAATACTAGCAATCAGATCACAACAATATATCACAGAGATCATACACTATGACCAGACTGAATTTATCTTAGGAATGTAGAGCTGCTTCAGTTCTACAGAAATTATAAACTTATTTGAAACATAACAAAAACAAAAAATCACAAGATTATTTCAGTAGATTCAGATGGAACGTTTGAAAAGCACAATACCTGTTCCTCTTAAAAACAGTAGAAAGCACAGAAAAACATGGAGTTTTCCCTAAAATGATAAGTAATAGCAAAACCAAGAGCTATGTACAATGGGGAAGTCTTTCCATAATGATCAGGAATAAAGCAAGGATGTCCATTATTACCATTACTTTTCAATTATCATGCTAGAAATGCTAGCTATGTTAATAAGGCAAGAAAAAAATTAAAAAGGCAAAGAAGAAAGCAAAATTAACCATTTTTGAAGTATATTTTATGATTATTTACTTAGAGAATTTTAGAAATCCAACTTACAAACTAATTGAAACTTTTAACAACTTCAGCAAAGTTTCAGGATATAAAACAAACCTGACTTGCTTCAAATCTTAGGAAAAGCCCTCCCTTCCAGAAGAGGCCTTTCCTGGTTCTCTTTCACTTAGTGCTTTCCTTCGAAGATTAGCTCTAATTTTTACTATATATGTATTTTTGTATGTTAGCATGTTGTTTTCCTTATTAGACTGTGAACTCCTTGAGATCAGGGAATATTTTTTTTGTCTTTGTTTCCTTAGTACTTAGCACAGTGCCTTGCATAGAGGTGATTAATATATGATTGGTGATTGAACCCAAGTCTATCTTTCTCTTGTTTAAAAAGACCAACAACCACTAAACATGAAATGATTTATTTCATCACAGCTTGTTGTAGTGGACAGTGTTGGACTTGGAGTCAGGAGGAATTCAGATTAATCCTGCTTTAGACAGTTGCCAACTGCACAAATCACTTAAACAGTTTTTGGTCTGTAAAATAAAAAATAATAATAATATGAGCTCCCCCCTTTTAGGCTTGTTGGAACAATCAAATGATATAACGTATGTAATTTGCTTTATAAATCTTAAAGTGCCATATAAATGTTAGCTATTATTGTTATTATGGTTATTATTATTGTCATTATTTCCCTGATAATTTTATTTATTTAGCTGTTCTGTACTTTTATTGTTTAGGGTATTTTAAAGTCAAATATTCTCAATCTGTTATTTTTTCTTATTAATGATTGAAATTTTGTTCTTATTAATTTATTCATATTTTCTTAGTAATGATTAAAAATCTTTTTTTTTTTTTTACTAGTGTGTAGGTTTAGTTTTACAGGGCATATAATTTTCAGTTGAGTTTCTTTAGTTTTCAGAATATATTATCCCACTCTCTTCTATAATTTCTCATAAATATGGGACAATCCCTTCTTGTTACAATCTCCTTCCTATTTAAGGTCTTTTTTTGATAGCTTGAAAAAATTATTATTTTTGTCACTGAAATTGTTTAGCTTTTAAATTCACACCTTGCAATTTGAAACATATTTTTATTTGTTTGCTTGTTTGTTTTGTCTGCTGTTGATCTTTGGATTCTTTTAATCATTAATCTTCTGTATGTGCAAGTTTTGGACAGTTTTCTTTACTATTTTGTAAGTAATGTTATTGAAGGTTTTTTTTTTAAACTTGTTATGATGTTCTGGGCATCATGATCTTTATGTTATCTTTTTTTAAATTAAAAAAAAAATTTTTAGAGGGCAATTGGGGTTAAGTGACTTGCCCAAGGTCACACGGCTAGATTTTTGTTTGTGTGTGCATTAAGTGTCTGAGGCCGGATCCGAACTCAGGTCCTTCTGACTCCAGGGCCGACGCTCTACTCACTGTGCCACCTAGCCTCCCTGATCTTTATGTTATCTTAAACATTTTGATTTTGAAGTAAATTGTTTTGACTTGTTTAGAAATTGTGTTCTTTTGATGCTATTTCTTTTTTTCTTTTTTTTCTTTTGATGCTATTTTCTCTTGCTTTTCCTCTATTAATAAAAAAAACTAATTAATTAAATTAATTAGTTTATTTTAGTTTGCAACATTCAGTTCCACAAGCTTTTGAGTTAGAAATATTCTCACATTCCCTCTCCTCCTCCCTACCCCACTATGGCAGCATGCAATCTGATACAGGTTCAACAAATACCTTCACACTAAACATTAATCAATTTGTAAAGAAGGATTACAACCAATGAAATGAACAACAAGAAAGAAGAAAGTTAACTCTCCCTCTGAAATAACTATCAGAGGAACTGAAGGGTTTGGTTCCTCTGATAGTTATTTCAGAGGGAGAGTCAGTCTTCTCAAAGGGTATTATTTCACAAGGAATAATGATCACTTTTCTATCATTTTAACTGTTCTTTCATTCATTCATTCTTTCAATTAATTCAGATGCTTGTGGATAATATGGAATATGATATATCTATTCTATCTTGTTTAATATATAATATCTCTTTATTTCATTACCTTTGAAATGTGAACCATTGTCACTTTGAATCTGCATTGGGGTTCCATAATACAGACTCATTATATCTAGAGTTTTACAGATGTTTTTCTGGGTTGCATTCTTATAAGAACAAACCATTAGTACACCTGAATAAGTGTCAACACAAGTAAATGTAAATGTGCATCCTTTATCTTGGAGTAGAGGACCAATATAACGTATCTACCTTTCCTCTTGCTATTTCTCTGGTTACTACCTGAGGATCAGTTTGTTCCTTTTCCAATTGACATGTGTGACATTCCACTGCTACCTGTTTTAACAATGAATATGAGATACTAGATAATTAAATATTTTAATAATAAAGAAAATATTGGCTAAATCAATAACTTTGTACCAAGTCCCATCATAGTTCTGTATCCTTTTTATTAAGGTATGTTACCTGGAACAGCAGCATACAAGGGGGGAGTCACCTTATTCAGTTGTGTATAATGCACTGTCATTCTCCACCTTCCATCTGACTTTCATATTGGCCAGACAGGATTATTCCATCAAGTGGTTGTAGGGACTAACACTCCTGCCTCAACATATTCCATTATAATATTGGTTATTTCATCTTGCCCACTTGACACATGATCCTGCTTTAAAGCAATTCTTCAGAAGGTTCAGGTAAAGTGATTGGGTTAATTTTTTTTCACTAAAACTGTATTAATTCCTACCTTACTTATTGTAAATTGGTATCTCTCCTCAGGTAAATTTGGTCATACCTCTTAATATATCTGTTCCAATGATGTATTCAGAAATTTGTACAATTACCATGGTATAGTCTTTCTTAGGTAATTGTCCAATTTTCTCCATTAGCTTGAATTGTCTGACTGATATTTCAGCCCCTCCCTGTCCTGTGATGATAATAGGAGTTTCATGTTTGAATTTGTCAAGGTTCCTATCTATAAGGGAGGCCCCCGCCTCAGTATCCATTAATGCTTTAGTTACAGTATTTAATCTGTTTTTCCAATATATATATGGTCAAATTGATATGGGGTTTGTAATCCCCTCTGTGTATTTCTTTAATCCAAGCTGGGGCTTGCCTAATCTCCTATTCTCCCTGAAAGTATGTCAAACTTGCATACAAGGATTCAGTAGGTTCTATAGGGGTAGTCCTTACTTCCCTATTCCATCTAATATTAAGTCCCTTTTCTTAGTACATTTGGTATAGTTCAGTAGTTGGAGTACCATCTATTTCTCTAAAATCTGTCTATGCTCTCAGTAGACCAGTAAATAATTCTTTTCTTGTCAGTCTATTCTGACTTTCCATTCTCTGGCCATTTTACTCTTCTCTCTCAAAGAAATTTATCTTTTTCCCATTCCCCAAGTCAGTTTACTGTGATATCTTATCCATCACCTCCAAAAGAGAGTTCCCTATTTCCCCAATTACTAGAGGCAGAATTGGGTGCTTATAAGGAGGCGGAACTGTCTTCACTGTGATATTTCTATGAGAATAGAAATATACAATATAGTATTTCTATGAGAAACTGCTAAGTGGGTATTGTGATAAGCCTCAACTTCTCCCATCATGATAGCAGTATTCATTACCTCCTTCTTTAACTTTCTATACTGTCCCTCCATGAAAACCAGGGTCTTTAGACACTACGTCACATAGAATCAATGGGATACAGTTTATTGCCTCTATCTGCTGCTAAAGTTAACAGATTGGTTGTAGTTTTACTTCCTTGCTTATGATGATCCCTAAAAACTTGCTGTACAAAGGGATTCTAATACCTATATATTTCAAACTATCCACACTATCTACTGATACTCCTCCAGCCCCTTAATCACTGATTCTCACCATCCAAGACACTAAAGATTCTCCCATTTTTTGGATGAATTAACTTTATATATCAGTAACCTCCTCCTGTGAGTGAAATCCTCAATTATCTCCCCCAATTATGTTTGACCACTATGGGTCTCCTGCTTTCTTCTTAGTATGTGGTGAACTTCTTCCTGAGAAACTTCATTTAACATTGTTTTATTTTCCTGCCACACATTCTTCTGGCGGTCATGCCAGAAGTTGCTGTAGCATCTAGGCTCAGCCTGTGCCAGAGTTGCATGCACCTTCATTTTGTTAGCTTTTTTCTTCTTTTTGAGAGGTAACCACACAGCAGCCTTCTCTTTTATCTCCTTAGACTCTTCAGCTTGTCCTTCTGAAGGAGAGCCCAAATGATGTAACAGCCAACTCCATTTCCATCTGAGCTTTCTCTTCCAGTAGTTTTTCTATGTTTCTACATATAATATGGTAACCTGTTACTAAAATTCAGCCTTTTCTACATACTTTTTCCAGTTCTTTCTCTGGTTTTATTTTTATTCCTTGCAAACATCTTTCTAAATCTCTGGGTTATCCCTTCTGTAGCCTCAGTTTCCAGTTTTCTCAGAGCCCTGTTCCCCTACGAGGGAGGAATAAGGTAAATGCTCCCATCCTGGAATATCCATTTCTTCTTCTAAAGTCCTTCTGACTCTAAATAGAGGTCTGATATTTCACGGTCCCATCCTCCTCACCAAATATATTGCCAACACAATGTTCATAGCATGGACAGCGACCATGAAAATGCTGACACAGTTCTGAATCACAAAATGTCTCCATGTAGAAGACAGGACAAAACTTTTATTCAGACACCAGAAAACCAAATCCATAATAGCAACAAAGAACTTAATACACCATAACACAGCAGGGAGCTACACCATGCCTTAGCCTTCCCACAAACAAACATTCACAAGCCTAGCTATCTCCTTGCCTGTGTCCTCTCTCCTCCCTCCATCTAGCTGCTCTGACTCCCAGCTTCCTCTGGCCTCTCCTCCACCTGTTCAGCAAACTCCTCCCATCACAGGCTCTGTGTGATTACATTTGGCCTAATAGGGGACAGGGAAGAACTTCAACCATTCCTGTACTCTATTAAATTCCTCTGGTATTTTTGTAGAGTATTTAATCTATATCAAGCACATAATTTCTTGGGGTGTGGGGAGTTGGAGGATTGAACAGTTTTGAGAAAGTGACTTCAGTCACCTTGTTTTGACCCATGATTCTTTATTTTATACTTATGTATTCTCCACTGTGACTAGCTCAAGATAAATATGAATTACTACTAATATTAATAGCAGTAGGTAGAACGGGAATGGTTACTCCTTCTAGTCTACATGTGATGGTGGTTTCAACCATAAACCAACCCCATTGCTAGTGAAATGAGCTCTGTTTGAAATCTGGTGATAAGTAAATCACCAGATTTATTTATCCAGACAAGGATGGACAGGAATATGGAGAAAGCATCAAGATATTCATTTATCCTGTCAAAGTCACAAACAATAAACTTCCTTGGCTTTCCCTCTCTTTATTTTAACATACTTTGGTTCCTCTCTCTACTCACATGCAGATCAGGAAATTTAGGGTATAGCAAGGCAACTGGCCTCTCATGAAGATATATCTGGGACAACAGAGCTACTTCCCCATGAGGAAAGGAAGGGAGAGAAGAGTCCAGACCATTTTGTCTGTTGATTGATTTTTTCTGGAAAAGGTTTGAAAATTAACAGGTTACTGAGACAAATTGACAAAAGAATCGTTTGAAATTTTGATTATTCACTTAATTCACTTTGGATGAATTGACTTAATATATCAGTAATCTCCTGCTGTGAGTGAAATCCTCAATTATCTCTCTTGACTGTTTGGCCCTGTGGTTCTCTTGCTTTCTTATTAGTATGGGGCTAAGTTCTGCCTGAGAAGCCTTATCTAACATTGTTTCATTTTCTTCCCACACATTCTTCTGGCAGTCATCACTGTGACAACTGGGCTCAGCCTGTGCCAGAGTTGCTTTTTCAGTTGTTAACCTTGTTAATCCTCATCTGTAAAGAATTGGGAAGAAAATTATTAAGAGACTCCAGGTGGTGTCCTGAAAGAAGTGAATGGCTGTGTTTCTAGAATTAAGAAGTAATAAATGGAAATGATAACTCAGAGCTAATTGATTAAAGAGATTTTGAATTTTAATAATCAAATTAATAATTAATCCTAATATACCCTTTAATAACCAAAAACCCTAAATGAGAAAGAATAGAAGAAATGGAAATGTAGTGGGTAGAGAGGGAGTGATCACTCTCCCAATTGTGATCTCTTGCTACTTAAATATACCTCTTTAATCTTTGTCTGCAATGGTTTTGCTGAACCAAAAACTTTTTAATTTTATGTAATAAAAATCATTCATTTTAGCTCCTATGAGCCTCTCTATCTCTTGATTGGCCATGAAGTTTTCCCATATCCATAGATCTGAAAGGTAATTTTTTCCCATGGTGCCTTAATTTACTTATGATATTGCCTTTTATTTCTAAATCATGTACCCATTTTGAGCTTGTCTTGGTATAAGGTATGAAATGATGGTCCAAGAGTATTGTCCTAGACTCTCCTGATTTCTAGTCCCTCAGCTGAAAATGCCCTCACTGGTTTTGGTGCCAAGAGTTTAGGCTCAAGTTGTGCCTCTGTTACTACTTTTGTAACCTTGCACAAATCACTTTCTCTGGGCCTCATTTTCATCATGTATAAAACAATGGTGTTTAACTAGATGGCTTCCAAGGGCCCTACAAGGTCTAAATCTACAATCCTGTAATCAGAAACTAGGTATGCTATAAGCATCTCTCATTCAACATGTTACAAAATGAACTTACCCTTTCCCCAAAACCTTTCTCTCCTTTGCACTTCCCTGTTTCTCTCAGGAACACCATTATCATTCTAGTCATCCAGGTTCAACATTTTGACATCATCTTTGTCTCCTCATTCTTCCTCACTCTGCCTATCTACTTAGTGTACAAGTTTTGTCACTTCTACATTAATTTTAAAAATATTATTTATTTTTAATGTTCATTTAATAAAAAGATTTGAGTTCCAAATTCTCTCCCTTACTGTGGTCCTTCCCCTACTCATTGAGAAAACTAGCAATATATAAATTATATTAGTCATGTTGCAAAACAGAACAAAAAAACAAAAACAAAAAAGTGGAAAAGATTATACTTTAGTCTGCATTCAGAATTCATCTCTGGAGATAGATGTCATTTTTCATCACAAAACAATTGCACATTTGGAATTGTTTTGAATTGTATTGATCAGTTTTCACAGATTTTTTTCACAGATTTCACAGTTGATCATCCTTGTACTGTGTACACTATTTTCCTGGTTTTGCCCATTTCACTTTGTATCAGTTCACATTCCCAAGTTTTTCTGAAACCATTCTCATTTCCTTTTTTTTTTGGCAGCGTGGGGAGGCAGGGTGATTGGGGTTAAGTGATACCCAAGGTCACACAGCTACTAAGTGTTAAGTGTCTGAGGTCGAATTTGAACTCAGGTCCTTCTGACTCCAGGGCCGGTACTCTATTCACTGTGCCACCTAGTTGCCCCCTCATCATTTCTTATAGCACAATACCATGTATGCCAGAAAGGTTATTCCCTTCATTTGTTTTCTATGACTGCTAGGATTCCATATAAACTGTTCTGTTCTACACTTAAAGTCCTTCATTGTCTGGCGCCCCCCCCATCTTTCTAGCATTTTTACAACATTACTCCCCCTTCATACATTTCATATACAACAGTAAATCAATGGAATGGACTGATCAAGGAAGAACCAAAAATAATTTAACTGAATATCACCCAATATTCAACAAACCCCCAAACATGAATCACCTAGGAGAGAACTCCCTATTTGAAAACACTATTGGGAAAACTAGAAAGCAGTCTGACAGAATATAGATTTAAAGCAACCTCTTTTCCCATATATCATAATGAGCAGAAAATAGATATGTGTAGTTAATATTAAAGGTCTTAAAATTAAAAAAAGAGGAGGAATTAGGTATGTTTTACAGATATGGCTAAGTGGAGGTGGGTAGATGGATTCCTAAATAAGCCAAGAATATAAAATAGTTAATTCCCTCCAGTCACATGAAGTTGAAAAGCATTTATATGAACAAAATTAATGACACTAGTTAGGGAAGTAGGAAAGGGAATCTCTATATCAAGTATCTCAATTGAGGGTTTGATATCTACAGTATATAGGTAACCAATAGAAAATTAAAATATCAGTGAACAAATGATCAAAGAATATGAACAAACAGTTCTCAATAGGAGAATTACAAATTATTAACAACCATATAAATGATTGCTTTAAATCACTAATACTAAGAGAAATGCAAATCAGAACAAGTCTAAGTTCACCACATACTAAACAAATTAACAAATATTACAAGATAGGGGATTAGTCAGTGTTGGTGGAATTGAGGAAATGTGGGCATATTTATGCACTATTGGTTGAGCAGTTAAATGATTTAACCATTATGGAAAGCAATTTGGAACTCTAATAAAGTGACTAAAATGTACCTATTCTTTGACCCTTAGATCCTACTGCTAGCCATGTATTCCAAGAATGTCAATATTCTTTTTTTAGTGACTAAGATCTGGAAACAAAGTAGATGCCCATCCATTGTGGAATGTCAAAACAAATTAAAGTACATGAATATTACAGAATTTTACTCCTTTAAGAAATTATTAATATGACAAATTCAGAGAAGAATGGGATGGCTTATGTGAACTGATGCAAAGTGAAGCAGTCAGAACAAGAAAAGCAGTATACCTGGTAACAACCATAACTCATGGAAAGAACATAAAAAAACAACTGAAATTGAATGCTATAAAATTATGATCACCAATTTTGAATATATATATAATATATAAATATATTATAAATATATAAAAATATAAAATAGAAAGATCAATCCAATCATAGACATTTATTATTAAGCACTGGGGATAGATACATAAGAGGCAAAAGACAGTGCCTGCCCTCAAGGAGCTTACAATCTGATGGAGGAGACAACATACAAATATATTCAAAGCAAGCTATATACAGAATAAGTAGGAAATAACAGATGAAAAGCACTAGAATTGAGGGGGGTTGGGAAAGGCTTCTTGTAATAATTAGAATTTCAGTTGGGACATAGACAAAGCCAATAGAGTCAGGAGGTAAAGTCAAGGAGGGAGAAGCATTCCAAGACATAGGGGCAGTCAGAGAAAGTGCCATGAGCAAGGAGGCCAGTGTCAATGAATAGAAGACTATGTAGCAGAGAGTAAGTAGTAAGAAGACTGGAAAGGAGAAGGGGACTATGTTATGAAAGGTGTGGAATGCCAAACATTTTATATTTGATTCTGGAGGCAATAGGGAACTATTCGAGTTTGATGAGTGGAGAGTGAGAGCGCATGACATGGTTGAACATAGGATATCCAAAAATTTTTATAAATGATTTTTTTTTTTGCTTTTTTTTGGAGGGCAATTGGGGTTAAGTAACTTGCCCAAGGTCACACAGCTAGGTTTTTGTTTGTGTGTGTTAAGTGTCTGAGGCCAGATCCGAACTCAGGTCCTTCTGACTCCAGGGCCAGCACTCTACTCACTGCGCCACCTAGCCACCCCAGATGAATTTTTTTTAAAGAAATAAAGTAGTCAAAATCTGTATCTGCTTTTACAAAATAACCAAATTAATTGATGCCAGGCAGCTTTGCAGAGATTTCAGGCATTATAGCTCATTGCTACTCTTTCTTGGCCTCTCAAAAAGTGGAGTCTAACATAAATCAGTTCTTGTCCTTGGCTACTTGACCCTGTGTAGGTTCTTTTTATTTCACTAGGGACACAGTTCCAAGCTGGAAAAAACCATGATCTCTCACTTGGAAGGATTTAAAAAAAATTAATGTTTATGCAGCTAAAATGATTTTTTTTAATTTAAAAGGTCCATAAGTATAAAGATGGTATCATTTTTTAAAAACACATACCTGGTTGTAAAGATGACTGAGCAAGTAAAATCTAGCATTATTAAGGTTTTGGTTTTAGATAGCTGTGTACAAGAGTTTAAAAGAGTGTGATTTCCCCCTTTCATATCAATGAATAGTTAACTATGAAACCTTGATTACACCTGATTAAATTTCAGTATCCATAACCCTTTAAATATATGTTGTTGAAATGCTAAACTCCTTTAGTAAATTTCTTGTCTGTTCAAATGGGCAAATATTTTTGGTCATGTATCTCACATTGATATTTAAAGGACATTCTAAAAGCAATAATCAGGAAAAGTAGCATATCCAATTATATTCTGGGAAAGTATTTTCCAATTTCTTGCTTCCTCCCCTGAGTGATAGACAGCTCCTTGGTAGTGAATATGAAATCATCTGGGGCTCTGAGAAGTTAATTGACTTATCTAGGGTCAAAAGATTAGTATATGTCAGAGGCAGGACTTGCATCTAGGTTTTCCTTAAATCTAAGACCATTCTACCCTACACTTATTCAAGCTACAGTTTAAAGAAATGTTATAAATAGAAATTACCTAGTTTTGTGATCAGTTTATCATTTTTTCCTTTATTTTTAAAAAAATTTTTGTTCTTTATTAATTTGTTTGCTTTTAGTTTCATTTATTTCATTTATTTTTAGTTTCATTCATTTCCACGGTTCCCTGAGTTTCAAATTTTCTTTCCCTCCCCTTCTAATGTAGTATTTGATTGGGGATTTTCACTTTGTTCTTTTTCTAGCTTTTTCAATTTCATACCCAATTCATTGTCCTCCCTTTTCTCTAATTTATTCACATATGCACTTAGGGATATAAAACTTTCTCTAAGAACTGCCTTTGCTGGATCCCACAAATTTTGGTATGTTGTCTCATTGTTGTCATTCTCTTGAATGAAGTTACTGATTGTTTCTATGATTTCTTGTTTGACCCACTCATTCTTTAGGATTAAATTGTTTAGTTTCCAATTAGTTTTTAGTCTGTCTTTCCATGGCCCTTTATTGCATATGATTTTTATTGCATCATGATCTGAGAATGATGCATTTATTATTTCTGCCTTTCTGCACTGAATTGTGAGGTTTTTATGTCCAACACATGGCCAATTTTTGTGTATGTCCCATGTACTGCTGAGAAGGTATATTCCTTTTTATCCCCATTCAGTTTTCCTCAGAGACCTACCCTCTCTAAAATTCTATTCACCTCCTAACTTCTTTCTTGTTTATTTTGAGGTTGGATTTATCAAGTTCAGAGAGGGGAAGATTAAGGTCCCCCACTGGTATAGTTTTGCTATCCATTTCTTCCTCTAGGAATTTGGATGCTATACCACTTGGTGCATATATATTAAGTAATGATATTGCTTCATTCTCAATGGTGCCTTTTAGTAGGATATAGTTTCCTTCCTTATCTCTTTTAATTAGATCTATTTTTGCTTTTGCTTTATCTGAGATAAGGATTGCTACCCCTGCTTTTCTTACTTTAGCTGAGGCATGATATATTTTACTCCAGCCTTTTACCTTTACCCTGTGTGTATCCCTCTGTTTCATATGTGTTTTTTGTAAACAGCATATTGTAAGATTATGGTTTTTAATCCATTCTGATATCCGCCTCCATTTTATGGGAGAGTTCATTCCATTCATGTTCACAGTTATGATTACTATCTGTTTCTTTCCCTCCATCCTATTCCCTCCCCTGTTTATGCTTATATTTTTCCTCCCCTTCTCCCATACCCTCTTTAATAGTTTTCCTTTTCACCATCATCTCCCTCAGTATTCCCTTATCAGCCCCCCTCACTTTTCCTCCCCTTCCCCCTTACTTCTTCCCTCCCTTCTAACCAACCCCCCCCCCTTTTGTAGCCTTTTCTCTCTCCTACAGCCTGTAGGTATTTTTATACTTAATGAAGTATATTATTTCTTCTCACCAAAAGTGACAGGAACAAATCTCATGCAAATTTCCTCTCCTTCCCCTCTTTCCCTCTATTATGATACATTTTGTGTCCCTTCTCCATAGAGTTTTATGCTTAACTGGTTATGTTATTCCCTCCTTGCACTAGAACCAATGAGGGAAAAGCTCATATAATACTCATTTCCCTCCCTTCTTTCCCTCTGCTATATTGTTTTTATGCCTCTTTGTGTGGCATAATGTACCCTTTTCCACTTCATTCATTCCTCTTCTTCCATTGCAGTCCCTTTGTAGCCCTTAATAAGATTTTTTTTTTAAAAGCAATTGGGGTTAAGTAACTTGCTCAAGGTTACATGGCCAGTTATTTTTGTGTGGGTGTTAAGTACTGAGATGGGAACTGATCCCGGGTCTTCCCGACTCCAGGTCCAGCACTCTTACTCACTGCGCCACCTAGCCACCCCAATAAGATATTTTTTATCATCATTTTTTGTAATTTATACTCATACCCTCTACTTGTCTATAAACAGTTTGCTCTTATTAAATAACAGGGTGTGTGTGTGTGTGTGTGTGTGTGTGTGTGTGTGTGTGTGTGTGTTTGTTTTCCTTGTTTACCTTTCTATGTCTCTGTTGCGTCTTGTAACTGGAGGTTGAATTTTCCATTGAGCTCTGGCTTTTTCATCAGGAAGGTCTGGAAATCTGTTATATCATTGAATGACCATCTCCTTCCCTGGAAGAATATGTTCAGTCTGTCTGGGTAGGTGATCCTTGGTTGTAACTTGAGCTCTTTTCAGATCTTTCAGTGTAGAGGCTGCCAATCCTGTGTGATCCTCACTGTGGTTCCTCGATATGTGAATTGTTTCTTTCTGGCTTCTTGAAGTATTTTCTCCTTTACCTGGTAGTTCTGGAGTTTGGTCACAACATGTCAAGGACTTTTCAGTTTGGGATCTCTTTCAGGAGGTGTATGGTGGATTCTCTCTATTTCTATTTTACTCTCAGATTCTAGTGTCTCAGGGCAGTTTTCCTTGATGAGCTCTTGGAGGATGTTGTCCAGGCTCATTTTTTCATCATGATTTTCTGGTAGGCCTATGATTCTCAGATTATCTCTCCTGGATCTGTTTTCCAGGTCAGTTATTTTTTTCATTGAGATATTTTACCTCTTTTTCTAATTTTTAATTCTTGTTTTGTTTGACTAATTCTTGGTTCTTCATACAGTTATTCAATTCAATTTGGTTGATTCTAGTTTTTAGTGAATTATTTTCCTCAGTTATTGGAGCTCCTTTTCCATATCACACATTTTTCCTTTTAAGGAGCTGTTTTCTTCAGTATAATGTTTTTCTAATTTTACAGTTTTGCTTTTAAAAGAATTATTCATTTTGTCTTCTGTCTCTCTCATTTGGTTTTCAGAGTTCCTTTTGAGCTCATCTAGGAAAGCTTTCTGTGCTTGGGACCAGTTCCCTGTTGATGCTTCAGCTGTGGGTGTGGAGTCAACATTGTCTCCCTCTGAATTTAGTTCCTCCCTCTGAGGATAGTGGGACTCCAGAGTCTTTGTCTTTGCAGTCTGCTTTCTACCAATTTTGAGGCAGGGCCCTAGCCATGCCCTTCCTCTAGGCTTCCCAAGCCTTTACTGTTTAGGGTTTTGCCCTGGGGCAATAATTACTATGTTTTCAGGATGGGGTGGGGGGTTGTAGCAGCCAGTGTTCACTCTTCCAGCCTGGTCCTTGGAGGTCCAGATAGGGGCTTTTTAAATTTCTGGGCTATGGATTGGAAGTCCCAGTATTTGCTGTTTCAGATGTTTTTGCTGCCCCTGCCAAGGGCTCTGCATTTGATTCTTACCTTGCTCTTTCCAGTCCCGGCCTGGTAGTGGCCCTTGTGGTTGGTGGGATGATTTGCTCCCCTCATTGATCAGGCCTCTGTGTGTTTTGCTGGCCAGGCCTGCCAGTCCTGCCTCTCTCAGTGCCCTGCACCATGGGTTTCCCAGCCTGGCTCTCTCCGTGATCAGTTTATGTCAATGTTGTTGACTCCTTTTCTTTGTTCTATAACACACATGCACATATAGATTGTACTGTATACAGTCAGTTATCAACATTTGCGTGTTTAACTTTCATGACTTCAAGCATCTGTGATTTTATTAAAAACCTCATTTTAACTTTCACATTGGCAACTATATACATTTGTGGCTAAGTGCAGTAGGGAATGAAACAAGAAGTACAGTGCATGTAAGTTTGTGTAGCAGCTGATATCCTACTAGGCACTTCACTGGTCTTGTTCATCCTACTGTTGTAAGGAGCTCCCTGTACTTTTTTTTTTTTTTTTACGTATTTTCATTGTTTGCCTTTAAAACTCAAATTTTGTGGGCAATTATTCCCCAAAGGGTTATTTGGGTCCTTTAGGCTTTAAGCCCTAATATGTAAAGTCAGTTTTAGATAAACTTCATGGAATTTCTGCAAATGCTATTGGCAGCTGAGTTTGGTGTTAATGAATAAATGATTCATTATGTCCACATAAAGGAGGAAAGTGTTTGTGGTATTGTAGATTTCATTTGTTATGAAAAATGAATATTGTCTGAAATAGTTTTTTAAAATTGAAATATTCACTCAAAGGCCATAGAATTCTGAGAAATTACTACTGAGAAATGTTTTTCATCTTGCCAATTTCATTTGTGTATTGCATTTTGTGGTTACTATATTGGGGAAAGTGCATTTTCTGATGTTTTTATTATAAAGAACAGCTATCTCTAGAGAGAGATTACAATTTTTAGTGGTCATGTGAGCCTAATTCCCTGTTTCCCATAGGTTCAATATACCAACAGTAGCATTTTCTGACACTCACACCATTATCTAGGAACATTATCTCCACAAAAGTTGAGGATAGATTGTATTGTAATATAGAACAGTAGATAGGAAACTATGGCTCAGAAAAGTGAAATGTTTTTTCCAGAACACAGGGGCAGAACAAACTGTGATGTGGATCCAGGTTTTTGGACTCCGAGTTTCGTGTTCTTAACACTGAATCTCTTTTTAAATATATGAGTAGGTGAATTGTTATTCAAGATATCACCATCATTTTTTTCTAACACTACCTAACAGAGTGCTTTGAACATGGTATGTACTTATTACATGTTGAACTGAAGTCTCCTAAATTAAAATAGAAAGGATATTTACTTGGTACCTTCTTAGAACACTTTTCCACAGACTAAAAGGCAGAATTGTCTAGACTTTCCCTATGGGCAAATTAATTGTAAAGCAAATGATAGCACTTTCAAAGCTTTGGGTGTTTAATTACCTTAGTTCTGTACTTAGTGATAGAAATAAAAACAAGAACAGGAGAATAAAACTTGATAATTATCTTAGAATTAAAGTGAATTTTATCCTAGAGAATTCTGTCCTAGAAATAAAGATAATTTCATGCCTCCTTTTCCAGATATGAGGTGACATATTTTAGCTTATCTACAGTAAGAATAATGCTAAAGAAGACTTTTATCCCATAAAACTATAGTATTACATGTAATATTAGCTCCCTTTTCAGTCAGACAAAATCTCATTTAATGGAACTGAAGAAATAGTTCTTTTAAAAAAATTAATTTATATTTGGTTTACAACATTCAATTCCATAAGCTATTCAGTTCCAAATTTTCTCCCCCTTGCCCATCTCCAAGATGGCTATGCAATCTGATATAGGTTCTACATATACAATCACATTAAACATATTTTCACATTAGTCATGTTGCAAAGAATTATAACCACAAGAAAGAAGAAACAAAACAAAGCAAGAGAGAGAGAGCAAATAGTATAGTTCCATATGCATTCAGACTCCATAGTTCTTTTTGTAGATATTGGTAGCATTTTCCATTATGAGCCTTTTTGGAGTTGTCTTAGAACCTTGCATTGCTGAGAAGAGCCAAGTCTATCCAAGTTAGTCATTGTACAATGTGGCTGTAACTGTATACATTGTTCTTCTCATTCTCCTCCCCTCATTCAGCATCAGTTCATATAAGTTTTTCCAGGTATTTATGAAGTCTGCCTGATCATAATTTCTTTTCTTTCTTTTTTTTTTTTTTTAAAGCAATTGGGGTTAAGTAACTTGCTCAAGGTTACATGGCTAGTCATTGTTTATGCGTGGGTGCTCATTTTCTGAGGCCGGATCTGATCTCGGGTCATCCCAACTCCGAGGCCAGCGCTCTTACTCACTGCACCACCTAGCCACGCACCACCTAGCCACCCCTTTAGGGCAATTGGGGTTAAGTAACTTGCCCAAGGTTACACGGCTAGGTTTTTGTTTGTGTGGATTAAGTGTCGGAGGCCGGCTCCGAACTCAGGTCCTTCTGATTCCAGGGCCAGCGCTCTATTCACTGTGCCACCTAGCCGCCTCCTGATCATAATTTCTTATAGCACAATAGTATTCCCTTACATTCATATACCACGACTTGTTCAGCCATTCCCGTTGATGGGCATCCCTTCAATTTCCAGTTCTTTGCCACCAAAAAAAAAAAAAAGAACTGCTATAAACATTTTTGTACATGTGGGTCCTTTTCCCGTTTTTATGATCTCTTTGGGATACAGCCCTAGAAGTGGTATTGCTGGGTCAAAGGGTATGCACATTTTTATAGCCCTTTTGGCATAGTTCCAAATTGCCCTCCAAAATGATTGGATTAGTTCATAATTCCACTAACAATGTATTAGTGTTCCAATTTTCCCACATCTTCTCCAGCATCTATAATTTTCCTATTTTGTCATGTTAGCCAATTTTACGGGTGTGATGTGATACCTGAGAGTTGTTTTGACTTGCGTTTGTCTTAGTAGTGATTTAGAGCATTTCTTCATATGACTATAGATATCTTTAATTTCTTTCTCTGAAAACTGCCTGTTTATATCCTTTGACCATTTATCAATTGGAGAATGACTTGTATTCTTATAAATTGGACTCGGTTCTCTCTATATTTTAGAAGTGAAGCCTTTATCAGAGACACTGGTTGTAAACATTCTTTCCCAGTTTTCTGTGAAGAAAGTTCTTGAAGGGTGTCTCTTCTAGTTAATCTTTGTTTACAAAATCCTCAGGCCAAAAGAGACCAAGGGAAAAAAAAGTTTGTTCTCTGCTTCTAGGCAGGGCCAAATCATTTGGAAAAGGTAATTGACTTTTTTCTCAACAATCTCCTGAAAATCAGGTTCAAATGATCATAAATCCAAGTGATAGCCTATTCTACTATCTCACCATCTTTAGGGAATTGTCCTTCATTTTTCTGCTATATTTGTGCCTACTTGCCTTGGACACAAAAAAAACTTGAAAAATATAAAATTATTTTTCTAATATTGGTAAAGGCGTTTTTTCTTTTGCTAAATGACTTTGTTTTCAGGGAATGAGAGAATATTTATCTTGAAATTTATGGTGGAAAAGTAACAAAAAATTATCCTTTTTTCCCCTCCTATATTTTAGAAAAAAATCAGAGAGAAAAAACAAAAATAAATAAAGAGTAAAAAGAAATTGTGACTTTCCAGAAATCTGTTATTTATGTGAATGATCAGTGTTTATTCTTTGTATGGAAGCTTAATTCATTTTTTCCCCCTTAGGTGTACTTTGACCAGTTTAAAGAAGCACTAATACTAGTTTTATCCAGAACTCTCTCCTTTGAAGAGCACTTGGAAGAACCAGGTGAGATTTTTTCCCTTTTCTTATTCCACTTTTTCTTTACTATGTTTTAAGAAAGGAATAATCTGTGTAAGTTAAAGCACATCAGTAAAGGAGTTTGTTTGAAAGACATCTGCCTTTCAAAGACTGTGGGGTTATTTTCAGCTTCACAGTCTTGTAGCTATTCAGCACTACCAGAACACTTTTCTAATGTTTCACTTTATGTGGGAAAAAATAATTGATTTTTTTCCCTAGGTAACTGATCAGATGGTATGACACTAACTCTCTCTCGGAGTAGATTTGAAGGGTCTAGAAGAGTGCTGCATTTCCCATTGTCAAAAAAGAGCCACTCGATACAGTTATCTCTTCCACATCAAGATTTTCCCCCTTATCGTTTCAATATATTGTGGGTCGGCATAAAAAATTAAATGGGAATTTTTGGGGAGTTTTGCAGAAGCCACAGATGACACATGAAGACCGGCATGCAACACAGAGTCTGTGACCAAATAATTAACCCAGATTTTACAATAAGATAGTGTAAACACCCCATAAAAGAAAAGAAAATATTCAGACTTCTCTGGTACAATGGGAGGGCCAAAAATTTTTTATGTGAGTGCTGCACCCTTAACTCCTGCAATGTGGAAGGGATAGTTGTACTATCCCATAAGCCAAAAGAGACTTAACTTATTGAAACAAGGAGAATTAGAATAAAAATGCTCTGAGCACTTTCTAATTCTGCCTGACCAGTTTTACATTTTATAGATATAAAGAGAGAAGTGGATTCAGTAATAGTGGGAAAATAATCAAAGATGTTGAGATTTCTGTGTTTATATTCTTAAATTTTGATATCTCTTTTGTATTTTAACACGTTTCACCTCATAAGTATTCTTGTAATTTCATTGAAATGTCTTTGTCATATAGGTTCTGTCAAGGTTGAGTTGATCTTCAGTGTATAATGAACAAATGAAATTATATTTTAGAACATGAGGATGAGTTTTTATAAAAATGCTTCTGAAGGGAATCTAACCTACGTTGAGATGATTTTATTTATGTAAGATTTATATTCTGAGAAACAGATAAACCTCAAATAATACTCAGAGGAATATTTGGAGAGTGCAACTTCCGTATTAAAATTTTTTTACCTCAGTAGTTTTTCAATTACAAGCTCACTGATTTAAAACAAAGGTGATGCTTTTCTTATATGTTCCTGATACTTGTTCCAGTTGACTGTGCCTTATAAATCCCCCTGAACTTAAAGTAATCAGAAATATTTTATTATCCTCATTTTAGGAGTACATCAAGAATAAGTGCAAGATCTGAGACTCTTGTATAGTTGGCATAGTGAAGTGGAAGTTTACTGAGGAGACTAGGATTTAAAATTACTCTTATTCACTTACTGTCTGTGTGATGATGGGCAAGGGGTTTTACTTCTCTGGGCTTCAGTTCCTCTTCTGTAAAGTGGATGACAACAAGATGGTGCAGTGGATATAGAGTGCTGGGCCTAAGGTCAGGAAGACTCATCTTCCTGAGTTCAAATCTTGCCTCAGACATTTACTAGCTGTGTTATCCTGGCAAGTCTCTTAACCCTGTTTGCCTCATCTGCAAAGTGAGCTGGAGAAGGAAATTGAAAACCACTCCTGTACTTTGCCAAAAAAACTCCAAATGGAGTTAATGAAGAGTTGGTCATCACTGAAATGACTGAAGGACAACAAGAACAAAATTAATTAGGGTAGGGGAACTTAAATGACCTTGAAAGCCCTTTACAATTCTAATATGTTCTGATTTGAATTATTTTAAATTCTTTAAATTTTTCCACCTGTGAAGTGAAAGTGGTTCTATCACATATGGTACCGTGAGGCTTTGATTTATAGCAGAATGCTCTTTTGCACTTAACAGAAAACCTAATGGCTCATTAGCTGTGTAACCATGGACAAATTACTTAAGTTCTCAGAGTCTGAGTTTTATTTTTAGTGAGAGGAAAATAATAGAACATATATTTCTTACCTGTTTTCTGTGTAAATTAGGTGTTTACTATGTGTTGTACTAAGCATTGGGGATGCAAAAAGAGGCAGAAGACAGCCTTAGCCCTCAAGAAGCTTACAATTTAACAGGGAAGACAACATGCAAATAAACATATACAAAATGAGCTGCATACAGAATAACTAAGAAATAATTATTTAACAGAAGGAAGGTATTAGCATTAAGATGATTGGGGATAGCTTCTTATAGAAGGTGGGATTTTAGTTGGAAGGAACTATCAGTTAAAGGAAGCCAGGGAAGTCAGTAGTCAAAACTGAGAAGGGAAAGTGTTCCAGGCATGGACGACAGCCAGAGAGAATGCTCAGAGCCAAGAGTTGCAGTGTCTTATTCATGGAACAGCCAGGAGACCAGTGTCCCTAGATCAAAGAGTACATATCTGGGGGTAAAGTGTAAAAAGACTGGAAAAGTAGGAGAGGACTAATTTATGAAGGATTTTAAGTGTCAAACAAAGCATTTTGTGTTTGCTTCTGGAGGCAATAGGAAGCCACTAGAATTTGTTGATTATTCCAGGTGACATGATCAGTTTTAGGAAGATCACTTCAGTAGCTGAATGGAGGATGGACTGGAGTGGGGAGAGACTTGAGGCAAGCAGGTCCATCAGCAGGCTATTGTAGTAATCAAGGAGTGAGGTGATGAAGGCCTTCCATGGAATGGTGTCAGTGTTGGAGGAGAGAAGGCAGCATATTCAGGAGTGTTGCAAAGGTGAAATCGATAGGTGTTGGCAACAGCCTGCATTTGGGGGAGATAAGAGGTAATGAGGAATGTAGGATGACTCCTGCGGGACTGGAAGGATGATATTGCCCTATATAGTAAATAAATAATATAAGTAAAATACTTTGCTAACCTTAAAGAATCAGTTATTACTGCTGTGAAATTGCTATGTTCATCTCATGTCATTCCTCTGCTCCAGAACTTTTGGTTTCAAGAAGTTTCTCCTTTTCCTCCAGGATAAAATTCACACTCCTCTGTCTGACATTTAATGTCCTTCATAGTCTGTCTCTAACCTCTCTTTCCAGCTTCATCTTCCATTATTCCCCCTCATGTACTATATGTTCCAAACAAAGCAGCCTGCTTGCTCTTCCTTGTCTGTTATATTCCACTTTCCACCTTTATGCCTTTACATAGCCTGTTCCCATGCCTAGAATGCTTGACTTTTTCACTTGTGCTTCTTTGAACTCTTACCTCCTTTCAAGACTCAAAGTAAATACAGCTTCCTTTAAGAGACTTATCCCAATTGTCCATGAGTATATTTATATTTTATAAATTCTTTGTTTACTCCTCTGGAGCCAAACAACAAGGCTAGTCTGTCCAAATAATAGTCTTTCCAATACTTGAAGATAGTTTTCTTGTCCTTCTGATATTTTCTTTTCTGCACATATGGGAAAAAAGTCCCTTCAGCAAATATTTTTTTTAAACAAATGCTTTATTAACTTCTGTTTTACATCATTCATTTCTGCCAGATTTTGAGTTACAATCATTTTCCCCCCATTATTCCCCTACCCAACCTCCCAGAATAGCAGTCCCACAAGATATCGCTTCCTCCAATCTGCTCTCTCCCATACCTTCTCCCATACCCCATCGACTTTTCCATTAGAGGAAGGTGAGTCTTTGTGTCCCAATGCCTTCACATCTTATCTCCCTATTATAAGCAAAAGAGTATTAATAATAGTATTTATATATATTTGAAACATTTAATGTTACAACCTCGAATTTCATATCCATTTCCTTCCTCCCTTGTCACCCATTCCCTCTTGGGAGATAAGTAATTCAGTATATGTTGTACATGTCTAGCTATGCAAAACATTATCATAGGAGATATATTGTAAAGGCTGCTTATAATTCCCTCCCACTCATCCCACCCCCCACCTGGTCCATTCCCTACATGATCCTGTCCCTCTTTTTTTTTTTTTTTTTTAAAGCAATTGGGGTTAAGTAACTTGCTCAAGGTTACACGGCTAGTCATTATTTATGCGTGGGTGCTCATTTTCTGAGGCCGGATCTGATCTCGGGTCATCCCAACTCCGAGGCCGAGGCCGGCACTCTTACTCACTGCGCCACCTAGCCGCCCCTTTAGGGCAATTGGGGTTAAGTAACTTGCCCAAGGTTACACGACTAGGTTTTTGTTTGTGTGGATTAAGTGTCTGAGGCCGGCTCCGAACTCAGGTCCTTCTGACTCCAGGGCCGGCGCACTATTCACTGCGCCACCTAGCCGCCCCCTGTCCCTCTTCTATAGTGGGTACTTCCAACCTCCCCTCCCCCCAAGGATGCCCTCCCATCCATCATCCCTCCTCTCATCCCCCTTCCCCCTATTCTGCTGCAGGTTGAGATATCCCATTTAGTATGTATGTCATTCTCTCCCTGAACCAAATTCAATGAGAATGTGGTTTTGCCTTTTTAGCCTTCCTATTCTCCCCCTCCCTTGCAACCACTTCCCTTGCTTCTTCTACATGGGATAGTTTACCCTACCCTGTCTCTCCCCATCTCCTCTTGCCACTTTCCTCTCTCACCTCATAATTTCATCCCTTGAGTATTCTCCCTTCCCAACAAATTCAACCTATGCCCTCTATCCATATATAACTGTAACCATATACACACACATTCACATATGTATTCATATGACCACACACCCTTCTTCCATTATTTTCATAGTGAGAAAGATATCATCAGTCACAGTTATTGCTTTTCCATATAGGAATGTAAATAGTTCAACTTTGATAAGTTCCTTTTGATTTCTTTCCCCTGATTACCTTCTCAGGCATCTCTTCCTTCTTGTGTCTGGATGTCAAATTTTCTATTCAATTCTGGTTTTTTCCTCAAGAATGCTTGAAAGTCCTCTATTCCACTGAATGACCATATTTTCCCCTGAAACAAAATACTCAGTTTTGCTGGGTAGGTGACCCTTGGGTTCATTCCCAGTTCTTTTGCCCTCTGGAATATCATATTCCATGCCCTTCGATCCCTCAGTGTAGAAGCTGCCAGGTCCTGGGCTATTCTGATTGTGTTTCCACAATATTGAAATTGTTTCTTCCTGGCTGCTTGTAGTATTTTCTCCTTGATCTGGGGATTCTGGAACCTGGCTATAATATTCCTGGGAGTTTTCTTTTTGGGATCTTTTCAGGAGGTGATCTGTGGATTCTTTCAACCTCTATTTTGCCCTCTGGATCTAAAACATCAGGGCAGTTTTCCTTGAGAATTTCTTGAAGGGTGATTTCTAGGTTCTTTCCTTGATCATGGCTTTCAGGTAGTCCAATAATTTTTAAATTGTCTCTCCTGGATCTATTCTCCAGGTCAGTGGTTTTTCCCATGAGATATTTCACATTGCCTTCTAATCTTTCATTTGTTTGGATCTGCTTAACAGCATCTTGATTTCTCATAAAGTCATTAGCTTCCATTTGCTCCAGTCTAACTCTGAAGGAATGAATCTCCTCAGTGAACTTTTGAGATTCTTTTTCCATCTGGCAAATTCGACTTTTTAAGGCATTCTTCTCCTCATTGCCCTTTTGGGCCTCCTTTGCCATTTGAGTTAGTCTATTTTTTAAGGTGTTGTTTTCCTTAGTCAGGCTGTTGACCCTCATTTCATACTTTTCCTGCATCCTTCTCATTTCTCTTTCCAATTTTTCCTCCACTTCTCTTATTTGATTTTTAAAGTCCTTCTTGAGGTCCTCTATGGCCTGCAACCCGCTCATGTTTTCCCCTGGGGCTTTTGGAGCAGGACTTCTGACCTCACAGTCCTTTTCCCACTCTATGCCCCCAAAATAGGAGTCTAGGGTTGCATTTTTCTGTTTCCTTTGCCTTGGCATGTTGCCACTTAATTGCTTGACTTTTGGGCTTGTTGCCACACTATGGCCAGCTAGAGGAATTTTCGTTCCGAACGTGTGGGGGGCAACTTCCGTTTCTGGCAAGCTGTAAACCCACCCACGACTTCCACCCTAGATCACAATCCAAATCCAGGGAGGTTAAAGCAAGAACGATTACCCCCCCAAGACTGATCGCTGGATCTTCCTACAGTTTGCAGGCTGGGAGCTGGAGCTGCCTCTGAAAACTACAAAATGGCGCATCTCCTCAGTGGCTTCTAGCCCCCAGAGGAGGGAGCCAACGCATTCCCCAAATACTGGTCCCAAAATCCATAGGACACTAACCTCTTACTTTGTCCTAGGCATGTCTGTGTTGATAATTCTGGAGTCGCCATGGCTGCTGGTGTTCTGGGGTTCCTCCAGCCGGCTGCTGACCCTGCCGCCCTGGGGCTAAAACCTCGGCTCACGCGGACCTGGGCTGCGCTTGGCACCCCATGCTCTGCGCGCTGCCAGGTCCCAGACCGCTGCGCTGGTCCTTCCTGCAGGGCTGCTGGGCTGTCCTTAGCGGGAGGTTAGCTTCTCTGTGTCGTTCTGTGGGTGCTGGGGCTCCAGACGTTGTTCAGAGTCCCCTTTTACATAATTTGGGGGGAATCTGGGGGCAGAGTGGCTTGGACGAGCTGTTTCTACTCCGCCATCTTGGCTCCGCCCCCCCACCCCCAGAGTTCTTCAGCAAATCTTTATACATGAAGTCATGTTCTTTCCCCATTTTGGTTGTCATCCTTTGGACATTTCCCATACTATGTCCTTCTTAAATGTGGCACCCAGTAGTAAACACAATACTCCAAATGAGGTCTGATAAAGGCAGAATACTGTGGAATACTTCCTTATTTCTGAACCGGTCGCCATTTCTTCTATTAAGATTGCATCCTCCCAAAAATCTCCATTTTAAGGAAAATTCTCAGGTCAGCCACATTTTCACTCCTCTCTGGGCTCTACTCTTAACTCTTTGAACTTTCTCTACCATAGCCCTGTCAGGGTACCTTCTCCTTCTCCCACTTTTCAGTTCCCTTAAAAAGAATTAGGAAGATCTTAGTTCAAATCCAGCCTGAGACAGTTACTAGTTGTGTGATTCTGGGCAAATCGCTTAACCTCATCTGCTTCAGTCTTTTCAAATGTAAAATGTGGATAATTATAGCACCTATCTTCCAGAGTTGTTATAAGAAAAAAATAATATATTATTTATAAAGCACTTAGCACAATGACTGGTGCAAAGTAGGTGCTTAATAAATTTCTTTCCTACTGTCATTAAAAGGTATCTGGCATGTGTAGGAAACATTTGGATAAGAGAAAATACCAGTGAGTGAAGAAAAAATTCAATTACATATGCATTTGGAATTCATTCAACCCTTTTTCTCTTATGCTGATATTTTGGAATTGTTATTTTTATATATCTTATATCACAATTATTGCATGGTAAAACAGGAAGGAATATTTATATATTATCTAAATCCAGTCCTCTTATTTTATAGGTGAGGAAAATGAGACAAAAGCATTTAAGTAACTTAAAGTTATGTAGTTAATTGGTGCCAAAACCAGGTTCCCTCTCATGCTCCATTCATTTGGCTCAGTGACTTTAGAAATTTATTTCTTCTTTTCTTTTTCAAAAAATAAATTTTACTTTGCTGCATCAATACTGAATTTGGAGTTGATGGAGCCTAGTAGTAAGATTCTGAAAAGCTGGAATTTGACTGTAGCCAGAGTCAGATTGCAATAAATGTTGGGATTCATTTCACCTCAAGCAAGGTTGGCTTTTGGGTCTTAAGTACTGCTTTATTTATTTTTGTTTTGCTTTATTTTTTGAGACTGGCTCTCTCTATATTGTCTAGGCTGGAAATGCATTGGTCACTCATGGGCTGGATATAACTGCTGATCAGCATGTGAGCCAAATTTGACCTGCTCTATTTCCAACCTGGGCTAGTTTTTCCCTCCTTAAGCAGTTGTCAACCCATTCTTGAGGTCTACTCATATTGGTGCCAGACTTAATGCAGACACCAGATCTACCTATCACACTGGATCTCAAAATTCTCAAGTTGAACAGATACCATCAACCTTCCTGGTAACAGGAATTACTACATGTGTCACTACCACATCCAGCTTTTAGAACTGCTTTATCCTTAATACACAACTCTTTTCTTTAATTTGAGCTTTATCTGGAGGGCATAGATCTTCTGTATCTAAACTGGATTACTACTTTGGTGAGGAAAAAAGCAGCTATCTAACTAGGAGAGGAAACAACTAATTATAGAGTGTTTGTAAAATTTACTATAGAAAGTACTAAAGGATGTCCTTCTGAGAATAAGCAGGATAAGATTTCATACTTCCTAAAATGAGAATTTTGAAGGTCCTTTACTTACTTAAAAAGAGGTTCAAAATTAAAATGTTCTAATATGGAGAATCAACATGGTATTGAGAAAAGAGCTAACCCATGTTCTAGCTAGCTAGATGTCCTTGAGTCAAATTAGATTCTCAGGATCTCAGATAGACAGGACCTCAGAAGCCAACACAACTGAACAATGATCATCACCATGACAACTCCCTGCTTGAAGACCTCTCTAGTTAACAATCATCGTTGGATAGGAGACTGACTTCATCTACAAAACGAGAGAGTTTTATAGACCTCATCTACAAAATGAGATGATTGGGCTAGATGATCTCTATGGTGTTTCAATTTCTAATATTTATGAACTTAATCTAAATTAGAAATGGACAGTGGTATATTCAAGAGAGCACTGACCAATTGTGCAGCCTTACCATAGAGAGTTAAAGCTTTTAAAAGGCAACTTCCACACTCCTTGTATAATAGGAAAGATTTGATCCCCTTTCATACCTTTCCCTTTCTTTTCCACATACACACACACTTACAGACCCACCTCAGTTGATAAGAGGATGCAGGAGTAGGTATTAGGATAATAAGGTGTTAATACCTAATCTCTTTAAGAATTGTAAAGCATTTTCTGTGAGATAGATACCTACCCTATGATCAAAGATGGTCTTTATCTCAACTCCCATCTCCCCATCAAGAGTTTGGTTGAGTGCTGAATAGCAGGCTATCTGTGGAGGATAACTCTAGACAAAGGAGGAAGAGATTTCTCTTTTCTACCTCTTCATTGACCATCACATCTAGCAGGGTAGTAGGAGTGGTACTTTTACTGTCCAGCAGTTGGAAAGCCAGTTCAAGAAGCAGAGATGAAAGAGCATATATGCAAATTCCAGAGAGAAACATAAAGAGGGTAGCACTCCTTTGAAATAATTTTATGAGATATAGTCTTAATAAAGATAAAGCTAAAGCACAGAACGAAAGCTAGGCCAATATCATTAGTGAACATGGGCTGAAAAATTTTAAACTAAACTAAATCCTATTCAATACTACAGTGTGGCCTTAAAAAAAAATCATTCATTATGGTTCAACATTAGAAAAATCAATATAATTAATGATTTTAAAAACCAAACCCTCCAAAATCACATTGTCATTCCAATAGATACAGAAAAGCCTTTGACAAAATACTTTTATGCTAAAAATACCACAAAGCATATAGATACAGAGATTTCTTTAATGTCATAAAAAGCATTTATCTGAAGTAAAGCATCAAATACAATGGAGATATACTAGAAGTTTTTGCATAAAGATGAGAGTAAAGCAGGATGCTAACCCTCCCCACTATTATTTGATATAGTTCTAGAAATATTAACAACCATAAGACAAGAGAAAGAAATTAAAAGCATAAAGGTAGGCAAAGAGAAGACAAAATTATCACTATTTGCTAATGATATGATGTTTTACGTGGAAAATCTTGGGGATCAGCAAAGATACGAATTGAGATGATGGCTTCAGCAAAGTTGCAGGCAACAAAATAAATTCTCAAAAAGCAGCAACTCGAGGGGCGGAGCCAAGATGGCGGAGTAGAAACAGCATTCCCAAGGTGCTCTGCTCCACACAAATTTCAAACAATGTGAAAGGGAGCTCGGAACAACTTCTGGAGCCACAGCACCCACAGAACGGCACAGAGAAGCTAACCTCCTGCTGAGGACAGGCCAGCAGCCCTACAGGGAGTCGCCAGCGCAGCACTCTGAGAGCAGGCAGCACAGCAAGCTGGGAACCGACAGCACAGCCCGCAGAGCCGAGCCCAGGTCCGAGGCTTTAGACCCAGGGCTGCCGGGCCTTCAGCCGGCTGGAGGGAATCCAGAACACCAGCAATAGTGGCGATTCCAGAATTATCAGCACAGATATGCCTAGGACAAAGTGAGAGGTTAGTGCCCTATGGACTTTGGGACCAGTATTTGGGGAACACGTGGCTTCCTCCCCTGGGGGCAAAAAGCTGCTGAAGAAACAGCTGCACAGAAGCCATTTTGCAGCTTCAGTAGTGGCTCTAGCTCCTGGTCTGTGAACTGTAGGAAGATCCAGCAATCAGTCTGGGGGTTAATTGCTTTTGCTTTAAACTGCCTGGATCTGGATTGTGGTCTGGGGGGGAAGTTTGGGGTGGTATCCAACTTGCCAGAGTGGGTGGAGGCTTTACAGAGGCCACCCAACTGGCGGAAGTTGTGAAGACCCCACGTTTGGGCGGAAGCTCCCCTGTCTGGTGGCAGAGTCCTACTGTGGCAACAAGCCCCAAAATCAAGTAATTAAGTGGCAACATGCCTAGGCAAATGAAACAAAATAAACAGAAAAGTTCAACATTGGACTCCTATTTTAGGGGCAAAGAGGCTCAAAGCATGGAGGAAGACTGTGAGGTCAGAACTCCTGCACCAAAAGCCCCAAATGAAAATACAAGCTGGCTACAGGCCATAGAGGACCTTAAGAAGCAGATAAGAGAAGTGGGGGAAAAATTGGGAAGAGAAATGAAAAAGATGCAAGAAAAGTATGAAATGACAGTCAACAGCCTGACTGAGGAAAATAACACCTTAAAAAATAGACTAACTCAAATGGCAAAAGAGGCTCAGAAAGGCAATGAGGAGAAGAATGCCTTAAAAAGTCAAATTTGCCAGATGGAAAAAGAATCTCAAAAGCTCACTGAGGAGATTCATTCCTTCAGAGTTAGACTGGAGCAAATGGAAGCTAATGACTTTATGAGAAATCAAGATGCTGTTAAGCAGATCCAAACAAATGAAAGATTAGAAGGCAATGTGAAATATCTCATGGGAAAAACCACTGACCTGGAAAATAGATCCAGGAGAGATAATTTAAAAATTATTGGACTACCTGAAAGCCATGATCAAAGAAAGAACCTAGAAATCACCCTTCAAGAAATTCTCAAGGAAAATTGCCCTGATGTTTTAGACCCAGAGGGCAAAATAGAGGTTGAAAGAATCCACAGATCACCTCCTGAAAAAGATCCCCAAAAGAAAACTCCCAGGAATATTATAGCCAGGTTCCAGAATCCCCAGATCAAGGAGAAAATACTACAAGCAGCCAGGAAGAAACAATTTTAATATTGTGGAAACACAATCAGAATAGCCCAGGACCTGGCAGCTTCTACACTGCGGGAATGAAGGGCATGGAATATGATATTCCAGAGGGCAAAAGAGCTGGGAATGAACCCAGCAAAACTGAGTATCTTGTTTCAGGGGCAAATATGGTCATTCAGTGGAATAGAGGACTTTTAAGCATTCTTGATGAAAAAACCAGAGTTGAATAGAAAATTTGACATTCAGACACAAGAAGCAAGAGATGCTTGAGAAGGTAATCAAGGAAAAGAAACCAAAAGGAACTTATCAAAGTTGGACTATTTACAGTCCTACATGGAAAAACAATAACTGTGTTTGATGAAACCTTTCTCATTATGAAAATAATTGAAGAAGGGTACATGGCATATGTTCACAGGTATACATGGATAGAGGGCACAGGTTGAATTTGATGGGAAGGGATGATTATTTTTTTTTGGAGGGCAATTGGGGTTGGGTGACTTGCCCAGGTTCACGTGGCTGGGTTTTTGTTTGTGTGTTGGGTGTCTGGGGCCAGATCCGAGCTCGGGTCCTTCTGGCTCCAGGGCTGGCTCTCTGCTCGCTGTGCCACCTAGCCGCCCCAAGGAAGGGATGATTCTTAAGGGGTGAAGTCAAGAGGTGAGAGAGGAAAGTGGCAAGAGGAGATGGAGAGAGACAGGGTAGGGCAAACTATCTCATGTAGAAGAGGCAAGGGGAAGTAGTTGCAGGGGAGGGGAAGAACAGGAAGGCAAAAAGGCAAAAGCATATTCTCATTGAAGTTGGCTCAAGGAGAGAATCACATACATACTAAATGGAATATCTTACCCTCACTCACTCTCCTGAGTAGGGGAAAGGGGGATGAGAGGGGGGATGATGGAGGGGAGGGCATTCTGGGGAGAGGGGAGGTTAGATGTACCCACTATCAAAGAGGGACAGGATCAAAGTAGGGAATGGACCAGGTGGGAGGTGAGACAGGTGGGAGGGAAATATAAGCAGTCTTTTACAATATATCTACTATGGTAATGTTTTGCATAGATATACATGTACAACACATACTGAATTGCTTATCTTCTCAGAGGGAGTGGGTGACAAGGGAGAAAGGGAATGGATCTGAAAATCGAAGTTTTAAAATTAAATGTTTCATAAGATGTCCAGGCAGTGGGGCTCAGAGATTCACCTTGCCCTAATGGCAAAGTCGAAGGAGGTATGGGAGAAGATATGGGAATGAGCAGATTGGATGAGGGGATATCTGGTGGGACTGCTATTCTGGGGTGGTGGGTAGGGAAAAAATGGGGGAAAAATGTAACTCATAATCTGGTGGAAATGAATGATGTAAACCAGAAGTTAATAAAGCATTTGTTTAATTAAAAAAAAAAGCAGCAACTCTTCTATATAAAAATAACAAACCCCAAGAGGCAAATTAAAAACGGAAATACCATTCCAAATAATTACAACATGCATAAACTATCTGGGTATCTAGTTCTTTTTTCTATATCCTATGTCTCTTCTTCCCTTTGTAGCTAAATTCCTTAAAAAAGGCTGTCTACAATAGGTGTTTCTACTTTTTCTCTTCTTGCTCTTTTAACCACTTACAGTCTGACTTTTGACCTTATCATTCCATTGACGCTGCTCCCTCTAAAGTTACCATTAATCTCTAAGTTGCCAAATCCAATGGCTTTTTCATAATCCTTTTTCTCCGTGTCTTCTCTGCAACCTTTGACACTGTTGATCATCCTCTTCTTGGTACTCTCATCTCTAGGTTTTCAGTACACCAATCTCTCTGGGTTTTCCTCCTATGTTATTTGACCACTTCTTGTTCTCCTTTGCTGGAATCTCATCCAGGTCACACCTTCTAACTGTAGTTGTCCCTCCGGGTCCTCCACTTTCTTTTCTCCCATAATACCATTTCACTTGGTGATCTCATAAGCTTCCATGGGGTAAATTGCTATCTCTATGCTGATTCTCAGATCTGCCTATTCTGTTCCAAACCCTCTGCTTATCTCCAGCTGCCTTTCAGACATCTCAAACTGGATGTCCAGTAGACCTCTTAGACAAAACATGTCTAAAACAAAATTCATTATCTTTTCTCCTTAAATTTCCTTCCCTCCCTCTTTCCCTGCTCCATTACAGGGCAATACCATTCTCCCCAGTTCCTCAGGCTAACAACCTAGAAGTTATTGTTAATTCCTTATTATCTCTCAGCATCCAGGTCCAATCTTTCACAAAGACTTCAAAATTTCACCTCTGCAACATCTCTTGAATACACACTTTTCTCTCCTTTGACATTGTCATGAACTTATATAGGCCCTCATCACTTCATGCCTAGACTATTGCAATACCCTGCTGATGGATCTGCCTGCCTAAAATTTCTTCCCAATTGAATCCATCCTCCAGTCAGCCACTAAAGTGATTTTCCTAAAGCACAGGTCCTATAATGTTATATCCCCTACTCACTAAACTCTAGTGGCTCCCGATCCTTTCCAGGTTCAAATACATAATTCTCTGTGTAGCCTTAATTACCTAGCCTCCTACTAAATTTCCAATGTTCTTACTCCTTACTCCATACCACATACTCTTCTCTCTGGTGACCCTGGCCTCCTTGTTTTTCAGTGAACAAAGTATTCCATGTATTGGCTCTTGTCATTTTCTCTGGCTGTTACCCATGTCTTAGAGTGCTCTGCCTACTTATTTTCCTAGTTTCCTCTTAAGTTCCAACTAAATTTCTTTCTTTTTTTTTGTCTTTTCAAACTGTATTTAAATATACAATTTCCACAGCAAGGATGACCTCGTAGTAGCCACAGAATGGGCTAGAAGGAACAAGTGACTTTTACTTTGCCCCCAGACCCTCTCCCTTCCCTCAAATAAGGGAACCACAGATATGTTACCTGCAAAAAATCCCAACATAGGATAGTAAAGAATGCCTGTGTTAGCAGTAGTAAAGGCAGGGTGGACAGCTGCAGTCAGGATTCATAACTCCTTGAAGTCAACAAACTGTCCCTGAGCTGTTCAAAGGGGCTATTCTGTGGCATTTCTTACTAGAAAGCTCTGGGTGGAGTCCAGGAAGGACTGATGATCACCATCAAAGGCAGTCTGCCAGCACCTGGAAAGAGCTGAGTGTAGCTGCTCCGGAAACTGGAGGCAGCGGCAGATGCGGCCAACAGAGCCCACCTTGTGTCACCCATCACTCAAGGAGAGGGGAAGCAAACCCAATGAATCTTTCAGACTCATGGTTCAGGCAAAATACTTAAAGGACAGGCCTCCTCCATGCATGGCTCCTGATGGGGTGCTCGGCTTCTCACCCAGGAGAAGCTCCTCTCATCGTAAGTAATAATTGATAATAGCAGAGAAAGCAGCAAAACCTCCATAGCCGATGGCCCCAGCCTTTAAACCAGCTCTAAAGCCAATGGCTTCTCCAGTGATGCAGCCACTGAGGGCGCTGTTCTTCCAGTTGGATTTTCCCCCATACAATTCTACCAGACACTCAGTACAGGAAAATATGGCACCCACAATGGCAAACTTTTTGGCATAGGACATTTTTTTCTGTCCCATATCTTTAAGAACCTCTCTTGAAGGCTTGTTGCCACTGTGTGTTGCCCTCGGAGGAAGCCCCTTCCTTGGCTCCAGATCCACCAGAGCATGAATCAAGAGAAATTAGCCAAGCTTCAGGCTCAGGTCCAGATAGGAGGCAAGGGTATGGAGCGCAGAAAGAAGGTGGTACATAGAACAGCCACAGCAGATGACAAGAAACTTCAGAGTTCTCTCAAAAAAAATTGGCTGGGAATAATATTGCTGGTATTGAAGAAGTGAACATGATTAAAGATGATGGGATGGTTATTCATTTCAACAACCCCAAAGTCCAGGCTTCCCTCTCCGCCAACAACTTTGCAATCACTGGCCATGTAGAAGCCAAGCCAATCACAAAAATGCTTCCTGGAATATTAAGCCAGCTTGGCACTGACAGTTTAATGAGTCTTAGGAAGTTAGCTGAACAGTTCCCAAGGCAAGTGTTGGATAGCAAAACCCCCAAACCTGAAGACATTGATGAAGAAGATGATGATATGCCAGATCTCAGAAAATTTTGAAGAAGCATCAAAGAATGAAGCCAACTAGAGTGTGATGATTCTTGGCGGCTGGCTTGGACTAGGTTGGAGGAAGGAGCAGGCGGTTCCTGAGCTGGACAGCAGCAGAGAACGTCATGTGTTTAATAGTTCAGTAATATAAATATTTTGTATATTAGAAAAAAAAGAACATCTTTTGCAGTTGGTGTTCATAGGGATCCTTTGGGTCAAAGCTCAGACTCATATTAATGCCAGCAGTGAACACTCCAAATGCTCCTCCCAAGACAAATCCCCCAACACAGGCCAGCATGGCCTTGAAGGCCCAGCTCTCCATGGCCTTCTTGATCATATTCTGCTCCTCGCTCTTGGTTGGGCTCGGGATCCCGCCCAGGACGCTGGGCTCCAGGAGCCCTGGCTGCCGTTTGTCCCTCACCAGGTGCTGTAGGAGCAGACTGTACTGGGAGCTAGGCTTGGCGCCACCATGACTGTCACTGCCCCTGCCCAGCATGCTCTCACCAACTAAGTTTCTATCTTCTCATAGGAAGCTTTTCCCAACCCCTCTTAATCCTAGTATCTTTCCTCTGTTAGTTATTCCCTATTTATTCTGGACGTAGCTTGCTTTGTATGTATTTGTTTGCATGTTGTGCCAGTTACTGTACAAAGTACTGGGGATGGAACAGAGGCAAAAGACAGTCCCTGACCTCAAGGAACTTACAATATGATGGGAGGGGACAACAAAGAGGAGGAAGTCAGAACTCCTGCACCAAAAGCTTCAAAAGAAAATATGAACTGGTTATAGGCCATAGAGGAGCTTAAGAAGCAGATAAAAGAAGTGAAGGAAAAATTGGGAAGAGAAATGAGAATAATGCAAGAAAATTATGAAATGAGAGTCAACAGCCTGACTGAGGAAAATAACACTTTAAAAAACAGACTAACTCAAATGACAAAAGAGGCTCAAAAGGGTAACGAGGAGAGGAGTGCCTTAAAAAGTCGAATTTGCCAAATGGAAAAAGAATCTCAAAAGCTCACTGAGGAGAATCTTTCCTTTGGCTTTAGAATGGAGCAAAGGGAAGCTAGTGACTTTATGAGAAATAAAAAGATGCTGTTAAATAGATCCAAACAAATAGAAGTTGAAAGAATCCACTAATCACCTCCTGAAAAAGATCCCAAAAGAAAACTCCCAGGAATATTATAGCCACTTTCTGGAATTCCCAGATCAAGGAGAAAATATTACAAGCGGCCAGGAAGAAACAATTTCAATATTGTGGAAACACAATCAGGATAACACAGGATCTGACAGCTTCTACACTGAGGGATCAAAGGGCATGGAATATGATATTCCAGAGGTCAAAGGAGCTGGGATTAAAACCAAGAATCACCTACCCAGTAAAACTGAGTATCATGTTTCAGGGGAAAATTTGGTCATTCAGTGGATTAAAGGACTTTGAAGTATTCTTGGAGAAAAAAACAAAGTTGAATAGAAAATTTGACATTCACATACAAGAAACAAGAGACACATGAGAAGATAAATAGGGAAAAGAAATCTCTATGAACTTATCAAAGATGAACTATTTACATTCCTACAGGGAAAAACAATAATTGTAACTGATGAAAGTATTCTCAGTATGAAAACGGAATAGAAATATATATATATAGTCTTTATTGGAGGGTATATAGGTGTATGAATACATATATGAATGTGTATACATATGTTACAGGTATACATAGATAGAAGGCACAGGACCAATTTAATCGAAAGGGATGATACTTAAAAGGTGAAATCAAGAGGTGAGAGAGGAATATAATGAGAGGAGATGGGGAGAGATGGAATGGGGCAAACTATCTCATATAGAAGAGGCAAGCACAAGGTAATGGGTCAACCTTATAATCATTGAATTTGACTCAGGGAAGGCATGACATACACACGAAATAGGGTATCTCACCCTACAGGAGAGTAGAGGGGAAGGGGATGAGAGGGGGAATGATGGAAGGTAGGGCAGGCTGGGGGGGAGGGAAGTTAGAAGCACATACTTTTGAAAAGGGACAGGACCAAAATAGAGAATAGAACAAGGGGGAGGTGGGATAGGAGAGAGGGAAATATAATCAGTCTTCTACAATATATTTATTATGGTAATGTTATGCATTAGCTACACGTGTACAACCTATATGGAATTGCTTATCTTCCCAGTAAGGGTGGGTGACAAAGGAGGAAGCACTATAGTATCTTTGCCAAAAAAACCCAAAACCCAAATGGGTTTGCAAAGAGTTGAACATGACTGAAAAACAACTGAGCAACAGAATTCCATCACCTGTGCACTTTTTTGGGGGGAATATGGGAAGGTAGGGCAGCTGGGGTTAAGTGACTTGCCCAAGGTCACACAGCTAGGTTTTGTGTTAAGTGTCTGAGGCCGGATTTGAACTCAGGTCCTCCTGACTCCAGGGCCGGTGTTCTATTCACTGCGCCACCTAGCCGCCCCCTCTGCTGTGCACTTTTAAACTTTTTCCCCCCTCCCCCTCCCCCCTTAAAGCTTCAATAAAGTTTAGATATATTTCTCTATAACTATAAACATATACATACATAAATAGATATGTAATTTCTCAAACATATTCTACTCCTGATCTGTGTTTTTATGTTTGTGCATATCTCCTGTTTCCAATCCCTCTTGCCTCCTGCACCTTCTACCCACTACCTTGCCCTCCTATTACTTGCCCCTCCAAGGATCCCTCCCCTATCCTCACATTCCCATAAATCTAAACACCCTTCTCTACCCTCTTTTACCTATTCCCTCAACCTCCCTTCTAAAGATCCCTCCCTTGTGCTCTCTCCCCTCCCTATACCTCTACTGTTTTATTTCATCTGAATTTAAAAGAACTCATACTCTTCTAAATATAAATGTACTATTCCCTCTTGAACTCATTCCCAATGAAAGTAGGCTGCCAGAACTACCAGCCCTCCTTCCCCATCTAATTCCTCCATATTGATTCTTTCTCTTGCAACTCATTTGTATAAAATAATTAGGTTTGCCCCAGTCTTTCTTATTAGTTACCCAATTATTAATAAGAATATTAGACATATATTTTACATATATAAAAAAGTAAACAGTCTGTCCTTATGAATCTCTTATAATCAGTCTTTGGCATGTGCCTTATATTTCTCTTGGTTCTTGTATATCAAGTCTTCTATTAAGTTTAAGATTTTTTTTACAAAGTCTTAGAAATCTGATAGTTTATCAAATGTCCATTTTTTCCCCATTCAGGATGATACTTAACTTTGAAGTGTATGATATTTTTGGCCAGAACCCCAGTTCTTTTGTTCTTTGATATGTTGTGTTCCAAGATCTGTGGTTCTTTAATGTCTTTGTTGCTAGGTCTTGTGTAATTCTAATTGTGGCACCATGATGCTTTTAATATTTTACCCTTGAGCTGTGGGTTTTGGAATTTGACTATGATATTCCTATAAGTTTTCCTCATAGGATCTATTTTAAGTGATGATTGGTGGATTTCTTCTATTTTTACTTTCCCCCCTTGCTCTAATGTTTCATGACAATTTTCTTTAATTATTCCTTGTATTATTGTATCAAGATTATTTTTTGAATGTAACTTTCAGTTAATCCAATTATTGTTACATTTTCCTCTTTTTTATCTTTTCTCCAAATCTATTGTTTTTCTTATAAGGCATTTCACTTTCTCTTTTATTTTTCATTATTCATATTTTGTTTCTCTTATTTATATTCATATTTCTTGATCTTTTATAATTTCACTGGTTTCACTTTGCCCAATTCTAATTTTCAAGGTGTCATTTTCTTTTTTCTTTTTCTTTGTGTGTGTGTGTGTGTGTATGTGTGTGTGTGTTTACAACAGTTTATTCAGTTTCTGTGATTGAGTTCACACCAGCAGCTGTAGTGATCACTTAACTCATCTTCTTGCCTTCAGGCTATTATTTTCTTAAGATTCTGGATCTCCTTTTCTAACTGGTTGACTTTCCTTTCATACCCTTCTTGTTTTTCTTGGATTATTCTTTTTTTTTTTAAGTTTTCCCCCCATCTCTGTCATTTGATTTTTAAAGTCTTTTTAAAGATCTTCTATGAATTCTTTTTGGGCAGGTGACCATTTGACATTACTCTTTTTGGGTTTGTTTACTTCAGTATCCTCCACTGAAGACAAATCCTGGTCATTTCTATTCTGATAATTGTTCTATGGTTGTATTCTTTTCCTTTGCATGTGTATTTTTTTTGTCTATTAATAGCTTAAATTTTGTAATCACTTCTAGCCCTTGGGTATGGGAAATGGTGCCTCTTGCCCCAGATCTTCAGTGCTCCCCTCTAGAACCAAAGCCAAACCTCTAACTTCTTGTAAGTGCACAATAGCCAGGGACTTTCTACCCCACTGCTTCTGCACTCAGGTGGCATGTGCTGGTTCCTTCTTGTCCCCTGCCACTCTTCACAGCACATCTGTGTCTGGCATTCCTTATTAGCCAAGGTTCCCTTGATCTTCCCAGGCTCTGACACCCAACTCTCCTCAGTATCCTGGGGGTAAAAGTTCCTGTGGCTGGGGCTGATACAGCCTCTCATTCCAGCCCTGAGACTTGTGGCTTGTTAAAATGGATCCTAGCTTGGAAGTGTTTACTCTTTGCAGGGACCAAACTTTATCCTGGGATTATTCTTCAGATCTTCTCAAATTGTTTCAGGAAGAACCCAGTTGTGCCCCTATTCTTATTTATCTTCATCTGAACTTTGTTTGCCTAAAGGTGCTATTTTAACTCTTTTGTGGGGAAAATCTTGAGAGCTTAGAACTTTCTGACCTACTCCACCATCTTCCCAGAATTCTCTCTAGTCTATATTTTTTTAACCTGGTCACAAGACTTTCCATTTAAACCCTGTGAATTTATTCTTAGTAGGTTCATTCTGTGTTTGATAGCCTTCTCATTTTAGGGTAATCTGCAGAATCAACAAGCCAATAGTAGCCTCATAACAATGAGTTGAAGACAGTTACTAATTCCAAATGTGTAATGTGCTTTACATTGCCTCTCATTGTCATTTTTTTGGAGGTATTAAAAGATTGACCTCATTCAACCCAAGTATTTTTTAGGAAGTTACATTTATATAACTGTCTTTGACAAGGGACATGATTGGAAAAGTGTATTCAGTAGACAATAAGTAACCATTAAAAATTTTGAAGAAGAAAAGTGATATTAAGAAGGTCAGTTCTTGGGGTGGCTAGGTGGAGCAGTGAATAGTACACCGGCCCTGGAGTCAGGAGGACCTGAGTTCAAATCCAACCACAGACACTTAACATTTACTAGCCATGTGACTTTGGGCAAGTCACTTAACCCCAATTGCCTTGCCTTCCCATGTCCAAAAAAAAAAAAAAAGGTCAGTTCTTTTCAGGAATGAAGGAACAGCAACAACCTTAAGAAGGTTTTATTTGCAGTTTATATAGGGTTTTTAAGAGATCTGACCAGAGTTCTCCATTCAAAAATCTTTAGTGTTTCATTATTGCTTTTTAGAATAAAATGCAAACTCCTTAGCTTAGCATTTAAAGCTCTTTACAGTCAAGAGCTCCACCTACCTCTAACTTGGCATTCCATCTATCTTTTCTCTGATTTTACACAGGTTTTCCACATTTTTGCAATAAACTCCTTCCTCACCTCTGTGTCTTAGAATCCTTAGTTTCTTTCAAGGCTTAGCTCAGGTGCTACTTCCTAAATCTAATTTTCCTAGTATCTCTTACCTCACTTTCCTAGATACTAGTGTTTTCTCTCTTTCATTTTCTTTTTTTTTTTTTTTAAGCAATTGGGGTTAAGTAACTTGCTCAAGGTTACACGGCTAGTCATTTGATTTATGCGTGGGTGCTCATTTTCTGAGGCCGGATCTGATCTCGGGTCATCCAAACTCCGAGGCCGGCACTCTTACTCACTGCGCCACCTAGCCGCCCCTTTAGGGCACTGGGGGTTAAGTAACTTGCCCAAGGTTACATGGCTAGGTTTTTGTTTGTGTGGATTAAGTGTCAGAGGCCGGCTCCGAACTCAGGTCCTTCTGATTCCAGGGCCAGCCCTCTATTCACTGCGCCACCTAGCCGCCCCTCTCTTTCATTTTCTGATCTATGTACGTGTTATATCTCCCCAGTACAATTTAATCTCATTTATTGATGAAGCAAACCATTTCCATTTTGTCTTTGTATTCCTAGTGACACATGTATTTAGAGTTTTTTACCTTTTTTGTGCTTAAATGTTTGTTGAGTTGGATATTAAAGATGAGTTGGAAAGTGTATTTAGATTGGAGACAAGAACATTTATGAGTCTATTAAAATGACAAGAGCCTAAGCTAGGATGTTGACTATGGGAATAAAAGGAGGTGAATGTGAGGGAGAATGTGAGAGAGAAGAATCAACAAAACTGGACAATCAGCTTATAAATGCATGGGAAAGAAAAGGGTTGTGGGAAGGGAAAGAAAAATCAAAGATGTCTCCAGTGTTTTGATCCTGGATATTTTGAATCAGTGAAATGGTGCCATCAGCCCTTCCAAAGAAAGTCTGCAAAGACTGCTTATTCCAGGCCCATTTTGATGATGAAAAAGGTCAACCATTTTAATTTTTATTATATGCTTATATAATTCATTAATGATTCCCATGTCTAAATTTAGACACATATAGTTAGGGTTAGTGTAGTCATATAATAAATTATATTATATTATTCAGAGCTTCAGTTTGACTATATTGACAAGAAGAAAAGTAGAATCCAGGAATTTCCTTTCTCCTGTATTTCATAATTCCTTGCATAACTAAGCCGTGGGATATTTTACTTTCCTAAATACCGTGTAATTTTCAGGTCATCCACCAAATTGATAAAGTCAATCTATATCAAAGTGTCACTTGTGCAGAGTGAATTATTTATCTTTTAGAAATATACCTTATAGAAAAAGCTTTACTTGTTCCTGTTATTAACTACAATGATAGTGTAAGTAAATTTCTCTCAAACATATCAAATGAAAGTGGCACATATGAATGTATAAATTGTGGGGAGCATTTCTTTTTTTCCCTTTTTATTGTCTAATGATAAAATTCACACTAATGAATAACAAAGTACATAGTTTTCCTTAACTGTTGCTCAGTTCTTAGATTATTTTCCAACTTTTGATTGCTTAATGAGAACCTCAAGTCAGATTTAGTGTAAATGACTGTTACTGATTAGAATCCTGTTTCTTTTTCTGAAAGTGACATAATTGAATTGTTCCACAGTCCCTTGAGTTTCAAATTTTCTCCCTTTTCTCTCCTTCTCCACCCCCACCCCTTCCTGACCATGGTGGCATGCAATCAAAGAGGGTTTTTTTTTTTAATAATTGGTGTGTGAGTTGACTTTACATTGCTAATAAGATGCTTGTGTTGTACCCGAATGAAGCAAGACAGAAGATCCCCGAAGCTGAATTTGAAGTGGATTTATTGCCATAGGACTGTCAGTGTACATGACTACCCAAATCAGACAGTGGGTCGGCACAGATTGTGTGCCGGCTTTTATAGAGATTCAATAACCAGGTTATGTAAGCTGAAACTACAATCAGTGATTGGTCAGTGTACATTTGAATTTCCTGCCTGCTCAAAGTTCACCCTAGGCTGAGAGACAGGAAGCCTAGGATGGGATGATTAGGAGGGGCTAGGGGGATGGAGACGTATTGAGATCAGGTGATGATTAGAGGGGCCGAGGACATCTGGATCAGGTAATTAGAAGGGGGCAGGGGATGAGGGGTGATGGAGAATTTATCCTAGCCTGAAATTCCTGCTCATTGATCAGTTGGGAGAGGGAAGGGTGGAGTAGTGTCCAATACTTGTTTAATATTCAATTTTCAGTGCTTATCTCTGTTGCTTTAAGCCTCCCTTATGAAATTCCAACTTAGTTTAGTGTCCTGAAGAGCAGAAATCGTCTTGTCTTTCCTAATTTGAATTCTGCATTTTTTTCTTCATCAAACCTAGTATCATATTCCCCCATCTATATACAAGTGGATATCCAAGATGAGCTAAGTCATTCAGAACTCGAAACCTATATTCTCTCTGCATGTAGTGTTATGAACACATATACTTCCTTCGCAATTGTTACAGTTTGAAGTTTGTCAGGTATAAGAAATCATGCTGATACAGTGTCTATCATTCAGTGGTACTTCAATTTTGTTTCCTTGACCAGATGTCTTACCAGAAGCTCAACCCAAATATATCAAAGATGGGAAATGCTATGGTCGAAGGTCTTTGCCTGAATTTCAGGAACCTTTGGGGGAGTTTGCTGAAGTGAGAGTGCTTGAATCGTTGAATGAAGAAGCTCAGTCTTCACTTACCACTGCCAGTGACTACAATGAGGTAAGAAATAAAAATAAAAAAGGAGATAAGAGACTGGAAAAAAAGTATGTACATTTGTCTTCATGACACATTTAGGCACCAAGATAGCATTATTCTGAGAAACAAAAAGAGTTTATTTTTCTTTTTCAAAATGAATTTATTTACTTTTAGTTTACAATATTCAGTTCCACAGTCCCTTGAGTTTCAAATTTTCTCCCTTTTCTCTCCTCCTCCACCCCCACCCCTTCCCGACCATGGTGGCATGCAATCAAACATAGGATCTATAAATAATAGATCTATAGGATCTATATATAGGATCTATAAATATATAGGATCTATAAATAATATTTAATGTGACTTCATATTAAATATTAGTCAAGTTGTAAAGAAGGATTGTGAACAATGGGAAAGAGGAAACAAAACAAAAAAGAGAGAGCAAGTACTTTGCTTCAGTCTGTATTCAGACTTTTTTCAGTATTGGAATGATTTTCACGTTCACAGCTGTCCTCTTTTTGATGTGGCAGCCGCTAAAGCTTATGAGTTCTTTATTTTGGCTTCTGCTCCTCTAACTCTTTTTTGACTACTTGTAGCATATTTCCTTTTTTTACTTGGAAGCTTTGGATTTTGGCTATGATATTCTTGAGAGTTTTCATTTTAGGGTCATTTTTTTCCAGGAGGATCTTTGTGAATTCTTTCTATTCTTCCTATTTTCACTAAGAATTTTAGGCAGTTTTCATTTATAATTTCTGGAGATACAGTATTTTAACTTTTTAAATCATGATTTTTAGATGATCCAATATTTCTTAAATTATCTCTCCTTAATTTATTTCTCTTCTGTTTTCCATGTCCTTGTTTTTTATTTAACATTTCTTTCATTTTTTTTCTATTTCCCCCCATCTTTTTGAAATATTTCTTGTTTTCTTATTGGGTCTTTATTTTCTATTTGACCCATTTTGATTTTCAGGATATTCATTTCTTGGGTAAAGTTTTCTTGCATAATTTCTAAGGTGTTAGTTTTCCTTGCCATTCTTTTCTCTACATCTTTTTTATTGTGTACCTCTTATTTAATGTCCTGTGGTCACTTTAGCCAGGAAATTTTTCCCCTCATGCTTTTATCTTGTATATTATTAGTTTGTAAGCTTCTTGAAGGAAGGGACTGTCTTTCTTTTTCTTATTTGTATCACCATTGCCTAGCACAGTGCCTGTTGTCTATTGAATTGAATTGTGTCCTCATTATCCTGCTTGGAGTTTACTCCAAGGATGTATTTCAAATCAAGGTATTTCCTAAGGGCCTTCGGAGTTTTCCTTGGTTTGCTCATCTTATTTGCCTTAGTATCAAGACTGGGGAGCCTCTGCTTTGATCATTCTCCATTAACTAAATGGTTTGGTTAGGGCCTACCTAGTCTTGAGTATGGTGGGCCAGAATAGGCCCCTCCTTCAAGTTAATCCTAGGCTCCTCTTCTGCAGGGCTGTTGTGCTTAGGCCTCCCTTTTGCCACATGGTTCTGGATTTTCCCTACCCCCAAAGATCTGTCTGGGATCTTATACTCTTGCTATCAGGTTTAGGACCTATATCCATGCAGGGTCCTGCCACAGAGTTACTGGCCTGCTCCAGCTGGATATTGCCTAGGACCTTTTTCTGCAGCTGGGCTGAGCCTCCAGTACCATTGTAGACCCCGCCTAGAGTACTTGGATGCTGGTCTCTGGAACTGAACTCCTGGAGTCTCAGTCTATCTGGAGTATCCCATGCTGTTCTCTCACGTTTGTCTTTCATGGCCATGGACTGTGTGATTGGTTTACCAGGCTTCAGGGACACTGTACTCAGAATGCAGTGCCACGTTTGGTCTACCCCAAAGCTACCTTCCCTCAGCTTTCCACTGTTAACCTGCAAGTTTTGTTAAAGGAGACAAATAGTCTAGGTGATATACATTTATCATTTATTCCCTTAAAGCTAGATGAAACTAGCTTACTTGTATGTACAAGGAATAAGAGTATGTACAAGTATGTACAAGTTCTGACTGCCTGAACAAAGGAACGAGCAAGCTTAAATACATTTTAGAACCACGTCAATTTAGTATAGCTGTGTCATGCAGATTTATGATCTCCTTGTGTTTCCTATCCATAGCATAGAGAAGAAGTTTCTTTGTTGTAAATACAGGACAATTGACAAGACAGTGTCAGTGGAATTTACAACCTCAGGATGTCTCTGTTTCCCCCCCTTTATGGGATATGCCCCCAGGATAAGGGGAAATCTCATTATTCTGACTTTCCAAGTGTCCTTTCAGAAAGGGGAGAATACTGAACTTATCAGGTCTTTCAAGTTACAGACACAGGAAAGGGCACTTTTAAAGCAAAGCAAAGCAATCTGTTTGACTAATTTGGACTTTGGCCAAAAATGATATTTAATGATTATCACCACCTAGCCATATTCATCTATCCTGGTGTCTTCTTAAGTGGTGGCTTCTTTTGAGTATTCCTCAGGTGAGTAGGAGAATCTTTTTAGAATGGTGCATTTCTAAGCACTGCTGAGATGTCGGTCATCTTGGCTATCTTCCCTTAGTACTTTTATAATTTAATGGCATAGTTCAACTAAAAATTCTTCAGAAAATTACTTAAATTCACAAATGTAGCTGAGAAGCCTCACTGATTTATTTTATAATTTTAAAATTAAAAATTAAAAATATGAGATAGTTCAACAGTAAATTTTGACTAGTATCACCTGCCTTCTAAGTCCTTTTCTGCTATTTAGGTATTTCTGGGTTCAGTCATTCCTTTTCTTTGACAGATTTCCTGAGTCAAAAAGAGAAATAATCAATTGTTGAGCACCAAGAAAGCAATTTATATAGAATGAGACAATGGCAGCAAAGCATAAACTTTAAGAAGTCCTGTTGAGAAGGAACCACTTCTATTACCACTTCTATTGGTAACAGATGAAGTGGTCAGATGCCCGTTTTTTTGTCACTGCAACTCACAGAGACTTTATTTGGATGTGCAGAAAGTGTACATTCCACTTCCTTTAGTGGAATTCTAAATCATTTTAGTTAATAAAATGTAAGCCTTAGCTAACTGTATTTTGCTACCATAGTTGAAATATATTCAGTTAACCACAAATAATCAATCAGAATTGGGGGGAGCGTCTTCAGGTTTTGAGTCTTTTTTTTTTTTTAACTGTACTTCTCCCAACCTAGCAACACTCAAAGCTGTATCGGCAATATGACAATAACTGAAATGTCACTATCAATTTTCATACAAGTGAGAAGGATGAGAGATTTTAAGAAATCTAATATTATTCACTGATATAATTTAATTCTACAGATAAAAATATAAGCCATACATTCCATTAGTGATAGACCTGCAACTAAGTAGCTTGTCTCATGATTCCAGTGATAAAATAGGCTCTTAAGCTGTGAGGCATTTAATTTTAGATTGTTTTCAATGATAATGGTGAAAATGAACTTAGCCTTTTAAAGTATATTGTGTTCTAAGTGGAACAATAATAGATCATTTGGCAAATCTGATGGCCACATTGTGCTGTGAGTGTCTGACGTAGGTGCATGGTATGTATTTAAAAATTAAATATCTCCTAAAGGATTTCTTATAAAGTTTAAATGATAAAATTCCATTTCTAAATATTGGTGTTGTTAAAACACCTTGACTTAAAAGCTAAATCATACTGTAATTTTAAATAATAATTTTCATTTTTGTAGGGTTACAGAATGTTTTCTTCCTAGCAATCTTGTGCAACAAAGAATACAAATATTATTTCTCCCATTTTATGATTTTGAAACTGAGGCACCAAAAAGTTAAGCAATTTGCCCTGACTACCCAGCTGACCTTGAGTCAGGTGGGATTTAAATCCAATGTTTGAAGGGGAATTCAAACTGAGGTTCATATTTTATCTACTAGTGCAAGGCCTTGAAGAAAAAAGGCAGTGTTGTGAGAAAGGAGAGAATGGTCCTGGTTAGGCAATCTTTTTCTGATTTCTTACGTCAGTAAATTTTAAAAAATTTTCTTTCCCAAATATGCTAGATTTTCTCCTTAGAAATGCCTTCTTTGTACTCTCTAATTCCACAATCTTCTTTCCTTAAAAAATTATGATTGAAGTAACCATGCTAAGTATCAAGCTATCTAACAACAATAGCTCAACAGAAGGAGAATAGCCCCAATCTGTGCCCCAGGACTGATTTGAACTAGCAAAATACCCTGAATGAACACAGAAGTCCTGCAGGCCGAACCAGATGGTAGGGTGGGATAAGTTGCTAAATTTGTATAGAATAAGGCGTGGAAAATGTGTGGCATAGGTTGTGGATGTTAATAGAGGTTCCAAGCTGGATTCTCAGAACAGACATCTGTTCTTCTGTCTCACTGTGTGTTACTATTCAAATAGTGTATTTCGGTATCAGAATCTTTCTCTTCTTTATGGAGGCCCCCCCTGCTGTGCATGATCCACCCACTTCCAGCTGTAGAATAAAACCAGCTGGTTAAACAGCTGTTTAATGTGACGTGGATATGCATGGTCTGGAGATAATAGCAGTCTCTTTGAAAAATTATGACTGGCTTCTATAACAAACCTTTTCAGGCTACTTGACACTTGACCCTTTTGCCTCTCCCTGCTTCCAAATAAACTATCCTTGGCTAAACTTAGCATAATAATGGGGAAATTCAGCTGCTAGGAAGGGTAAATTGGAGGACCTAAAGGGTAGGAAGTAGGAGGAGGTTAATAACTGCCAGTGTGTGTGTGTGTGTGTGTGTGTGTGTGTGTGTGTGTGTGTGTGTGTGTGTGTGTGTGTGTGTGTGTGTGTAGCGTGCATGCTCTGCTTCTATTCATTGTAAGGACTGGCAGTCACAATAGTTGCTATAAAAAGAGGTGTTGTATTTTCTTTTTGTGATTTGTCCTTTGTTCTTGAAGAGGACCATGACATCTGGAAAGTGATGCCATGACTTGCAAGTAACTTGGATTTAAGTGAGGGAGGGCTGTGCCAAGTCAACAACCTCAGTTTCTCCTCCTGGGCCATCTGGATCCAGTGGAAGATAGAGATTAGGATGACTGGGACTGGCCTCCAGTACTTGAGCTAAGCCTTTAAGGAAAATAAGGATCCTCTGAAGGCATGAGGAGGGAGTATGTTGTTGGGGGAGCAGTTTATGTAACCCAGGTAAATGGGGAAATACCATGCTGGTATTGGGGAAGCAATTTATGAAGAGATGTAATAAAAATAAGACTGGAAAAGTAGCTGGAGTGAAATAGTCTCTGATCGCTACTAATAAGAATTTAATGACTTTGCCCATTCATTTTTCATTTCATGTAATCTAAATGTCTGGAACTAGTTTCAAAAAGCCTCTAGATGATTTCTTTTTGTTTGTTATGGGAATAGGAGCAGCAGATCAAATCTAGATATAATTCACCTCTAAAAACTGACAATATTTCAGGCTTTTTCTCTGCCTGAAGGAAATTATAAGCATCCTCTCCCAGTATGCATACTTTTAAGTTATGTACAGGATATCTCCAAATCTTTATTGAAGTTTTGAGTTAGTAATGACTTTAATAGATTAAAGTGTACTTATGCTTAGATAGATAGATAGATATGGTTATAGTTATAGTTTGTGTAAAATTTTCACAAAATATAAATTGAAAAAACATGAGGTAAAGATGAAAAAACTTTCTAGAATCAATAAGGAGACACTACAGTTTATTGAATGTGGGAGTGAAGTGGTCAGTCCAGTATTTTAGGACAATCTTTATGGCAACTAAGTGATGTTATCTAGGTTTCTTTCTCAAGTCTTCATTCTTCACCAACCTGTTGCCAAATCCTGTTCATTCTACCTTTCCAACATCTCTTGTATACATCCCCTTCTTTCCTTAGTGATTCCACCACTCTGGTGCAGGCCTTCACTTACACCTGGACTTTTGCAATGAGCTGCTGATAGATCTCCTTGTCTTAGGTGTCTCCCTATCCTCACTCAGTTATCAAAGTGTTCACCTTAAAGTGCAAGTTTTACCATATCAACCCCCCACTTCCCCCCCAAATAAATTCCATTAGTTCCCTATTACATTTAGGATCAAATATAAAATCTTGAGTCTGATTTTTAAAAGTCCTTTCCAGTCTTCTTACATTTTACTCCTAGCTATGTACTCTCTGATTCAATGACACAGGCCTCCTTGAAGTTCCCTACTAAGAAACTCCTGACTGTGCATTTTCTTTTCTTTTCTTTTTTTTTTAATTTTTTTTTTTTAAAGCAATTGGGGTTAAGTAACTTGCTCAAGGTTACATGGCTAGTCATTATATTTATGTGTGGGTGCTCATTTTCTGAGGCCGGATTTGATCTCGGGTCATCCCAACTCCGAGGCTGGTGCTCTTACTCACTGCGCCACCTAGCCACCCCATGACTGTGCATTTTCAATGTCTGTTCTTTATTTCAGTGCCTGGAATCTTCTTCCTCTTTGTCTGTCCTTCCTGATTCCATGGTTCTAGATAAACCATCATCACTTAAAATTCTATTTTGAGCACGGTACTGCTCTTTAATATTTTCCTAATAATCAGGAAGAATAATTCATTTACCATCACCCACAGCCTTTTAACAAGTCTTCCTTTCTCTCTCTGTACTACCACCTCCCCACTGGAATTCCAGTCAGAAAAAGATGAAAATACAATTAAACTATGAATGAACTGAATCTTTACCTAACCCCCCCAAATGCTATTAAATGACAAATGTTTGATCACTAACAATTCTGTTGTTTTTGCCTTCCATGTTATTAAAACAAGAGATTCTTTTTTTTAAAATTAGCTTATTTTTAGTTTTCAACATTTACTTCCATAGTAACACTTTGAGTTCTAAATTTTCTCCCACTTCATCTCTTCCATCCTCCCCAAGATGGCATGTAATCTGATTTAGGCTCTACATATACTTATTAATCATATTTCCACATTAGTCATGTAGTAAAGAAAAATTAGAACGCATGGGATGAACCATGAGAAAGAAGAAACAAAATTTTAAAAAAAGAGAGAGGGAACAAATAGTATGCTTCAATTTGCATTCTTATTCCATAGTTCTTTTTATGGATATTGATAGCATTTTCTATCATGAGTCTTTTGGAGTTGTCTTAGATCCTTATATTGCTGAGAAGAGTTAAGTCTATCAAAGTGAGTCATCATCATAATAGTGACTGTTACTGTGTACAATGTTCTCTTGGCTCTGCTCACTTCATTCACTATCAGTTCATATAAGTCTTTCCAGGTTTTCTGAAGTTTGCCTGCTCATCATTTCTTATAGCACAATGGTATTCCATTACATTTATATACCAAAACTTGTACAGCCATTCCCCATTTCTAATTCTTGGCCACCACAAAGAGAACTGCTATAAATATTTTTGTACATGTGGGTCTTTTGGATACAAACCTAGAATTGTATTGTTGGGTCAATGAGTAAGCACATTTTTATAGTTCTTAGTGCATAGTTACAAACTGATCTCCAAAACAGTTGGATCAGTTCACAACTCCACCAACAATGCATTAGTGTTCTGATTTTCCACATCTTCTCCAACTTAATCATTTTCCTGTTTTGTCACATTAGCCAATCTGACAGGCATGATGTGGTAGCTCAGAGTTGTTTTGATTTGCCCTCTGGAATATCATATTCTATGCCCTTCAATCCCTCAGTGTAGAAACTGCCAGATCCTATGTTATCCTGATTGTGTTTCCACAATATCCAAATTGTTTCTTCCTGGCTGCTTATAATGTTCTCTCCTTGATCTGGGAGTTCTGGAACCTGGCTACAATATTCCTAGGAGTTTTCTTTTTGGGATTTTTTTCAGGAGGTGATCTGTGGATTCTTTCAACCTCTAAAAATTGTCTTGATATGTAATTGGGGAAAAATGTACTATTAAAAAATCAGTCCCTACCTTCAAGTAGTTTGCATTCTACTAGAGGAGAAGGGTTTTGTTTTATTTTTCTCAATCAGTCAGCCTACAATCATTTTTTATATACCCATAATGTGCCAGGAAATGTGATAAGAACAAGGAAAGGCAAAAACAAAACAAAAAAAAAGAAACAAAGTTTTTGCTCTCAATGTCCTTCCTTTTACCTCCATACATAAGAAAGGGAAAAGAAAGTTCTTCAAACTAAATGACATCACAAAGTTTGATTTTATGTGCAATATTCCACACCCATATCTGCAAAGTGGGAGGGGGGTGCAAGCTTGATCCTTATAACTTTTGTTTTGTTTTGTGGTTTTTTTTTTTTTTCAGTCTTTTTGGAGTGGGGCAAGCAGGGCAATTGGGATTAAGTGACTTGTCAAGGATACACAGGTAGTAAATATCAAGTGTCTGAGGCTAGATTTGAACTCTGCTCTTTTGCCATTTTTATGATCTCTTTGGGATACAGACCTAGAAATGATATTTCCAGGTCAAAGAGTATGCACATTTTTATAGCCCTTTGCACATAAGTCCAAATTGCTCTCCAGAGTGGCTGGATCAACTCATACCTCCACCAACACTGTGTTCCATCTTTTAAATATCCTCTCTAACATTTGTCATTTTCTTTTTTTGTCATGTTAGCCAGTCTGATAGGTGTAATGTGGTACCTCAGAGTTGTTTTGATTTGTGTCTCTCTAATCAGTAGTGATTTATAGCATTTTTATATGGATATAGATAGCTTTAATTTCTTCCTCTGAAAAAACTGCTTGTTCATATCCTTTGACCATTTATCAATTGGGGAATGATTTGTATTCTTATGAATTTTACTCAGTTCTCTGTATGTTTTAGAAATGAAGTCTTTACAAAAAAACAAAAAAGGAAATGAGGCCTTTATCAGAGACACTGGTTGTAAAAATTCTTTCCCAATTTTCTGCTTCCCTCCTAATCTTGGCTGCTTTGGCTTTGTTTGTGCAAAAAACTTTTCAATTTAATGTAATCAAAATGATCTGTTTTGCATTTCATAATGTTCTGTCTCTTGTTTGGTCATAAATATGACAGATAACCTATGCTTGCTTCCCTAATTTGTTTATAGTATCAACCTTTATAGATTATATACCCACTGGAACTTTGTTTTGGTGTATGGTGTGAGACATTGGTCTATGCCCAGTTTCTGCTGTACTCTTTTCCAGTTTTCTCATCAGTTTTTGTCAGACAGTGAGTTCTTATCCCAGAAAATGGTGTCTTTGGGTTTATCAGACAATTGATTGGTATAATCATTGACTACTGTGTCTTGTGTACCTAACCTATTTCACTAATCTAACCCTCTATTTCTTAGCCAGTACCAAATGATTTTGACGATTGCTGCTTTATAATGCAATTTAAGATCTGGTATGGCTAGGTCACCTTCCCTAGCATTTCTTTTCCTTAATTCCCATGATATTCTGGACCTTTTGTTCTTCCAGATGAAGTTTGATATTATTTTTTCTAACTCTAAAAAATCATTTTTTGGTATTTTTATTGGTATGGTACTGAATAAGTAAATTAATTTAGGTAGAATTGTCATTTTTATTATATTAGCTTGGTCTACCCATAAGCAACTGATGTTTTTCCAGTTATTTAGATCTGACTTTATTTGTCTGAAAAGTGTTTTGTAATTTTGTTCATATAGTTCCTGAATTTGTTTTGGCAGTAGACTCCCAAATATTTCATAATGTCTACAGTAACTTTAAATGGAATTTCTCTTTCTATCTCTTGCTGTTTGACTTTTTAGTAATACATGGTTTGTATGAGTTTATTTTACATGCTGCAATTCTGCTAAAGTTCTTTGTTATTTCAAGTAATTTTTACTTGATTCTCTAGGATTCTTTAAGTATATCATTATATCATCTGCAAAGAGTGATAGCTTTGTTTCTTCTTTGCCTATTCTAATTCCTTCAGTTTCTTTTTCTTCTATTAATGCTAAAGCTAACATTTCTAGTACCATATTGAACAAAAGTGATGATAATGGATATCTTTGTTTCATCCCAGATTTTGTTGGAAATGCATCTAGCTTATCCCCATTACAAATAATGCTTGCTGAAAGTTTTAGGTAGAGACTACTTATCATTTTGAGGAAGGCTCCCCAATAATGCATTATTGTGCCTATCTTTCCATAACCTCTACAACACTAAATTTTTTCATCTTTTCTCATCTTGCCAATTTGCTGGATATCAGGTGAAACTTCAGGATTTCAACTTGTTTGTATTTCTCTTATTATTCAGTGATTTGGAGCATTCTTCCACATAATTAATAATGGATAGACTTTTATTAGATGCATTTGATATAAAGATTTTTCCTACTTAATTTCCCTTTTTATTCTTGTTTATTCAAAAGCTTTACAATTTCATTGAATCAAAATGACCTGTTATGAAATGTTAATGAAGTCAACAGCTAAAATAGTCACAAAGGTTGTATCTCTTTTGTGATTTTATATGACTGTTTCAGACCTAGTCTGGAGGAAAAAAAAAAGGAAACTAAGCATATGTATGTGTGAGATTTATTCAGGGTTAAATGACTTAAACCAAATATAGAGAAGTTTTTATTCAAAGTCTCTTGACCCATAATTAAAAAATAAGATTGTATAAGTAAAAACAGGCTAATTGAATGTTTAAAATTCTAAACAGGGGGCTGCCCTATTTTTCCTTACATTTTGAGGGTACCAGTGAAATGTTCTGACTGCCTACCTGTCATCTCTCACCACATGATCTGCTCTTTTCTTCCTATCATAAAATTCCTTGATGCCTCCTTATAATAGTCTTGTTCTTCTTCCAAATTTTCATTGTTTATATATTGTATCCTGTTCATGCCTACCATCAGTCTCCCCATTGTCTGTTGCTTGATATTGATTTTCAGTTCTTCAGAAACTGTTATATTCCATGACTCAATGTTATTCATTCTCTTTTAATTTTTCTTAGTATCACAAGACTCAGCCTAGTGAGGAATATGAAGCTGAAGGTAAGAACAGAATATTTATTTTGACCAGAACTTTGCACAAATGAATTTGTAGGAGAAACAAAAAACAAAACAAAACAAAAATCTGCATTCGTATGCTTGTTGGACAAAAAGTCTCTATTTCTACCCCATGAAGTAGGTTGGATCCAGCTGTTTAGATTGGCTATGTTTACCTTCCTTTATGAAGGCAAGTTCTATGTTTTTCACAAATGATGGTTCAGGTCAGTTTGTTGTGTGAATATCTTGCTCCAACAGCAAGTAGGATTGTAGGAACTCAATATGTTTTAACATGAAGTTTTAAAATAATAGAACATAAAGAAGGCCTAAATTTTGTATCAGCAGTACTCCTGGTTTCCAGTTAAATACTTTTCCAAATATACTATGAAGTCTTTTATCAATAAGTTCAATTTTTTGATATAACTGAATTATAAGCACCAATAGGATATCCAAATGAACTTACCCCCTATACAACTTGAAATTGAAGGCTAGACCTCATGAAAGGTCACTCCTGAAGTTGTAGATTTAGTCATTATATCCAAAGGAGGAATAATTGAAATTGTAATAGTTTATATACTATAGATAAAATTTGAAAGTCTACATTCATGCCAAATCTACCCCTCTTCTTAACTCCCCTATTTCTGTCAAGCAGATATGATAATTAAAAGTTCCAAGAGTCTGAGTTTCTGGATAAATTAAAATCAGTTTTATTTACATCTAGAAAGCAGTCAACAGAATAGGCCCATTATTCCCCTCAGTAGATGAGGGACCTCATGGCCACTTCATTAGGTTTTTATGTCTTTCAGACAAGAGGTGGTCCATCAAATAGAAATATTCATTTCTCATAGAAACTAACATCCTTCTAGTCACTGAGATTCACAGCCTTTGTGTCATCCTGCACTGTCCAGAATCCTTCATGTCATACATTCATTAAGTTGTCAGATTTTGTTATTTCTGCTTCTATAACTTCTCTTGAATATGAACAGATAGTATTTTGCTTATCACTATGTACATAGTAGTTGCTTAATCAATGCTTGTTCCTTTCCCACTTTAACCTATTTATACAAATATCACTCTAGTTCAGTCCCTTATCACTTCTTGTTTAACATATGGCAAGGGTATTTTTCCTTTCTCATCCTTCACATAGCTGCCAAACTGATCCTAAGGCACTGGCTGTCCTCTCTGCCTGCAGTTCACTAACTCTGCATCACTGTCTTTCATATTGTTTGGTTCCTTTTCAGGCCCAGCTCAGGTGCTGCCTTCTACGTAAATATAAATGTAAAATCCTACACTTGGGTTAAAAAATCAGCCCATGGTTTTAAGGTAAAAGAGATGTCCCTAGATGAGAGTTTGGTTGAGAAACAAATATGGAACTTTTCATGGTCTGAAAGTTCAATATATGTCAGCAGCACAATATGGCAAGCCAAAAGGCGAATATGATCTTGGCATACAAGGCATAGTGTTTAGAAAGGTGAAGGTGATGCTTTATACGTATAACATATCTAATATATTGTGTTCAGTTCTGGGTGCCACATTTTTGAAAATATAATGAAAAGTATTGAGGAGTTGGAGGAGGAAAATGAGGATTATTAAGGCTGTATCTTATACGGATTAGTTGAAGGTGTTAGGGATAGAGAAGAGAAGATTTAGGGATGACATGTTAACCATCTTCAAGCATAATCATGTGAAAGGGAGGATTAGAATTTCTCTACTTGAGGCCAAAATGCAGTGCATAGAAGTCACAAAGAAACAGAATTTGCCTTACTCTATGGAAAAACTTGATAGTTAAGAATTAAGCAAATGTGGAGAAGGCTGTCTTGCAGACTAATCTTGAAGCAAAGGCTGAATAACTCTTTATTTGGGGACATTGTAGAGAGGGTTCTTGATTAGGTACAGGTTGGTCCAGATGTTCACAAAAGTCCTTTTCAATTCTTTGAAAATATCACTCTTGAAAATATCAATACATAGAGAAAAGGTGGCACAATAGCTAGTATAAATGATATGTCAAAAATTATAATTCCATTAATTGAATTTGTAGACTCTTAGAGCTGGATAAGACCTAAAAACATCAACTTCTACATACTTTACAGAAGAGAAAACGGAGACTCAGAAGTTAAGTGACTTTCTAAAAGCAATAGGTGACAAAACTGCAAATGGAATTAGTCTCTTCTGATTCCCAGTCTATTAGTGTATTACATAGAGCTTTTCTCAAATATTCTGTACTAGGAGAGCTCCACTGTGATAGGATGTGTCCATTTCTGACTAATTATAAAGAATGCTACTTATCATCTTTAAAAAATTTAATGTTTCTCATTATATAAATCATCTTTTTAACAACACAAAAGATAGTATTCAATAGTGAAATGTAACACCTTAAATTTGGAATTTCAGATGACTTTAGGTTAAAGCTTAGAATAAGTTAAACATCAGTTGCCAACTAGATGACAGGGTAATTCATTTACAGCCCACTTGACAACTTGTCCTTGGTTAACAGTAAATTTAAATAAACTATTCTTCTTTGCTGTTTTTCTAAATCAGGAACAGCAGCATTGGTATGCATTCCTGGTAGTACATACTAGGGAAGACAGGGTTCATTTTGAGAGCAATGATTATTTCCCTCTTGTATTTAGTAACTAATTATTGTATTTGAGACTAAGGTTTTTCCCCTTTTCTTCTTTCTCATCCAGAACTCAACTAATGTGGGAAATCTTGGGTAAAAACTTACCCAGGCCAAGATCTAATCAAACAGGGAAATTCTAAGTTTGGTCTAATCAGTGCATTCAGGCTCATTGTATTTGCTCAGATTGGTCTGGGAAAATGTGAATCCTCCCTTTTATTGGACAGGTGATATGGAAATTTATAAGTCTCTTTGACCAAGATTTGGGTGATCCAAGTCACATACCCCAAGACCCTCATTGTAACAGATCTCAACCTTTCATTATAATATTCATTTTCTCATCAATTGTTAATTAATCAGAATTGATTTCCACCCTCAGAACACTTACTCTTCCAAACTACTACCATGAGGGACTGGTCTTTGATCTAAGAGAGACAGTCAAATGACCATCCTTTTATTAATAAGCATGCAGGCATCATTAATAAAATGATTTAAGTTACTCCGAAGGTACCTCTCTCAAACTTTTTAAATGTTAAAATTTTCTTTTCCTTTTTTTGCTTTTTAGAGGGCAATTGGTGTTAAGAGACTTGCCCAAGGTCACAAGGTTAGTAAGTGTTAAGTGTCTGAGGCCAAATTTGAGTTCAGGTCCTCCTGACTCCAGGGCTGGTGCTCTAGTCACTGTGTCATCTAGCTGCTCCTAAATGTTACAGTTTTCAAGGGCATGCATAAACTGTGCTAGGAACAATCTCTTTTTTCTCCCTAGTTTTTTTGAGGTTCCTGACCTTTTGTTCTTTTTTTTTTTTTAAAGCAACTGGGGTTACATAACTTGCTCAAGGTTACACAGCTAGTTATTTATGTGTGAGTGCTAATTTTCTGAGGCTGGAATCGATCCTGGGTCCTCCCGACTCTGGGGCTTATGCTCTTACTCACTGTGCCACCTAGCTGCCCCGACCTTTTGTTTTTCTAAATGAGCTTTGTTATTATTTTTTCTAACTCAGTAAAATAATTTTTAGCAATTTAATTGGGATGGCATTACATAAATAGATCACTTCAGTAAAATTATCATTTAAAGATTATATTGACTTTTCCTACCCATGAACAATAAATACTACTTAAATTATTTATATCTTATATTATTTGTATAAGATTTTTTAATCTTATATTTGTATAGTTCCTATGTCTGTTTTGGCAGGTATACCCTCAGGTATTTTATATTGTTTAGTTATTTTAAATTGTCTAAAACAATCTTTAATAAATATGGCTGACTCGTAGTATAGTTTTCCTATTTTTCTCTTTTGATTAAATCTATTTTAGCTTTAATTTTGTCTGAAATAATGATTACTACCTCTGCTTTTTTTTAATATAGAAAATTCTACTCTTGACCTTTATTTTATGTTTGTGTATATCTCTCATTTTTATAGCATTTCCTGAAAGTAACATATTGTTGAATTCAAATTTTTAATCTGCCATCAGTTTCCATTTTATGGGTAAATTAATCCCATTTCCATTCTAAGCTATAATTACTTGTATCTTTTCCTCTTTCCTATTTTCCTCACTATCCTTCTTACTTTATTCCTGTTCTTCTCCACTCCTTTGCTTTACTTCTACCTGCCACCTTGCCCTCCTATTTCTTTTTTTTTTTTTTTTAAAGCAATTGGGGTTAAGTAACTTGCTCAAGGTTACACGGCTAGTCATTATTTATGCGTGGGTGCTCATTTTCTGAGGCCGGATCTGATCTCGGGTCATCCAAACTCCGAGGCCGGCGCTCTTACTCACTGCGCGCCACCTAGCCGCCCCTTTAGGGCAGTTGGGGTTAAGTAACTTGCCCAAGGTTACACGGCTAGGTTTTTGTTTGTGCGGATTAAGTGTCAGAGGCCGGCTCCGAACTCAGGTCCTTCTGATTCCAGGGCCGGTGCTCTATTCACTGCGCCACCTAGCCACCCCGCCCTCCTATTTCTTAACCTACTGACCCTTCTAAGAATCCTCTCTGCCCCATCCTATACCTTGCCCTCTTATTTTTTTCTGAATATAGAAGACTTTTATACCCATTTAGTTATTTATGTTGTTTTCTCTAACCCATTCCCAATGAGTGTAAGGTTTCAGGACTACTTGCCCTCCTCCACTAGCTCCTTCTGTATCAGTTTTTCCTTTTTTGTCTCATTTGTATGAGATACTTGCTCCTTTTTTTATCTCTCCTTACACAGTTTTATTTTTTTTAGAATCACCCCATCATACTCAGCTCAACCCAAGCCTTTCTTTTAAATTACCCAATTGAAAAGACAGTCATTATAGAACTGATAGTATTTTCATATATAAGAAGTAAGTTATTTGACCTTATTGAGTCCCTTATAGTTCATCCTTAATGTTTACTTTATATTTTTCCTGAACATTTTCTTAACTGGTAGTTTAGTGTGGTTTAATTCCATAAGACATGGTTTATGTAGGTCACAATATTTGCCTTTTTGAAACTGTTTTAAGTTAGGATTATTTTACTCACAGCTTTGATAGTGACTGTCACTGGAAGGACAATCTAAGAGACATAAATGGTAAGAAAGAGTTAATAAAATTTTTGAAACAGTTCTTAATTTGCTTCTTATCTACTCTTCTGACTACACCAAAGCCAGAGTTCTAATTATTCTGCTGAAAATACAGTACAAGGCTTTTTAAATGTTGAATATTCAGGGCTTTTTTTTTTTTCATTACTTAGCTATATCTGACCATGGGAAAATCAGTACATTTAAGATTGCAAAAATTGTTCTATGTACTTTTTGCAGTGTTTTGTTAAATAATTTTTTGCCAAGAAACATGTTATTACTTAGAGGATTAGACTTTCTTTTGTTTAGAACAAAAAGCAATTAACCATTTTATTTCAGGCCAATTAAGATTTTGGAACCCTGATGACTTAAATGCCTCACAAAGAGGATCTTCTCCTACTCAAGACTGGATTGATGACAAATTGTATGAAGTTTGTGAAGGTCTGGGAATGACTCAAGATGGCTATTTGAACAAAAAGAAGCTGATCTCTATCTATGAACAGTATGACTTGAAAAATATCAACAAAGAGGTAATTATATTATGGTTTATTGAGACTTGTCATGATCCTAGGGTTTCTAGCTGAGTCTCACCTCTCCCAGGTCTTCAATGCACATCCAGTTATGTCCCACGTGTTCACATACAGGAGAAAGTGAGCCAATGGAAATGGAGAAAGGCACAGCTTTATTGGCAGGACAGGCATGTTGTTACATCTCTCTCTAGCCCCCTCATGCTTCAGCCCTTACATCCCCCAAAGTGCACTTGCAGAGCTAGTGGACAGCTGGTAAGGGAAGGTAGGGGGCCAATCAGAGAGCAGGGAGGCTGTGTCCAGAATAGCTTGCTTACTCCTGTGCACTTACCCTTTGACCCCAAGAAAAACCTCAGGATAACAGGGTATTTGCATGACAGCACACAATCTGGGCCTCAGCTCTTCCTAGAGGTCAGGGCTCCCTGACTTCAGACAAGATAAGCACATACCTCAGAGTGTCCTGTTACCAGACCTGAACTCAGAGAGGCTGCTTGAGACCTTTGGGAGGCCGCAGACCCCAACAATGGTTAAATGATATATGGTATAATTAAATTATGGTTAAATTATATTATAGTTAAATTATGGAAGTCAACTTTGGATTTCATGCAGCTTACTTTTCTTTTTAAGTTTTCCAGTCAATGACTATTTTCATAACACAATGGTTTACAATGCTTTCTTCACAACCCTGTGTGATAGCTGCTTCAGGTATTACTTCTGCTTTATAGATGAGGAAAGCAAAACTCAGAGATTTGATGCTTTAGCCATGAGTGTACAGAAAGTATTCAGAGATTTGTACTAAGTGCTATGGAAAGATGGCGGAGAGTAGGGTTTGTGGGGATGGTGAAGATACAGGGAAAGGAGGAGAAAAAAAGAAAGAAGAAGAACACTACTCAGAATTAATGCCATCCTAACAGATAATGGAGACAATACATAAATACTATTTATTTTCCACCCTATTTTGTCTGACAAGGAGAATGACTATGGATTGGAAAGTATAGAACAATGAAAGATCACTGAAATGCTTTGAAGTAGAGGACCTGGCTTTAGTTCAAATCTAAATTCTACCACTTAGTACTTATGACCTTGGGCAAGTCACTTCACATCTCTGGGCCTCTGTTTCTTCATTTGTAAAATGAAGGCATTGAATTAGATGACTTCTAAGTTCCCTTCTAGTTCCAAACCTGATTTTGTGAAAGAACAAAATTTACTAAAAGAGGAGTTGATTACACAAAAAAAGTAAGGATATATAATGACAGTTCCTGTCTTCATGAGTTTACTTAGTGAGTCCCAGGGTCCCGATAACCTACTTCCTAGGGTACCAAAATATTTATTTCTGTTTTCCCATGTACAACTATCTGTCTCACACCTCCACAACTGTATATATGCTATTCCCTAAGCAGGTTCCTCCTCATATCTATTTCTTAGCATCCCCTGGCTTCCTTCAAGGCTCCTTCACCATCATAGTCTCCTTATTTCCTCTATGCTGTTAATGCCGACCTCTTTCTAAAATTACTTTATATTTACTCTGCATATATGCTTTATATTTATTTATTTATATATTTGTATTTACCCTTTTGTATACATATATCACCTACCAATAGAAGAGTAGCCCTTCATGGAGAGGGACTCTTTCACTTTTGTCTTTATATCATTAGTGCCTAAAACTCTGTCCATGTCATAGGTACTTAATAAATTATTTTAAAAATGAATTGAAGGTTATTAGATTTGTAGAACATGAATATACTCTCCAGTCTAAACACAGATGCTACCACCATCCTGAGTCACAGCCCATGCAGCTTCCAGCTGTGTTGTTCTCACAGTGAGATGACAACAAATAAATAAACTGAACTTGAACAACAAGATATGGAGGATGTTGAAGAAGTGAAAAAAGAAGAAACCAATGGAGGTACAAACAGCTCATCAGCTCATTGTTCAGATACTGCAGAATCCTTACTTTCTTTCAGTTCTTCAAGAAAGATCCAATAGAGACAGCTCGATGACACAGTGAATAGATCACTGACCCTGTAATCAGGAAGATCTGAGTTCAAATCCGTCCTCAAACCCTTAACACAAAACTAGCCGTGTGACCTTGGGCAAGTCATTTAACCCCAATTGTCCTGCCTTCTCACCTCCAAGAAAAAAGAAAGATCCAATAGTTATGTGGGAACATTGACTTGATACATTGAATGTTTGCCAAAAATTGGCTAAGCAGCTGTGTGAATGCCCTCAAAAATCTTCAGGAGAAATGTACACAGAGAGAAGCCAAGTTCTCTGAAAAGTTGGAAAAAAAGAACTATGTTTTTCTTTACCAGCCACTTTTTGATAAGGAATAGTGAAATCATCAATGCAATTTATGAAGCTAAAGAGAGAATATGAATTGATATTCATATTGATTATAATTAATAATAATATGATTATAATCGTAATTGATATAACTAGATGTTGATGAAGAGGTTTCAGAGGAAATGAAAGAGAAGGCTAAGCTTGAAGAAGAGCAAAAAAGATAAAAAAAGAAGACCTTAAAGGCATTCCTGAATTTAACTGTTTTTAAAAATATTGACTTGCTCATGTTCAGGAACATGATGAACCTATTATGAAGCCTCGAAAGACATTAAAGTTCTGGTTGTTGGTCAGTCTATGATTTTTGCATTAGAATTTCACTTTTCACCTAAAGAATATTTCACAAATTATATGCTGATGAAGATATATCATATGCTGTCAGACACAAATGATTCAGATCCCTTCTCCTTTGTCTAACACAGGGTGTCAGGTAGATTGGGAAAACATGTCACTTTTTTAAACTATCAAGAAGAAGGCACATGAGACAGTTCAAGTGGTGATGAGAAGTTTTCCATGATTCTTTCTTCAATTTGTTTTCTGTTCCTGAAGTTCTTCAAAGTTGAGACCTGGATGATAATGCATAAGCTATCCTTGTTGCAGATTTCAAAATTGGTCACTTTTTACATGAGTTTATAATTCCAAGATCAGTATTTATATTTCACAAGAGAAGCTATTGAAGACTATAATGAGGATTTTGATGAGAAAAGGGGAAGAAGAAACTGATGAGGAAAACGATCCAGAATATGACCTGAAGAAAAATCCAAACCCAGCTAAATGTAAACAGCTGTGGGCAGTATTTACTGTGGCTTTATTTTATTTTACTGCACTATCCCAGCCTAAACACAACTGGTAGTTACTTGCAGCCTTATGTTTTGTATTTTCTTGGTAGAATCAAGTAAACAATGTTTGTTAAAAGAGGAAAAAAATGAACATTTAAGAATAAGTTCCAACTATAGATTCATTCTACCCAGTATTTTAATGGTATAATTTCTGCCTGAAACGAAGAATGCAATGAATCCTTTAATATATATCCATTACTACAAAGTTTGGTTCTTGTGAAGTCTTTTGTCTTGTAGCTTTTTAAACTACAACTGGGAAAATTATCCAAACTGTTTACTGAGACCAGTATTTATTTATTTACTTACTTTAATTTAATTTATTTATTTACTTTTAGTTTACAATATTCAGTTCCACAGTCCCTTGAGTTTCAAATTTTCTCTCCCTTCCTCTCCTCCTCCTCGCCCCCTCCCCCATCCCCCCCCACCCCCCACAGTGGCATGCAATCAAATTTAGGATCTACAGGTACCTTCACATTAAATATTAGTCAGGCTGTATAGAAGCATTATAACCAATGGAGTGAACAGTGAGAAAGAGGAAATAAAATAAAACCATAAAAAAAGAGAGGGAGCAAGTAGTTTGCTTCAATTTGCATTCAGACTCTATAGTTATTTCTTTGGATGTGGATATCACTTTCCATCACGAGTCTTTTGGAATTGTCTTCTAACCTTGCATTGCTGAGAGGAGCCCAGTCTATCAAAGTTAGTCATCACACATACATTCTATCTGTAATTGCGTACAAATTTCTCCTGGTTTTGCTCTTCTCAACATCAGTTTATATAAGTCTCTCTAGGTTATTGTGAAGTCCGTCTGCTCCTCATTTTAAGAACAAAATTAAAGCTAGCATTTAAATAGCAACTACTAGATGGCGGAGTAGAAACAGCTCATCCAAGCCACTCTGCCCCCAGATTCCCCCCAAACTATGTAAAAGGGGACTCTGAACAACTTCTGGAGCCCCAGCACCCACAGAACAACACAGAAGTTAACCTCCCGCTGAGGACAGCCCAGCAGCCCTGCAGGAAGGACCAGTGAAGTGGTCTGGGACCTGGCAGCGCGAGCGGCAGGAGCCGAGCCGAGCCCAGGTCCGCTAGTTGAGGTTTTAGCCCCAGGTGGCAGGGCCAGCAGCCAGCTGGAGGAACCCCAGAACACCAAGCTGTGGCGACTCCAGAATTATCAACATAGACTTGCCTAGGACAAGTAAGAGGTTAGTGTCCTGTGGACTTTGGGACTGGTATGAATGCGTCGGTTCCCTCCCTGGGGGATAGAGTAGCCAGACAAATGCCATTTTGTAGTTTTCAGAGGCAGTTCCGCTCCCAGCCTGCAAATTTGTAGGGAGATCCAGCGATCAGTCTGGGGTAATTGCTCTTGCTTTAACCTCCCTGGATCTGGATTGTGATCTAGGGTGGAAGTTGTGGGTGGGTTTATAGTTTGCCAGAAACGGAAGTTGCCCCCCACACGTTTGGGACGAAAATTCCTCTAGCTGGCCTTAAAGCCATAGTGTGGCAACAAGCCCAAAAGTCAAGTAATTAAGTGGCAACATGCCAAGGCAAAGGAAACAGAAAAATGCAACCCTAGACTCCTATTTTGGGGGCATAGAGCGGGAAAAGGACTGTGAGGTCAGAAGTCCTGCTCCAAAAGCCCCAGGGGAAAACATGAGCGGGTTGCAGGCCATAGAGAACCTTAAGAAGGACTTTAAAAATCAAATAAGAGAAGTGGAGGAAAAATTGGAAAGAGAAATGAGAAGGATGCAGGAAAAGTATGAAATGAGGGTCAACAGCCTGACTGAGGAAAACAACACCTTAAAAAATAGACTAACTCAAATGGCAAAGGAGGCCCAAAAGGGCAATGAGGAGAAGAATGCCTTAAAAAGTCGAATTTGCCAGATGGAAAAAGAATCTCAAAAGTTCACTGAGGAGATTCATTCCTTCAGAGTTAGACTGGAGCAAATGGAAGCTAATGACTTTATGAGAAATCAAGATGCTGTTAAGCAGATCCAAACAAATGAAAGATTAGAAGGCAATGTGAAATATCTCATGGGAAAAACCACTGACCTGGAAAATAGATCCAGGAGAGACAATTTAAAAATTATTGGACTACCTGAAAGCCATGATCAAAGAAAGAACCTAGAAATCACCCTTCAAGAAATTCTCAAGGAAAACTGCCCTGATGTTTTAGATCCAGAGGGCAAAATAGAGGTTAAAAGAATCCACTGATCACCTCCTGAAAAAGATCCCAAAAAGAAAACTCCCAGGAATATTATAGCCAGGTTCCAGAATCCCCAGATCAAGGAGAAAATACTACAAGCAGCCAGGAAGAAACAATTTCAATATTGTGGAAACACAATCAGAATAGCCCAGGACCTGGCAGCTTCTACACTGAGGGATCGAAGGGCATGGAATATGATATTCCAGAGGGCAAAAGAACTGGGAATGAACCCAAGGGTTACCTACCCAGCAAAACTGAGTATTTTGTTTCAGGGGAAAATATGGTCATTCAGTGGAATAGAGGACTTTCAAGCATTCTTGAGGAAAAAACCAGAATTGAATAGAAAATTTGACATCCAGACACAAGAAGTAAGAGATGCCTGAGAAGGTAATCAGGGAAAAGAAATCAAAAGGAACTTATCAAAGTTGAACTATTTACATTCCTATATGGAAAAACAATAACTGTGACTGATGATATCTTTCTCACTATGAAAATAATGGAAGAAGGGTGTGTGGTCATATGAATACATATGTGAATGTGTGTGTATATGGTTACAGTTATATATGGATAGAGGGCATAGGTTGAATTTGTTGGGAAGGGAGAATACTCAAGGGATGAAATTATGAGGTGAGAGAGGAAAGTGGCAAGAGGAGATGGGGAGAGACAGGGTAGGGTAAACTATCCCATGTAGAAGAAGCAAGGGGAAGTGGTTGCAAAGGAGGGGGAGAATAAGGAAGGCTAAAAAGGCAAAACCACATTCACATTGAATTTGGTTCAGGGAGAAAATGACATACATACTAAATGGGATATCTCAACCTGTAGCAGGATAGGGGGAAGGGGGATGGGAGGAGGGATGATGGATGGGAGGGCATCCTTGGGGTGAGGGGAGGTTGGAAGTACCCACTATAAAAGAGGGACAGGATCATGTAGGGAATGGACCAGGTGGGGGGTGGGATGAGTGGGAGGGAATTATAAGCAGCCTTGTACAATATATCTACTATGATGATGTTTTGCATAGCTAGACATGTACAACATATACTGAATTACTTATCTCCCAAGAGGGAATGGGCAACAAGGGAGGAAGGAAATGGATCTGTAATTTGAGGTCGTAACATTAAATGTTTCAAATATATATAAATACTATTATTAATACTCTTTTGCTTGTAATAGGGAAATAAGATGTGCAGGCATTGGGATGCAAAGACTCACCTTCCTCTAATGGAAAAGCCGATGGGGGTATGGGAGAAGGTATGGGAGAGAGCAGATTGGAGGAAGCGATATCTTGTGGGATTACTATTCTGGGAGGTTGGGTAGGGGAATAATGGGGGGAAAATGATTGTAACTCAAAATCTGGTGGAAATGAATGATGTAAAACAGAAGTTAATAAAGCATTTGTTTAAAAAAAAATAAATAGCAACTACTGTGTGTCAGGCACTGCATGCTATGTGATTTACAAATATCTCATTTTTATCCTTGCAACAACCATGGGAGGTCAATGCTATTATTGTCTTAATTTTATAATTGAGGCAACTGAGGCAAATAAAGGTTGACTCTCCTAACATCCTAGATAGGAAGTGTCTGATGCCAGATTTGACCTTGGGTTTTTCTGATTCCAGACCCAGCACTATATCAACTGTACCCCCTTAATGTCTCATATGCCTCAATAACCATATGAAAATTGCTCCATATAGGTGCGGCTAGGTGGTGCAGTGAGTAGAGCGCTGGACCTGGAGTCAGAAGGACCTGAGTTCGGATTTGGTCTTAGACACTTAACACACACAAACAAAAAAAACCTAGCCGTGTGACCTTGGGCAAGTTACTTAACCCCAATTTCCCTCCAAAAAGCAAAAAAAAAAAAATGCTCCATATCACTAATAATTACACAAATGGCTAGTAAAACAACTCTGTGGTTCTACCATATACCCATTAGATGGGGTGGGGAGGAGAATGACACAAATGGAAAATGACCAATGTTAGAGAGACTACTGGAAAATAGGTACATTATTGGTGGAGTTATGAATCATTGGTTAAGCTAATTAGACCAAATTAGTTAACAGCTATCCTCCAAAAGTCACTAAACTAAACCTTTTAATTCAATGGTACTGCTAGTCAGCCTAAACTCCTGAAGAAATTGAAGAAAGAGGAAAAGTATCTATTTGTATAAAAACATTTATAGCTACTTTTTTTTTTTTTTTTTGCTTTTGGAGGGCAATTGCGGTTAAGTGAGTTGCCCAAGGTCACACGGCTAGTAAGTGTTAAGTATCTGAGTCCGGATTTGAACCCAGGTCCTCCTGACTCCAGGGCCAGTGCTCTATTCACTGTGCCAGCTAGCCACCCCTTATAGCTACTTTTTTGTATCAAGTGTTGAAATGGACCATTTCCAGGAATCCTGGGAAGAAGACCTATATGAAGTGATTTAGAGGGTATTGTGAAGAATTAGGAGAACAATAGGATAACTACATTGTAAAGAAAAACTTCTTTGGAAAACTTGAGAACTCCCTCACTGCAATGAATAACTTCTCCCAGGAGATTAGTAATGATGCTACTCACCTCCTGACTGAGAGGTGATGGATTTAAAGTAAAGAATGAGACATATATTTTTGGAAATGGTCTGTATGTGAATTTGTTTTGCTTAACTATTCATATTTGTTATAAGATTTTTTATTTTTCCTCTTTTGTTCATTATAAGGGAAGTGAAACTGGGAAGAAGAAAAAGTAAAATTGAAAATAAATGTTAAAATTATATATTTTAAAAAATTTTTAGTTAAGTTTCTTAACCTTTTAGGATGTGCGTTTCAAAATCACATCACAATATTCCATCTCCATTTGGGAGCTTTTGTAATTGTGGAACAATTCTGCTTCTCAGTATATCAATTTATTTATCCAAATTCATCATTTCTCCATTGGACTCAAGACCTTTAGACCCATTAGAAGTAAAAATCCCTAAAAATCTTTTTTGGTGTGACTGTTTTATAGTTAGATGATTGCTCTATCTTCCAAAGTCTCTTAGGTGTCTACTGACAGTAGTTTTGGAATAGGCTTGAATGTGTTTCATTGGTAAAAATTCCCTTTGTGCATTCTTCAGTACTGTAGTCTTTTATTGTCTTGACCACAGCAAGCATTTTTTTTTCTTTATATCAGTGGTTATCAGCTGTTTTCTTTGTTTTTGTTTCCATTTTAAATATTAGCAATTTTTAAAATAGAATTAAAGTCAGCCCTCAAACTGAAAGTGGGATGTATGTACTTATCTCTTTCCCTCTCATTTTAAACCCTGTGACCTTTGGTTCACAGAGCTATTTTTTCTTTCTTTTTTTCTTTTGGTGAGGCAGTTGGTGTTAATTGACTTCCGCAGGTTCCACAGTTAGTATGTGTCAAGTATTTGAGGTTGGATTTGAATTCAAGTCCTTCTGACTCATGGGCTATTGCTTTATCCACTGTGACACCTAGTTGCTCCTACATACCCATTTATTCTATCTCCGTACTTCCTTTCTTCCTCACCCCTGCCCACCATATATAAAAGGATCAGAACCATCAACTCATATAAATACCTCTTCCTAGATAGTTTTCCAAGTGCAGCTCCAACCAACTTGGGGATTTTCTTTTACTCTGACCACTCTTATCTCTGGAAATTCAGCTGCCAGGTGCTACCTGCCGGAAGATGGAGAAGGAACTCAGTCATTAGTCCCCAGTGATATTCCCATAGAATGGGCATAAATACGATTTAGAATCAGTCTGAGTTTGAGTCTATGCTCTAGCACCATCAGTGACAATTGAAAGCTTTAAGTTTTATTAGTAAATGTAACCTTTTTCCAAACTTGAGGACTCCAGTACTTCTTTGTACTGAAGCATATTACTTAACCTAAGATTATCACCTGTCTGTAATATGGGAAATGTCTACTTGTCAGATTTGTTATGACCACACACACACACACACACACACACACACACACACACACTATGTGTGTGTGTATATGTACATACATATATGGTGTGTGTGTATATATGTATGGATATATAAAATGTGTATATGTGTATGTATGTATATGTACATGCATATATGTCTGTATATATAGAACTTGTAAGGCATTTGACAAATATTTATTTACAGCTTCATACGTGAGCAAAGAGGTATTTTAAGATTGATATTCCCGTGGTATAGAGACAATTAGGTCAAAGGTTTGTGGTAGTATTTTTCTATTATTACTTAATATCGTACCTATCTCAGTTTTGTTATAATTAGTTAATTTTGAAAGAAGAATGACTTGTGGCTTATTTTGTAAATGCTTTGAGAGTTAAAGTTGTGCCAAGGTCAGTTTTGTAGGAGAATGAACATAAAGAAAGCAAGCAAATTTCTACTAGATGCAGTGCTAAAGATGACTGGAACGAGCACCCCCAAGGACCAGTGAACTAACGTCAGATGATATCCACCCCTCCCACACAGCTGTGTGAGAAGAAACTTTTGAACCTTGCCAGAGACAATGGATTGTTCATTATTATTTTCTTTTGGGTCTCTGTATTTGTTTATAAAGGGGACTATCTATCCCCTTGTAATTTGTCACTGAGTCAAGATAGATGAGGAGAAGAATTCATATAAGTGTGGAAGCAAAACTCTTATTAAAAAGAAGAGGAAGAAATTATAAGCGGGGATATCATGGTATCTTGTTTTGCTCCCACAAAAGCTATTGGAAGATAATCAATAACTGTAGGGAAGCTCACTTATCTTATTTTACTAAAACCCTGACCTTCCTGGAATTATGACAATGGCCAGAGGGAACTAGGAAGGTGGGGTGTGGCACACAGCTTGGCCCTTAGAAGAGGCCAGGCCCAGTTAGTTCTCAAGCAAACTCACCACCATTTCTATATTATCTGTATATAGAGAGGGAATGTAGGGAAATAAAATGACGAATCTGACTAACCCTAAGTTAAACAGGAAAAACACAAATGTATTTTATTACTGCTTCTGCATCAGTGTGGGTGTGTCCCTAGTGAGCATCACACTGGTTTTGTGGCAGGAAGTGTAATAAAAACCTTTCTCTGCAAAAAAAAAAAAAAAAGATTTATATTCCTGCTTAAATTCTTTCCAGACATTTGAAGATATCTTCCATGATCTTAAGCCTGATGGTACAATGAATATGAAAAGTTTTTTCTATGGTTTGTTTAAAAATGGAAAATCCCTTACAACATCAGCCTCAACTCCTTATAGACAGTTGAAAAGGCATCTCTCCATGCAGGTAAGGATCACATAGAAAATTATTTCTCAATGAATTAGAAAATTGTTTGATTATTTGCCAGCAATTAATAAGATCAAGAATAAGAGTCTCCAAAAAAATTAATTTAAAGGGAAGGGATAGTAAAATTAGCATACATACTTTGGCCTGATGCATAGCAATAATTTGTTACAAGTTGTGACAAGTACTGCTACTCATTGCAGTTAATAGTCATTTTTCCAGCTTTAGATAATTTGAAAGAGGTGAGAGATATTTCATATTTCCCATACTTTCTGACTCTCTCTCTCTATATATATATCTCACTGAGTTTTTATGAAGGTACCTGCAGTAACTGACATCAGATTCTCAAAGGATCCCACAGTCCTCACTACCAGAAACCACTCTTGGTTCTTTTGGTAAATAAGAAATTCAACTCTTATGTGCAACAGTCTTTTTTCATACTATGATGTAATTGGTATAGAAGGGTATAAATCTTGCAGAGTGAGGTAAAAGTTAGGAAATACAAAAATTGGTTTATTTATATTTCTGTGTTTTTACTAACACCATTATTTACCCTATTAACATCACCCCTGAATTAGAAGGTCCAGGACAGGCTTCTTTCCTCACTTTAGAAAATCTTTTGTTAGGTAGGTTTTTTTCGGGTTTTGTTTTTTTTATAGTAAACTTCACGATCTTAGTATTCTAAGGAGAAGGAAATCAAAAGGGTCGAAGGACTCTTTTCTCAGCTGAAGTGTTTTCTAGAACAATGTGTCTTTTGCTTGTTGTGGTTGCCTAAATAGGACCAATAACTTCCAGTCTTTTAACCAGTCTCTGCCTACTATAGTGGTGAAATATATAGGACCAAGTTGAACCTACCAAATTTCTCTCCCTTTTCTAGTCTTTTGACGAATGTGGGAGGCGCACCATGACTTCTTCAGCAATTGCAAGTTCAATTACCTTCCAATTATTCTCCTGCCTTGATGATGGAATGGGGTATGGCTCTGTGGAGCAAATACTTGATACCTGGAATGAAGAGGGCATTGAGAATGGCCAAGAGATCTTAAAGGTAACTCGGCAAACTGAGAAAAAAATTAGCATCATTAAAGAAACTCTACTTTTTACTTAATAATTATTTAATTTATTTGATAATTATTTAGCAATTATTTATTAAGTATCCTGTATGTACAAAGTACTGTACTAGACATTGAGGATACAAAGATGAAAAACAGTCCTTGCTTTCAAGCAGTTGATAGTTTGATGTAGAACCATAAGAAAAGGACATAAATAAATATAATATAGACTAGAAAAGCTAAGAGCTCAGAAGAGATTTAAACAAACTGTGATAAGAAATTTGAGGAAAGAGAAATCTCTTCCAGTTTGGTAGAGAAACAGGGAAGCTTTCATGGAACCAGTAGCACCCAAGGGGTATTTGAAAGAAGAGGAGGCTTTCAACAGTAGGGTAACTTAGGATATTTCAGGTATTAGGTACAACTTATGCAAATGCATAGAGACAGAAAAGACTTTACAGAATGATTAACTCTAGTAGTCAAGTTTGTCCTAAATATAGAACATGTGGAAGGGGTAGTATAGGCAGAGGGACTGCTATGTCTTCATTAGTATGGGAAACTCCTAGGTAAGGAAACTACCATAGCCAATCCTTTTTTTTTTTTTTAATATTTTGGTCTTTATTAATTTGTTTACTTTTAGTTTACAAGATTCATTTCCACAATTCCTTGAGTTTCAAATTTTTTTCTCCTTTCTCCCCTTCCCCCCCCTCACAGAGGCATACAGTCAAGTACAGTCTCTGCAAATACATTCACATTAGGCATTAGTTGGGTTATAAAGGATTGTATCTGGTGGAATGAACAATCCTTTTTTTGTAGTGCTTATATTCTTAGATGCCTTAGAGTACTGAGTGGTTATGTACTTGTGCATGTTCATTTATCCACTTTCTATCAGAAGGAAGACTTAAACTAAAATCTTCTTGGTTTTGAGGTCAGTTTTCTGTTACTCAACACAACCTCTTTTTTTTTTTTGCTTTTTTTTTGGAGGGGGAGGTCAGTTGGGTTTAAGTGACTTGCCCAAGGTCACAAGGCTCATTTTTGTGTTAAGTGTCTGAGGCCGGATTTGAACTCAGGTCCTCCTGACTCCAGGGCTGATGCTCTATTCACTGCACCACCTAGCTGCCCCATCACTGCCTTTTCAAAATAAGGACGATAAGGTATGTTGAAGCTGCATTGTAGTGTGCTGGGCTTTAACATTTTATCCTGGAAACAAAAAGGAGTTAAGTCTTTTAAGTATTCAAGTAACATATCAAGCTTGGACTTTAGGGAAATTATTTTGGAAACTGTATGAAGAATAAATTGGAGAAAACTAAAGATAGAGATCAAAATAAGGTATGTAAGACACTCTTCATATGTTTAAGCATATGTTCATATGTTCATAACCATCCATGATTGATTATTTCCTTCAAAAGTTTAGAGGTAAGTGGTTTCTGTCACTTCTTTCAAAGGGAGGTTGAGTGAGTTAATACACTGTATTGCAGAATAATTCCAATATAGCATACCTTCTGGGACAATATTAGCAAATTAGACATAAGAATGCTTTTTGTTGTTGTTGTCTTCTAATTTCTGGTTAGTAAATTATAAGATGTTTTGCATGGTGGTTATTTATACTAGCAGAATTTCAGGTCATGTGATCAACAAGATAGGGAATAAGACACTTTCTCTGAGCTTTATAACCTCACAGATCTCTCCAAATTAGGAATTGATAAAAGCAATTTCAGCTTTTTTTTTTTCACGTTCTAAGACACCAAGAATCCTGTAAAGACAAAAACTCAATGCACTAATTGCAGAGAATGCCTGTCCCTAACATTTAATTTCCTCATTCAGTGCCTCTTCCCTCACTGGCCACCATACTTTAGCAGGACTGTACAAGATTATATTAGAACAAATTTTCCTGCCCCCATCTTTCCTTCACCATGGAAAATGAAAAGCTTGCCCTGGCTGAAGTTGTAGCATGGGAGCATTCTGTGTTAGAACAATGAGGAAAAGAGGAACTAGAATTGGGATACCATCAAATGTGTGATACTCCACTAAGCCTGAGGGAAAGTGGACTGGATTTTGTCCAGTGTTAGATCTGTCACCCTAGATATCACTTGGAGCAGGGACTGAGGCCAGTGAATTGCCCAGTAGGGGAGGAGGCTAAAAGATTTAGGATCCAGTCCCTAGGAAGCCAACATCAAAGGAGAAGTCAGAAAGTGAACAGAAAAAAAGGAATAAAGCTACCAAAGATTTCAGGAGGAATAAAACTCAATTTAGCATAAGTAGATAAAAAATCAGAGAAAATAATGTATTGAATAGAATATAGCCTTTATATCAACAAAATGAATTCAAATATATGTGAATAGGTTTTTTTTTAATTTTTTGGTCTTTATTAATTTGTTTACTTTTAGTTTACAAGATTCTTTTCCACAATTTCATGAGTTTCAAATTTTCTTTCCCTCCACCCCTCCCCATGGCGGCATACAATCAAGTATAGTATCTGCAAATATTTTTTTTTGCTTTTTTTTGAAGGGCAATTGGGGTTAAATAACTTGCCCAAGGTCACACAGCCAGTTTTGTGTTAAGTGTCTGAGGCCGGATTTGAACTAAGGTCCTCCTGACTCCAGCGCTGTGCCACCTAGCCTCCCCAACTTAATATTTAGAGTAGCACTTTTTTTGACAGCAAAGAATTCCAAAAAAAGGTGGGGGGATGCTCACTGTGTGGTGATAAGCTAAATAAATCTTGGTACATGCATGTAGTGGAATGTCATAGTACTGTAAGAAATGATGAGTATGTGATGTCAGAGCCAAAATGGTGGAATAAAGTAGGAGCTCATCTGAATTCTCCCAAATTCTCTTCCAAACAACTATAAAATAATGCTTCAAAATAAATTCTGGAGCAGCATAACCAATAAAAAGATGAGGTGAAACAGTTTTCCAGCCCAAAAACAACCTGAACGGTTAGCAGGAAAGATCTGTCTTACTTTGAGTGAAAAAGAAGCCTTGTTCCGTTCAGGCAACATCCAGGCAAGCTAGCAGCAGGCTGCAACCCCACAAGTCAATGGGAGGCCCTGAGCCCCATTATAGATTAGTAGGAAGGGCCCATGGCCCCAACACAATAGGTCAGTGTCACAATAGTCAAGTGTGAGGCTTCCAACTCCTGACACAGCCTGCAAATGGCCAGGCACTGGGTCTCTAGGACAAGAAGGTAGATGGAACCCTTTCAACTTCAGATGCAGAGCCCAGCTTTAAAAATAGGTTGGAAGAATTCATGACAACATAAAAAGAAACTGAAAATAGTTACTTTGGTGACACCTCAAGACAAACTTAGAAGAGGACAATTATGTCAAAATACATACTTGTGCCTCAAAAAAAGGTAGATTGGTCTCAGAAGGAATTCCAGGAAGAGCTCAGAAAGGAATTTAAATATCAAACAAGAGAGATAAAAGAAAAATTTGAATAGAAACGAGAGTGATGAGAGATTTTAATGAAACGAAAGTCAGCAGATTGGAAAAAGAAGCATGAAGCGTGGGAACAGACGTGCGAAAATTCACTGAAGAAAAGACCTCCTTCCAAGTAAAGTTGGCCAAATGGAAAAGGAGGTCAAAAAGCTACTGAGAAAAATAATCCCTTAAAAATTTAAACTAAGAGTATAGCTATAGCCTTTCACAACATGACTTACTGTAGTATTTTCCATGACTACACATGCATAACCTATATTGAATTACTTGTCTTCTCAATGAAGGTGGGCGGGGAGGGAGGAGGGGAGCCCATGTGGAACTCAAAGTTTTAAAAACAAATGTCAAAACTTGCTTTTTTATGCAACTGGGAAATAAGATATACAGGCAATGGTATAGAGAAATCTATCTTGCCCTACCAGAAAATAGAAGGAAAGGGATAAAAGATGGGGGGGTGAGAGAAGGAAGGGCCTATACGGGTAAGGGGTAATTAGAATACACACCATCTTTAGGTGGGGGGAGGGGAAGAGATGGGGAGAAAATTTGGAATTTGAGATTTTGTGGAAGTGAATGTTGAAAACTAAAAATGAATTGATTAATAATTTTTAAAAATTAGAATTGAGAAATTGGAAGATAATAACTACCTGAGACACAAAGAATCAATCATACAAAATCAAAAGAATGAAAAAGTAAAAGAAAATCTAAAATATCTCAAAAAAAAGAACTGACATGGAAAAGAGCTCAAGGAGAGGTAATTCAAGAATTATTGGACTACCTGAATGTCATGATCAAAAAAAGATCCTGCACATCATATTTTGAGAATAAATAGGATTTAGAAACATGTATATTAAAGGATTAGAGGGCTTGGGGTCTGATACTTTGGAGAGTTAAAGGAACTAAGTTTATAACCACAAATCATCTGCCTAGTGAAACTCAGTATAATCCCTTGGGGTTGGGGGTGGGGTCAGAATAGAGATTCAATGAAATAAAATACTTTTGAGCATTCCTAATGAAAAAAATCAAAACTGAACAGAAAATTTGATTTTCAAATACAAGGCTCAAGAGAAGCATAAAAAGGTAAACAAAAAGAGAAAATATAAGTGATTCAGTAAGCTTAACTTGTTCACATCACTACATGGAAAGATGATGCTTGTAACTCTTAAGAACTTTATCAGTATTAAGGCAGTTAAGAGGAGTATACATAGCTCTCCCTGTTTCCTGCTTCTCCCTCCTCCTGGCAGAAGACTCCAGGCTCCAGCCACGGTACAACAACAGGTGCTCTACCCAGCTCTGGTGTGCTCCAAGTGGCTGACCAAGTTGGTCTGCACCCAGAAGCTGGGCCCAGGCTTGTGGGTGCTCAATGTCCTGGTACCCACCTTGGCAGCACAGTGCCCTCCAGGAATACCAGGAGCACCACATTCCAGGTGCTTTCTTCAGCATCCAGGAGTTCTGGGACCAGGTGTCTCCCTACAAGATGATGCTATCCAATGAGCCTGCCTTCTCCAGTTAAGTGGGCCACCTGGGCATCAGCAACAACATGCACGTGGTGGCATACGATGGCGATGATTTGGGCAGTTTCTATGGCCCACATGCCTGGTAGATGTTTCAGTTTTTTGACCACTGCACTGTGTTGGTGCTTAATGGGAGCTTCCAAAACTGGCTGCAGAAGGGGCACCCAGTGACCTTGGAAACCACAAACCCTGACCCCATAGTCTTCAAAACCACACTTGAGAAGTCCATACTTAAGACCTATAAGCAAATAGTGGTAAACCTCGAGTCCAAATACTTCTAGACAGTGGACTCCCAGTCCTGGGGAAGGTGCCTGGGAACAGAGCCTGAGCCTGATGACCTGGAACAGGGCCACATCCCTGGCCCCTTGAACATGCCTTTCACCAACTTCCAGATGGCAGAAGGCTTTGAGAAGAGTCCCAAGGACATCCAGGCTATGTTCAAGAAGAAAGTGGACTTCTCAAAGGTGCTCTTTGCTGCCTGTTGTAAGGGGTTCTCTGCTTGCCACATCACTCTTGCCACCTCCCTCTGTGGCAAGTGTGACATAGCTGTCTGTGATGGCTGCTGGTCTGAGTGGTTCTGCCAAGTACCCCCTAAGCTTTGGGTCTCCCAATGGAAGGGAGGGAAAGGCTGAATAGGAATGGGGAATCAAGTAGTAGAGCCATCATGGATGTAGGGGCCTATCTTTCCCTTACTACAATCCCCTCTGAAATGGTGTCTGGTTTATACTTTGTTTTTCTTTACCAGTTTTTGTAAAGGGGTTGAAGAGTTTCTGGGGTAGTTATGTAAATATTTCCTTCATCCTCATTTAACAGCTCTGGAATAAATTCTCCCCTTTCTGAGGAAAAAAAAAATTGAAAGGAATATGCAAAGATAGAAAGTACAGGTGTAAATTGGCTTTGATGGGATGATAGCCCCAAAAAACAAAATCAAGGCGTAAGAAAGAGAATTGTACTGGGAGAAGAGGGAGGGAGACCTAGAATGGGATAAATTATTTCATAGGAAGAGGAATGAAAGACCTATTATAGTGGAAGGAAAGTTGGGGGTGAGGTACAGATATATAGTCACAAAAATGAATTACTAATATATTTGCTAAGGTTTCCTTCATACTTGTGGTGCTTTTTAAATAATATATTATTAAAGAATTGTAGTCATTAATGTGCAAACCAAAAATTTAGCTCTTAAAATTTGTGTAAACTTCTTTTACTCTCTAGAGAAAGGATCATTAGCTGCCTTCAACTAATGATATTTTACTGATCTCTAGGCCTTGGATTTCAGCCTTGATGGAAGCGTCAACTTAATGGAATTGACCTTGGCACTAGAAAATGAGCTTTTAATCACTAAAAATGGCATGCATCAGGCAGCCCTGGCCAGCTTCAAGACTGAGATCAGGCACTTGTTGTGAGTTGATTAAAAATCTGTCCCATTACTTTGTTCTTCAATTTGTATCTAGTGATTTGTTCAGGTAACTATTATATAGTATCTTCTATTCTGTGTGCAAATATGGCAGCTCTTTGGTTGGGTATCCCTACTGTACTAAGAGGCTATGAAGTATATGCAGATAGAGACTTCTCTTTGCATTGTAAATAAAATTCTGAAATATTCTTAATGATGGCTTTTTGTTACCCAAACAAGCAAGTATATGAAGTCATTGAGATAATGGCTTTGGGGTTGAGAAATTATAAATGCTATTGGGTTAGGGAATTTGCCAAGGAATGGTCTAACTTTAACTCAGTCTGTTTTGCTCCAGGGAGCAAATCGACCAAGTAGCCAGACAAAAAGAGAAGTTGCAGTCAGACCTTGAAAAAGCTGAAAAACTAAAGTCTTTAATGGCCTCCGAAGTAGATGACCGTCATGCTGCCATAGAACGCCAATATGAATATAACCTCAGGTAAGGCCATTAGTAGCCTCGAACCTTTCACCTAGCCCTTCATCAGAAGACATTGGTTGTATTGGTAAACACAAAACCTTAGAGAACTGCTGCCTAATTATCTGAATAAATTAGGATATATTGGTTGCCATTGTAATGGTTTATATGACTGTCTAAAGCAAGGATGGGGAACCTAGAACCTTGAGGCCATGTGTAGCCTTCTAGATCCTTGGGTGCAGCCTTTGATTTGAGTCCAAGTTTTACAGAACCAATCCTTTTATTAAGGGGGTATGTTCTGTAAAATTTGAATTCAGTCAAAGGGCCACATGTGGTCCCGGGGTCACAGGTTCCCCACCCCTGGTCTAAAGGAAAATGAGGAGATTAGGTGATTTATTTTAAGGTCCTTTTCATCTCTTTAATTTTGTCTTTTACATTTGTACGATTTTAAGATGATGATGTAAGCATTTAATGGGAGCTTATTGTTCACTCCTGTATGTAGGAAACTGGAGGAAGTATACAAGGAAAAGGTAGCATCTTTCAAGAATGATATCCAAAAAGAGAGAGAACAGATGCTGCAGCAGGTAGGCAAACAGCATTTGGAACTGGAACAGGAAATGGAAAAGGTGAAAGCTGAGGAGAACTACATTCGGGACCGCCTTACTTTCTCTTTAAAGGTAACAAACCAAATTAAATAGCCAACATTTCTGTAGTGCTTTGAGGTTAACAAAGAGTTAGATGTATTTGATTTCATTTGATCCAGTCTTGTGATGTAAGTACTGTTATCACCCTAATTTTATAGATGAGGAATCCAAGGATAAGAAAGGTGAAATGATTTGCCTAGGTTTAGTGATACAGTATGAATCAATTCAAAATCAAGTCTTCTGACTCCTAGATTCTATCCAGTACATCACTTAGTTTCCTAGCATAATATAAAATAAATTCTTCTTCTCCCCTAATTCTGAGATATAGGTACTTTTTGGAGAAGACTTTAAAAAACAATCTCTTGCTCTCTTTCTATATCACCTGCATTTCCCAGTGTTCTGTCCCCCTTATAAGAAAGAAATCCTTTATCTTAAAGAATAAAAAGGGGACAGAGAGAGAGAACAGTGTAGTTGAGCTAAGCAACATACCAAAAATCTGACATATACAGTGTTCCATACCCATAATGCCCCAGCTCTACAGAGAAAGAAGTTCCTAGTAGAAGACATTTAATCTAGAAGGGAATAGTTTTGGATTGGTATCAGTCCTGATTATTTTTAGTTGTTGCATGAAGTGTAGTCATCTCTTCAGACTTGAATTGTAGAGCCACGACTTATAGGTGGCAGAGTAGCCTGTTTAGATCTTGGTTCTGCTTGTAATTATGTTCTGCTTTTCTCTTCTTCTCTCCCCCATCATAGTTTTTAGGTGAAACATCTAATTAATTCACTGACCTAGACACATTTTGAATACTGGGTTCAGGTAGAATCTCTGAATTATACTGTGTGACTTTGGGCAGATCCCTTTGACTTAGGCTCTCATTGGCTTAGGCATTTCTCTAAGGTCAGAAGTCGCAGAGGGAAATTTTCTCATTCAGAGTTGTCCATGTCAATGAAATCAAATAGCCCGTGTCTATCCCTGACCAGCATCTCGAAAGCTTGGATTTTTATAAAGTACTTGAAGCACTTCAGTTTTCTTTTCATTTTCCAATTCAGGGCTGTGAACTTGAATGAATTTAAAATCTATTAGAGGTGAATGGGTTTTATTTGCCAAATGAACTTTGGAAATAATAGAGCTTCTACACTTTAGCTATGAAGGTTAGGATAAGTAAGATTACCAATAGTAACAAAATGCAGATTATCTCTTATTCTCTAACCATTGACAAGTGTTTTCAGCTGTAATAAAACAAGCTGATTTTACCAGTTTTTTTTTCCTCTAGTCAAGCTGTTTTGGGACTGTATAGGCCATATATATTTTTAACAAGACATTACACAAATGAATTGGCTCAATAAAGTTCTGTTTGACCTATAGAATCTAGCTTGTCCTGGCCAACATTCATGAATACCATTGTTTCCTGGCCACCATTTACTACTACTACTGTTATTGCAGCTACTACTCATATCATTATTATTGATTATAACAATAATCAACACTTATATAGCACTTTAAGAATTGTATACTGCATTCTTCATAGACACCTTGTGAGGTAAGTAGTGCAAACATTATTATCCTCATTTATAGGTGAAGAAATTGAATCTCTGGCAGATTATTAATGTGACTTTTCCTTAACAAAAAGCTAGTATAAATATGTGAGGCAGGATTAGAATACAGGTTTCATGTTTCTTAGTCTAGCATTTTTTTTCTGTAACATTATTATCTCTCTGATGTCTGATTTTCATTAGGCCTGCTGTAAATTAATTTTGTATTTGACATTATAGTTATTTTTTACAGTTGCTCTATATCAAAGGATCTTAACCTAGGCCTATAAACTTAGTTTTAAAAAATATTTGATGATTGTACGTGAATATAATTGATTTCTTTTGTAATCCTTTGTATGTTGTTATTTGCACTTAAAAACATTATTCTGAGGAAGGATTCATAAACTTTACTTTTTGACACACAGAAAAAAAATTACTAAGCCTTGCTCAGGATAGTACCTAAAGGTCATTATTAGAAGACTTTGTTGTCATGTTATCTTTCTTTTAGGGTAGCCAAATATGTGGAGCAACCATATTGGATCTTAAGAATCCCTTTTCTGGGTGCCAGATTTGTGTTCTGGATTACTCAGAGATTCTTTGTATACATACATCTTCCGCTGGCTACAAATCTTTGCTTACTTCCATTGTTATCTTTTCTAAAAACAGAAAAATAAAACGAAAACAAAAAACCCCATGGTAATTAGGTTTTTATCAGATGTTTGAAACCCAGTGTAAATGGTTATATATACTTTTAGCTCATTTCAAAATGGAAGAAATTCTATTGATAAGCAATTGTTTATACCCTAATAGGACATTTTGCACCAGTTAGAGAAACTTTTTCTCAATGCGATTTTCAATTTTCTCTAGGAAAACAGTCGTTTAGAAGGTGAACTATTGGAAAATACAGAAAAGCTTTCAGAGTATGAAAGTCTGATAACCAAACTACAAAAGAATTTGGACAATGCATTAACAGAAAAGGTCAGATGCTTGTTTAAAATTGTATGGTTTATTTTTTATTTTTTCCTCCAATTACATATAAAAAACAATTAACATTTTTAATATTGATTATTTATTTGTAATCATGTAAAAGATATTTCCAAATTAGCCAATCGTGCAAAAGAAAAGAGATCCCTCCTCAAAAAACCCCAGAAGTTTAAAAAGTATGCTTTGATATGCATTCAGACTCCGTCATTCTTTCTCTGGAGAGAGACTGCATTTTTCATCAAAGTCCTTCGTAATTGTCTTGGATCACTGTATTGCTGAGAGTAGCTAAGCCATTCACAATTAATCATCATACGATATTTCTGATATTGTGTACAATTTTCTCTTGGTTTTGTTCACTGGATCCTGCTTATCATTTCTTTCTTTTTTGTCTAACTTTTTTCTGTTATGCATAAAGATAATTTTCAACTTTCACTTTTATAAGATTTCGAATTCCAAATTTTTTTCGCCCTCTCTTTCGTTAATCCTTCCACAGGATGGCAAGCAATCTAATCTAATCTACATAGGTTATATATGTATATCATATTAAACATATTTCCACATTAGTCATGTTGTGAAAGAAGAATCAGAATAAAGGAGAACAATCATGTGAAAAAAAATACAAGAAACAAAAAAAGTGAAAATAGTATACTTTGATCTGTATTCAGACTCCATAGTTCTTTCTCTGGATGTGGATCTACTCATCATTTCTTAAAGCACAGTAGCATTCCATTATAATCATATGATACAACTTCTTCAGCCATTCCCCAATTGATAAGCATTTCCTCAATTTCCAGTTCTTTGCCACCACAAAAAGAGCTGTTATAAATATTTTTGTAGAAATAGGTCCTTTTCCTTTGATCTCTTTGGGATACAGACCTAATAGTGCTAAAGCTAGATCAAAGGCTATGCACAGTTTTGTAGCCCTTTGGACAAAGTTCCAAATTGCTCTTCAGAATCATTCAATTAGTTCACAACACAATTGATAATGCACTAGTGTCCTTGTTTTTCCACATACTCTGCAACATTTGTCATTTTCCTTTCCTGTCATATTAGCAAATATGATAGTTATGAGGTGGTACATGATACCTGTTTTAATTTGTATTTTTCTATTCAATGGTGACTATATATAGTTTTTATTTTTTTGTCTAAAAGCTCCTTGTTCATATCCTTTGACTATCAGTCAATTGGGGAATGACTTATGGTCTTAGAAATTTTGCTCTGTTGTCTATATATTTGAGAAATGAGTCCTTTGTTGGAGATATATATTATAATTTTTTCCCTTGATTTCCTTTTTTTGTAAACTTAGCTACATTGGGAGTGTGTGTGTGTGTGTGTGTGTGTGTGTGTATGTATGTATGCATGCATGCATGTGCTAAATCTTTTTAATGGGCTAGGACTAGTCTAAGGAAGACTAATCGTTGTGATTTAAATCTGACCTCAGACACTTATTGGCTGTATGGCCCTGAGCAAGTCACTTAACAAGGAAATGGCAAACCACTTCAGTATTTTTGCTAACCCCCCCCCCCCATGCCCAAATTAGGGCCATGAAGAATTGGACATGCCTGAAAACAACTAAACAGCAATGAAAATTATCCATTTTGTATCACTTTATTCTTTCTAGCTAATGCTTAGTCATAAATTCACAAATATGAGAGGTAAAGTATTTCATGTTCCTCTATTTTGTTTATGGTATCATCCTTTATGTATAAATTATGTACCCATTTTGACCTTATCTTGGTATACAGTGTGAAATATTGGTCTCCAGTTTTCCCAGCAGTTTTTTTTTTTTTTTAAAGCAATTGGGGTTAAGTAACTTGCTGAAGGTTACATGGCCAGTCATTATTTATGTATGGGAGCTCATTTTCTGAGGCCGGAATCGATCCCAGGTATTCCCAACTCTGGGGCCAGCGCTCTTACTCACTGTGCCACCTAGCTGCCCCTTCCCAGCAGTTTTTATCAAATGGTGAGTTAGTGCCCACAAAGTTTGAATTACTGTATATATTAAACACTAGACTACCACGTTCATCCACTACTGTGTATTGTGTATGTAATGTATCCCACTGATCTATCACTCTATTTCTTAGCCAGTACCAGATTGTTTTGATGATTACCGCTTCATAAAGTTTGAGATCTGATAGAACTAGACCACCTTCCTTCAATATCTTTTATTGATTCTCTTAATATTCTTAGGTTTTTGCTCTTTCAGAGGAATTTATTTTTTTCCTAGCTTTCTAAAATAATTTTTTGGTAGCTTGATTGGAATTAATTTGGGCAGAATTGTCAGGTTTATTACACTGGCTGAGCCTATCCATGAGAAGTTAATATTTCTCCATTTGTTTAAATCTTACAATTTCTGTATAAGGTATTTTATAATTGTCTTCCTGTAGTTACAGGGTTTTGTCTTGGCAGGTAGGGTCCCAAGTATTTTATATTGTCTGCAATTATTTTAAATAGAATTTATCTTTCTAGTTTTTCTTACTGGATTTTGTTGGTAACAGAAAGAAATGCTGATGATTTATGTGCATTTATTTTATATCTTGCATTGTTGCTAAAGTTAATTATTTCAATTAGTTTTTTAGTTGATTCTCTATGATTCTATTATGTATGCCATCATATCATCTGCAAAGAATAATAGTTTTGTTTCCTCATTGCCTATTCTAATTCCTTCTCCTACTTTTTGTTATAGCTAGCATTTTAGTACAATATTGAACTATAGTGGTGGTAATGGGCATCCTTGCTTCACCCCTGATATTATTTGGATTGTTTCTAGCTTATTCCTGTTATAGATAATGCTTACTGATGCTTTTAGATAGATACAACTTATCATTTTAGGAAAAATCCCATTTATTCCTATACTCCCTATGTTTTTAAAAGGAATGGGTGATGTATTTTGTCTAAAGCTTTTGCCCTATCTTTTGAGATACCATATGATTTCTGTTGGTTTTGTTATTGGTATGATCAATTATGCTGATATTTTCCTAATATCAAACCAGCCCTACATTCCTGGTATAAGTACTATCTATTGATCATAGTGTATGATCTAAATGATATATTGCTATAATCTAATATTGCTAGTATTTTGTTTAAGTTTTTTGCATAAATATTCATTAGAGAAATTGGATTTTAGTTTTCTTTCTCTGTTTTTATTTTTCCTGGTTTAGGTATCAGCACCATATTTGTGCTGTAAAACGAATTTGGTAGGTCTCTGCCTATTTTTTTTTCAAATGCTTAATTAACTTCTGGTTTACTTCATTCATTGCCACCATATTTTCTGTTACAAATTTTCTCCCCGTTTTTCCCCTACCCACCTCCCCAAAATAGCAGTCCCCCAGGATATCCCCTCCTCTTTTTTCCCAATTATATGTAAAATATTATTAATAATAGTATATATGTATATATTTTAAACATTTGGTTTTAAAACTTTGAATTCCAGATTCATTCCCTTCCTCCCTTCTGTTTTATTCTTTTCTCCCCTTTAAACAGGTACAAGTTTAATTTATTCAATGGTTTTCTCACTTTCTATTTTATTGCTTTCTCCTTTGTTTTTCAGAATTTCCAATTTGGTGTTTAATTGGAGATTTCAAAATTTGTTCTTTTTCTAGTTTTTTTAGTTGCCTACAATCTGTTCTTTATTTTTATGTGTTCTCTTCAAAATGATAAAAAAGATCTCATTTGAAAAAACTATTGTTTAATTTTGGTTTGGGATGATTGTTAATGGTGGAGATGTGGTTTTTGCAAATATCTGTATTAATGTCTGTTATGTGGGTTTGAGAAGCAGGAGAAAATGCATGATACCAAGAAATAGCAGTCTGGTCATCTATAGTCAATTGAACATTTTGTTCACAGGTGTTTGATGGTGTTTTAAAATTACTTTTTAAAGTAATTTTAAAGATGAAAAATTAAAGATGAATGAGGCTGAGTAAAATCCAGAAATCAATGTCTAGCATGTTATAGGTGAGGAAGGACACTGTGAAAACTGTCTACTTGCTTTTTTTCCTCTTACAGTTTTGTGACTTAGATCCCAACAATGCTGAGTTCCTTTTGCAAGAAGAGAGGCTAACCCAGATGAAAACTGAATATGAACAGCAGTGCAGAGTAAGTGTTAGAAGAATTCCTTTTCTGTTGCCTTGAAGCATAATAGTTAATTGAAGGACTATACAAATGCTATTTAAAATGTGCCCTAATTTAGAGAACCTGTGCTGAATGGAGCTTTGAGTTATGAGGGCTTGGGAGAAGGTAAGACTTCAGGGAAGGAATTACTACATTATTGTTTTGCCTGAAGAACCAGAGTTTTGCTCTTCATGGTTCATGTTTTTACCCTAATGTTATACTTTGAATTTATCTCCCATTTTATTTTGGTACATTTTTTTCCTCAGATATTACAGGACCAAGTGGATGAACTCCAATCTGAGTTAGAGGAATATCGTTCTCAAGGCAAAGTCTTTAAATTTCCTTTCAAGAAGTCTCTTTCTGAGGAGCTTGATGTTAGATGTCACAGTACAGACCTTGACCAAGGTATACACACCCACACCTAAAACTTTTGAAATATTCCTTTGTTAAGGTTTAGTTATCTTTGACTCAAATCATCTAAAATGTAAAAATGGTTTGTCATCATTATTTTACTAAGCTATTCAATTTTGTCTGGGAGGAGAAGGCAGTTTTTGAAAGAGTTTTCAATTTGTTCTTTGAAGTCCTGTTCACTGAAGAGATTACCCTAAAAATTACAATTAATCTAGGAATTTGTGAAATGAGCAGGTATAAAGTAATGTCTTTTTGTTTTAATAGCTGGCTGATAGTCCCTTGATTATTTAGACTTAGACACTCATTTACTGTTGGATTTCTCCATATATATTCCAAGGGAATACTTAGGTGTAAAGAACATATTGAAGACCCTGTATCATTTTTGTGCCTATACTGTGTTGTTTCTTGATGGCCTTGAAGATGAAGTGAATATGTTAGGTGAATATTAGCAACCTAAGGGATACAAAACAGTTACGGTGGCAAGACTGGTCCTAGAAAAATTGAAGTTTGAAGTTAGTTTTTTGTTTTGTTTCCAGATAATACCAGAAGCATATATCTATTAATCCTTTTCCTTTCTCCCAGCATTTTTTCCCCTTTGACAAACTCTTGCTCAGTTGCATCTCCTTTGCTGTATTCTTGCCTTTAGTTGATTCTTTGACAATCTCTGATAAAGTTAGCTCTCTTGATGCCCCTCCTCCTTCCCTTTGTAGGGCATTTGTATTTTGAAAGGAGATAATTAGAGACAGAAAATAGTTTGGTGAAATGGCAGGTAGGCTAGGGGAAGGAGGGTACTATAACAGCAAGCACCCTAGCATACCCAGGATGGCTGCTAGCACAGGTTCTTTGATCTGCTTTTCTAAAGAAAAGCAACTCAAAAGGGGTTAACAATCTTACTTTAATTAAATATATATATTATTCATTTAGTTCAGGGCAAAAAGTCGGCACCCTGAACTTCAGAAAATACAAAGAGAAATTATAAGCAAACAAAAAATATAGACAGAGAAAATAACACAATTCAACAGCCCTACAGACAGGAGTTCTAGCTGTCTGACCATTACATACATACATAGTTAGTTACCAGAGAGAGAAGCACCACCATCTGGGTTTTCAAAGCTGGGGAGGCTCAACAGCTGCTCAGTCTCATCTAGCCAAATCATACAACTGTTCCTATAAATGAGCCCCAAAGCAAATCCTCACTTCAGAGTATATATAGCCTTTTTCAGGGTCATAGGACATCACAACCTTTGTGACCCACTGCCTAATTATTAAGTACAAAAGGTGTGGACCTTCCTGAAAATCAGGCCTCTCCTGAGCAAACTTTTCTTATTGGGCTCCAAATGAGGCCCATTAAGGGGCAGGGAAGATCTTCAAATTCCCTTACCATTACAGGTAGATATTTCAATATTAGAGATGCCAACTGCTAAGGTTTTCCCTACATATGGCAGAGAAGGACTAAAGACCTTATCTGGATACTCCACCCTTTTTAGCCATTAATTTCCCTCACTATCAAGGCCTGGGTTTGGGGAAAAAAGTGGTCCATAGTCTTTACCAGACTGAGAAAGGTGTCTATGATCTTAAAAAGGTGAAGATCTAATCTAAATAATAACTTGAGGTCATTATTTCAAAACTTTTTATTGATATGTTAACTCCTTTTGTGGCAGTCAAATATGTGGAGTAAACCATAGTGGAGCTCAAGAATCATATGTGTGTGTGTATACATATAGATACATACATATATACACATCCCTATATTTTATGTTTTATATATATATATATAACATAAAAATATATATATACACACGTATATATATATATATCTGTATCTGTAAATCTGCATATATGTGTGTATGTATGTATTCTGGATCATCTAGAGTTCTATGTACACATCTTTCCCCCTTGAATATACTTCTGCCAAATGCCTAAGCATTTTAGGAGTGTTGACTTTGTTGCTACCAATTTCTCTATCTCCCTTCCCTGCTCAAGAGAATAAAAACTTAAATCTGTTACCCCTGTGTTAAAGGACAAATTCACCCAAATATTCACCTAGATGAGAACTTCTTTGACTATAGTAAGTTCTATATACAGTTATTTCCTGGAGTCCCTGAAGTAATAGGCTGAGATAAATTTTTTTTCCGGTTTATTTATTTTTAGTTTTCAACATTCATTTCCACAAGATTTTTTTTTTTTTTTTTGCTTTTTGGAGGGCAATTGGGGTTAAGTAACTTGCCCAAGGTCACAAGGCTAGGTTTTTGTTTGTGTGTGCGTTGTGTCCGAACTCAGGTCCTTCTGACTCCAGGGCTGACGCTCTACTCACTGCACCACCTAGCCGCCCCTCCACAAGATTTTTACTTGCAAATTTTCCTCCCTATTTTCCCCCTACCCCACACCCCAAAATAGTGAGCCTACCTTTTTACCCCTTCCCCCAATCTGTTCTCTCTTATGCCCTCCCTCATCCCCCCCGCAACTTTCTAGTAGGGCAGGATGGATTTCTATACCCCAGTGTCTGTATATCTTATTTCCCAGTTGCATGTAAAAAGCAATTTTTTTTTAAACATTTGTTTTTAAAACGTCGAGTTCCATGGGGCGGCTAGCTGGTGCAGTGAGTAGAGCGTCGGCCCTGGAGTCAGAAGGACCTGAGTTCGGATCCGACCTCAGACACTTAACGCACACACAAATAAAATAACCTAGCTGTGTGACGAGTTCCAGATTTTTTACCTTCATCCCTCCTCACCCACCCCCATTGGGAAGATAAGCAATTTAATATAAACTGTACATGTGTAGTTACACAAAACATTTTCATAGTAGTTGTATTGTAAAAGACTAACTGTAATTCCTTCCATCCTATCCCAGTCCCCACTTATTCCATTTTCTCCTTTGATCCTGTCCCTTTTCAAAAGTGTTTGCTTCTAACTACCCTCTCCTCCAATCTGCCCTCCTTTCTATCATCCCCCTTCTAATACCCTTCCTCCCCTATTTTCCTGTAGGGTAAGATACCAGTTGAGTGTGTATATTATTCCCTCCTTAAGCCAAATTCAATGAGAGTAAGGTTGACCCATTCCCTTTCATCTTTCATCTTTCTGCTCTTCCCCTCCATTGTAACAATTTTCTCTTGCCTCTTTTATATGAGATAAATTACCCTAATCTATCTCTCCCTTTCTCCTTCTCCCAATATAGTCCTATCTCACCTCTTAATTAAATTAATAAATTTATTTGCTTTTTGGAGGGGGGAAGGCCAGGGCAATTGCGGCTAAGTGACTTGCCCAAGGTCACATGGCTAGTAAGTGTTAATTAAGTGTCTGAGGTTGGATTTAAACTCAGATCCTTCTGACTCCAGGGCTGGTACTCTATTCACTTCTAAATTTTATTTTTTTAGATATCATCCCTTCCTGTTTAACTCATCCTGTGCTCTCTCTGTCTCTCTCACTATATATATATGTACATACATATGCACACACTCACATATATATTTATACACGCATATACCCTCCTATATATATGTATATGTTATGTATACATATATATACATATATAAATACACACACACATATATATTCCCTTCAACTATCCTCATACTGAGAAAGGTCTTATGAGTTACAATTATCATTTTTCCATGTAGGAATGTAAGTAGTTCAAGTTTAATAAATTCTTTATGATTTCATTTTTCTGTTTGCCTTCTCATGCTTCTCTTGCTTCTTGTATTGGAAAATACAATTTTCTGTTCAGCTCTGGTCTTTTCATCAAGAATGCTTAAAAGTACTCTATTATACTCAGTTTTGCTGGGTAGGTGATTCTTGGTTTTAATCCTAACTCCTTTGACCTCTCAAATATCATATTCCAAGCCCTTCTATCCCTTAATATAGAAGCTGCTAGATCTTATGTTATCCTGATTGTGTTTCCATAATATTCAAGTTGTTTCTTCCTGACTACTTGTAGTATTTTCTTCTTGACCTGGGAATTGAGGAATTTGGCTATGATATTCCTAGGGGTTTTCTTTTTGAGATCTTTTTCTAGAGGTGATTAATGACTTCTTTCAATTTCTATTTTGCCCTCTGGTTCTAGAATATTAGGGCAATTTTGCTTGATAATTTCTTTAAAGATGTTGTTTAGGCTTTTTTTTTTAATCATGATTTTCAGGTAGTCCAAAAAATTTTAAATTACCTCTCCTAGATCTATTTTCTATCTATCAGTGGTTTTTCCAGTGAGATATTTCACATTACCTTCTATTTTTTCATTTGCTTGGATCTGTTTTATAATATTTTGGTTTCTCACAAATCCATTAGCTTCCATTTGCTCCAATCTAATTTTGAGGAATTATTCTCTTCAGTGAGTTTTTTAAGTTCTTTTCCATCTGGCCAGTTTGTTTTTTTAAGGCATTCTCCTCATTGGCTTTTTGGGCCTCTTTTGCCATTTGGGTTAGTCTACCTTTTTAAGGTGTTACTTTCTTCAGTCAGGCTGTTGACTTGCTTTTCATGATTTTCTTGCATCATTCTCATTTCTCTTCCCATTTTTTCCTCCACTTCTCTTACTTGATTTTTAAAATCCTTCTTGAGCTCCTTCATGGCCTGTAACCATTTCCTATTTTTCTTGGAGGCCTTTGATGCAGGAGTTCTGACTTTGTTGTCTTCCTCATCTTCCATGCTTTTGTCCTTTCTGTCCCCAAAAAGAGATTCTATGGTCTGTTTGTACTTCCTCTGCTTGTTTGTATTGCTTGACTTTTGAGCTCTTTGTCACAGTAGAACTCTGCTTCCAGATTGCAGAGAACTGTGTCCCAAATTGCTGGGGTTTTCACAGCTGCCAGAGCTATTAGGAGCGTGCCCTATCTACAGCCCCTACAAGCTCTGGCACAGTGGCTACGCACCCCAGGACCACCACCCAAGACTGTGATCCAAATCCAAACAGGTTAAAGCAGGAGTGATTACCCTTTGAATGGTTCCCTCGTCCCCCAACAATCTGCAGCCCAGGAGCTCTGGAGGCAGCCACACGGCAGTAACTACAGCCGCTGTCATGCCTTTGCCACTTATTGCCCGGTGGTAGGGGCTAGACCATTCTCTTCTCCACCTAGTTCCAACATAGTTCCCAACTCACCTTTTACTTTCTTTTTGGCATTTATGGGTCTAGACGTCTGGAAACCACCACAATTGCTGGTGATTCACTCTCCTGAAGTCTGCTCCAGCCACCACTGGTCATGGCCACCCCAGGGCCAGAACCACCTGGCTCATGTGGGACTGCTCTTCGCTCCTAGCTGGGTGCAGTAGACCGTTCCTGTTGGCCTGTTAGGCTGCCTTCAGTGGGAGATTTGTTTCTCTCTGTCACTTTGTGAGTTCTATAGCCGATAGCTCTAAAATTTGTTTAGAGTCATTTTTTTACATGTATTGGAGGTGGTGGCAGCTGGAGCCGCACAGAGATCCTGTTTTTACTCTGCCATCTTGGCTCTGCCCTGAGATAAATTTTTAAGTTATATGTCTTATCTCAGGTTCCACAGTTGTACTTTATTGGGGAAAAACATGTAAAAAGCAGCAAAATCTAGTGTAAGTGGCCTGATTTGTATTTTAGGATTTGATTCTGAAAATTGTAATCCAGTGAATATGAGCATAGAAGCAGAATTGATTATTCAACAACTGAAAGAGCAGCATCATAAAGACATGAAGAGTTTAACACTGGAACTTACGGATAAAGTAAGTAGTTACGATTGAACTTGCAAAGCTTCTTCTCAAAGGCTGCTCAGTCAAAATATACATCTTTGAACTTCAATCATTCGTGATCCATGAGTTTCTTAAAATCTATTTTCATACATCTGCAGATACTTCCTGGCTAACTCAAACTTTCTCTGCCTCAATTTCTTCGATTGTAAATGGGGAAAACAATTATACCTGCTTCTTGGTGAAGTTGTTGTGAAGATTAAATTAGATAGCATTTAAACAAAGCATCTAGCATAGTGCCAGACACATAGCAGCCAATTAATAAATACTTATTTCCTTCCCATCTTCAATTGATGAAGAGCTAGTCTGACTTTACTTAAACCTAACTCCCAAAAGTTAGTTCTAGATTATGCTCAACACTTATGAAATTATTTCCAACTGACATTTTTGTTTCTTAATAACCAGATCCACCTCTAAATTACATTTTAAAAAAGACAAAAAACCCAATCAACATAGGAATCACTTATATCATGTAATTTGTTGTTATATATTTAACATGTTTATGTGTATATATGTATGTGTGTGCATACGTACATATGCATGCATGCATGTATGCTCACACACAAACATGTTTACATATGCTTCTAGGATGGTATATTGCAGATAAATTGCCAGTCTATGAAGAAAATTTCTATGCCAGTAAAATCACAGATCATAATAAAACAGATTGCATTAGGAGGGAAGAATGCTTTTCAAAGTTTAAAGGAAAACATTCATTTCAAAGCTCAAAATGTCCTTACAGAGTTTTTCAAGGTCCAAGAGAATTAGCTTCACCAGTTCTATACAATGTAATGAAAACACTAACACTCACAGACAATTCAGTTTTGACCCATATTGCATTGTGCAGGTAAATTATGACTTTCTAGGAAATACAGACCCCCAAGGAAATCAGTTGTGTCCTGGCATATTGATATGTGTCCTGGCCACTAGGTGGCACAGTAACTACCAGTAGAGTAGAGTAGAGGGCTGAGCCTGGAGTCAGAAAGACTCATCTCCCTGAGTTCAAATTTGGCCTCCGACACTTACTGGCTGTGTGACTGTAGGCAGGTCACTTAACACCATTTGCTTCCATTTCTTCATCTGTAAAATGATCTGGGAGAAGGAAATGGCAAACTACTGCTATTATTTTGCCAAGAATACCCCAAATGGGGTCACAGAGACTCAGACATTATTGAAAATGACTGAACCAAATCTTGATATGACCAGTGGTGGGTTAATTTTCTGCTTTTACTTTTACTTAACTACCTGGACCTCTAAAATATACTTTTTTGTCCTTTTATTATTTTAATTTTTTTGTATAATTTAAAATGTAGTCTTTATGAATATACTCCAGATTAAAGAATAGGCTTCTGCAAGACAATCACTAGTCTGGTCAAAATTCCTATACATGAATACACAACCGCCCCCCTGAAATACATCCTCAACAGGATGATTAAAAATACAAAATGAAATTTTAGTTTGATTTTTAGACTAATGTACTCTATTTCAGAAGCAACATAAAAACTTAATTGGGTACACACTTATATATGTTGTGTTTGTTTATATATTTTCAGTTTTAGCAGGGCTATACCTTGAAAAAAACTGGGCCAAATCTAGATGAATTAAGATGAGATGGGAGGAGCAAGTAAAAATCTTATGAAAAGATTAAAAAAGATTCTTTACACAGAAGCTACCTCGGGTTCCAAATCCTAGGGGACATCCAGTGTATTTGTTGCTGTGACATAGCAGTATCATCTGATGGACAGCTGACTTTGGTGGATTATATTCTGAGATCCCATTGTATATATAGCATATATTTGGCAAATAGCAGAAATCTTGGTGTCTCTGGAGGAAAAGTCTTGAAGGAGACAGCTATCATCATTTTGTTCCTTTATTTGGTTTTGGAATTAAATTACTTCTTCTGTTATCTCTGCTATAGATGGTCCATTATGAAAAGCAGCTAGATGAAACCAAGGCCAGCTGTGAAAAGGAGCAAGAAAATATGAAACAAAAGTATAAGAATGAGATACATACCTTGGAAAAACAAATAAGTGCTCTTAAAAATGAAATTGCAGAATTACAGAAACAGACAGTTGTTCTGAAGAAAGAACAACAAGAAACAGACTGTAGGCATATGAAGGAGAAAAATGAATTACAAGTGAAGTTTAATGAAGAAAAGGCTCATCTCCAGGAGAAGTTAAAGCTAGAACATGAAGTAACTCTCAAGAATAGACTACAGCAAGTAGAGGAAAGCTTTAACAGAGAGAGGGAGGGTTTCATTCAGAATGGTACCTTGGCAGAAGAGAAGATGAGAGACTTAGTTAAGGCAAAGGAAGAAGAGAAATGTAAACTGGAAAAGTTTTATCAGGAGCAGCTAAAAAGCCTAATCGAAAAACATACTCTTGAGAAAGAAGAGCTACAAAGGAAACTACTGGAAAAACACCAAAACAAACTGCAGGAGGAAAGGTAAGAAGCCAAAGACAAGAGGAACAAGAGTTAAAGGAGACTGACTGTCTCTTCATGACACCAAAAACATTCATTCAGTTCAGTAAACTCAGTAACAGCCTGTAGGAAATTTTCCACTTCCTAAAGACTAATTTTGGCATTGTATTATACACACAGTCCTAGTTTTAGATCATTAAAATTGTTCTTGTAAGAATTTAACCAAGCCTTGATGTCATATAATACCACACACATGACCCAGCAAATTTAAAATGATGTGAGATCAAGACTAGCATAGTTTTGGCCCTATTATTTCAAAGGTCCCTTTCCATTCAGAAATATGTTCATAGTTGTTCTACAACTAGGGTTAATGTTAATTTAGTGCAAAGAAGCTCTCTCAGTAGCTTCATCTAACACTTCATGGTCATTTTAGCTTTTCCTAGTGCAATTTCACATATGTAAGTAGAAATGCTGTTATACAGCTTTGTTCAGAGTGTACTCATATTTCATAAGCTGAACTATGTAAAATTGTATTTGAAACCCATGCTTGATCTTATGCTATTTCACAAAACATAACAAGTAAACTCATTCCTGAATGTTTGTGGATAATCTGATTAATATTCTGAAAATAATTAAAGATTTATTCTCATTTAAGATTGACAGATTATATATAGCCTAATCAATATGGAGTTATGTTAATATGCATTTGTATATTTAATGTCATTTTAGGTCTTTAGTTAAGATTTTAAACTCCTTGTGCTATTCAGAATTGTACTCTCATTGGTGAGGGAGTCATTTTTTCTATAGAAAAATAGTTTTTAAAAACTTTTATTAGGTGAATGTGCCTTTATGGCAGTTTTTTTTCTGTATTCAGACTCAAACTTTTTCACATAAAAAATTAACTAATTATTTTTAGTAAGTTATGCAAAATCAAATATCTTCTCCATAGTATTTCTTATATAAGGGATAAAGGTGGGGTGGGGGAAATATTTCTATTTATCTTATGAGTTGGCAGCAGTTTCAGTAATGCAGTCTGTTATCTACATTTAGGAATAAAATGGAAATTGAGTATAATAGAATAAACTCTCAGATGGAAGCCCATCTTCTGAGTGAGTGCCAAAAAGTCCCAAGCAAATACGAAGATTCCCTAATAAACCTGAAAGATTCCTATCAGCAAGAACTGAAGGACTTAATGGAACAGCAATATGAGGAAAAATCTAAGTGGGAATATGAAAAGGATGAACTCATCCAGGAGTATGCTGAAGCACAAGAACAATTTAAACAGACATTGAAACATGAGAAAGCAAACTTTCTTGCTTTGACAAGACAGCAAGAGATACTAGAGAAAAAATATAAAGAACATTTAATCAGCTTAGTAGCTGAGAAACAGCAGCTCCAAAAAGAACTAGAGGAGCTAAGGAATGTGTCTGAAAGCCAACGAAACCAATCGTCCAAGCAAATATTTGAGCTCAAGAATAGCCATGATAAAGAATTTAAAGATAGAGAGCATTTCATGGCTCAGATAGATAATACAGGAAAATTAGATACACAGAAACCTGAAGAGCAAGAGATTAAGTGTGAATATGAAAAGGAAGACATGGCTTCTCAATTTCTGACAATGGAGGACTTCAACAAAAAATTTTGTAAGAAAGTAGACAGAGAGAAAGTTGAACTAAGCTTAGAAATCTGTAGACTTCAGAATAAGATAAAGGAATTACAGCATGGAATACTTACCAAGCCTCAGAATAGCAGCCAAATAGCAACAAATGAAAATGCAGACATGGCTAGAGAGAGGTCATTGCTTCAGCAAGGCACAGAACTTTTGGAAGAAAATGGTGATGTTCTTATAAATCTGCAACGGGCCCATGAGAGGGCTGTGAAGGAAAATGTCAAAATGACTGCTGAAATAATCAGGTTACATCAGAGACTACAAAAATTAGATCCAGATTCAGTGACATTAACTTCCTTAGAGGAATCAAATGATGACTTAATAAGAACTTCATTGGAAGAAACAGAGATACTTTCATCACAAAACAGAATAAAACAAGTAGAAGACATTACCCATATTCTGTGTGAATCACCAGATGACAATGTTCAAGAAATGGAAAGGATAGAAATAAATTCTTTTCAGACACTAGAAACTAAAATGCAGGAGTCATTGGGATCATTAGAAAGTTTTTCTGAGTTTGAGAATAATGAAGTAGCAAGTACAGAAAGTCTGGGTCTAAAGAATAAATTTCCACACACAGACTGTGATCAAGCTTCTGAAAAGAAACAGGACTTAATTTTTGATGTTTCTACCCAAAAAAAGAAAATAAAAGTGCTTGAGAGTAATCCTGAGGCTATTGCCAAGTATAGGATGTTATATGAGGATGCCAATAGGGAAAATTACTGTCTTCAGGAAGAACTCAAAATGATGGAAACACAATATAATAAAGAAATGGAAAATAACAGAGGTCTCACTTCAGAAGTTTTCAGATTACAGAGTGAGCTGAAGAAAGCTGAGACAGTAACTGAAGCATTCCTCAGGATTAAACAGAGCTATGATGAAGTTAAAATTGAAAATGAAGACCTGAATGCTCTAGTTTTGAGACTTGAGGAAAAGATTAAGAAACTCCAGGAAAGGTCAGTGGAACAGTGTGAGTGTTTCTCATTAAGTGAAGTTTGTTTAGACACCCAACAACTAACAGGTGAAGAAAAGATACTAGAACAAAATAAAAGTCTGGAACAATGGGATGAAAAATTTAACAATGTGAAGAGTGTTTTCAAAGAATGCAATCAAGAAAAACTGATCTATGGGAAAGAAGACACATGGCTCCTAGAAAAAACAAAGGTATCTGAAGATTTCTGGCTTCAGGGAAAGATGAACCCTGAAGAAAAGTCAATTGGACAGACCCAGTTAAAAAAATTTGAGGAAAATGCTGTATTCTCAGACCTCCAGGGGAAATATCAGTGTAATGACCCAAGAATAATAGAATTAGAATTGGAGAAAAACAAGTTACACGAGCTGACCAGACAATTACGACAGAAAGTAATTAATTTAGTTAAACAAAAACATCTACCTTCTCATGGAGAAAAAGAGGAGGAACTAAAGTCTATGATGTATGACTTACAAAGCACATGCAGTGAGATGCAGCACAAAGTTGAATTGCTGAGGTAATGTATGCCTATAATTTTTTTTTTTTGTAACTTGACTGTAACTCCTCTAACTTCTGCTACTTGTTGTGCTTAGAGAATCTAATCTGTTAATCTTTGAGAAGGCAGAGTAGCATTGTTGATTCCATCTACTGCTGTATTACCAAGTAGAGCCACCTTTCCTAGAAGAAAATCTCTTGATTCCTGTCCCTCTTTAGTATAGCAGATAATTCTAATATGAAATGTAAAAATTAAAAGCTCTTATGTTTCCTATTTATCAAAAGTTAATTATTAAATTATTATTACATAATATATAAATTATTATATTATTAAAAATCTAAATTTAATTATCTAAAATAGCTCCCAAGTAGCATGCCATCAGCCACTCTTTTTGGTTCTAAGCTTTTTTGCCAAGAATGATGAAAACATGAATCATATTTTAGAATAGCCTTTGTGTATAGTTATCACAAATAAGACTTCTTCACACTAATCTAGGGTGAATACATTCATCTTGACTTTTAGCTTTGTGATCATTTTGCTTTCAGTAAACATTAGGAAATATTCCCTTTTATCATGGAAATCTTAACCTTAGTGGGGGTAGGAGAGGGTCTATCAATATCTAAAAATAAATATTCCTATGTATTTCTGAGAGAACAAATACAAATGTAAAACTAAATTGACCCACTACTCATTTTGATTATATAGAATATAGCTTCATGGTAACCATCTTGCAGCAAATTGTTTTCCTTTAAATTGTTTTTTTGGTTTTGTTGCCTTAAAATGAATCATAGCCTGATTTTGAATGTAAAGTTTCCTCTTCCTTTCCCTTGTCGTTATATTACGAAATATTCTCTTTATTCTCCTTCGTCTTCATCTTCTTCATCTTCATTTTCTTATTTTCTCTCTCTGTCTCTGTCTCTGTCTCTCACATTGAATTAACTTTGACAACATAGTTCTAAAATTTTTGTAATGAGTCATCTTCTATATCACTATAGTATACAAGTAAAACAAATACAGGTTTTGCTTATATGTCTGCAGGGGAAAGAGAGATTGAGACACACAAAAGCCGAGCCCAAAGGGTCATATTTGTCAGTGGCAAGACTAGGTTTGATTTCCATTTCTAGCCCTAGTTTGAGTTTTTCTCTGCCTACTTTTTCCTCATGTGTTTTTCAATAGTACTTTTGGTTCCTGATAAAGTGGGTATGTTAGAAATGTATTGCCAAGTAAAGTAATGTAAATTTGTCTTTTCAATGACTTTTAAATACCAGATGATTGCCTTATTTTAATTCTGTTTTTATCTCTACACATTAGACTGGAGTCTGAAAAGTTTCAAGAAGAAAATTCTATTTTACAGAAGGAAATGACCACTTTAAATGAAGAAGGTGGCATTTCTTGCCTAAAATTAAGGGAACTAAGGGCATCTCATGAAGAAATATGGTAAGAATATGAATATTTTTTGTATACTCATTATACTTACCCACACATTTAAGGAATCATTACAAGTACTAAAATTTAATGTAATTTTAAAAGATCAAATTTAAGCTATCTTTCTAATGTCACCTTAGGAAAAAAACAGAGATTGTAAGAAAGGAAAAAATTGCTATACAGAAGATGGTTGAAAACTTTAAAAAGCAGGTAAATGGATTTTGATATTCTTCAATTTCAATTTTTCTTGATTTCGAAAATTTCTGTTTCTGTTAGAATTGGTCACATTTAAGTAGCCCCATATGAATTTTCCCTGGATTCATATGTGATACTGGAATTCAAAATCAGAGGACAAACTAATGGGAGCTCTAAGGATAAGTGTCTTACGTTGTCTTCTGTCCTTTTCAGCCATAAAAAATTTTTAGACACTGAATAATTAATGAACAATTAGGGATGATTAAAACCTGACACCAGACAGTCCAATTCAGTGTAAAAGAGAATACTTTGTTACTTAAAGTTGTGCAACTTTGTCTAAAAGCCGATTATTAGAGAACCCAGAACCCAATAGAGACTGCAAAGTCAACTACATACCATTACCCAGAATCAAGATTTAATGAAAGAGAATATACAGAAAACCCTTACCTCATGATTCTTGTATTGCCTAGCTGTATTGGAAAAAAAAATCTTTTGAGAAATTATGTATAGAGGGTTGGTGGGGTAAGCAGCAGAAAGATCTAAGTTGCTATACCTATTCTTTAGGAGAAATAGAACAGTTTCAAATAATTCAGTTTTCTTTTTAACCAGGTTTTAGAATTAAAAACCAAAAATCAGCACTTGGATTTGGAAAATGCAGAACTTATCCAAAAGAACACCGAAAATGAAGCCAACCTTCAATATCTTCAACATTTAGCACAAATCCTATGTCAGAAAGAGATAGGAAACTGTACATTAGAAGAATGGGGAAAACAAAGTTCAAAGCTGCAAGAGGAGCTAGATAACTGCAAAGCAAAGGTATAATCTGTGGTAATTATAAGTTTTTTAATTGCAATTCATTCTTGAAGATGTCATATGGTAAATAAACTCTTAGTCTAAGTTTGTCCTGTGTGTGAAGGGACTTTAAATTTTTCATATTCAAAGATGATTCAAGAAGTTGGGTGTAGGATATTGTTTGGGAAAACCATAAGAACTAAAGCTAGAATCAATCAATTAACATTAATATATACTTACTAACTGAGCACTTTTTATGTACTAGGTGCTAAGATAAGTTCCAGGGATACAGATACTAAAGTGAGGTTCTGGAACTTTACCTTAAGGAGCTTGCATTCTAACAGGGGTACTCAACTTGTTCACACCTAAGTAAACAGACTATGGTTGTCATCCTTCATTCTTGAAGAGTAACAAAAAATAACATTGCTATGTTGGTGGCGAGGTACAATGTGTTCAGCTGTGACTGACTGACACATAGGAGTTCAGAATGTTCTACCCCACTTCAGGCATAAATATTCCATATGAACATTTGGAGTAAAGATGTCTCTAAATGTGCACTTCTCACATTTCTTTTGAGCCACTGCAATTCTGCTTTGCTCATAGAGTATAACACCTTCTTTGATGTAGTCATGCTGGGAGGTTCTGTACCATTGTCTCCTATGTTTCATAATCAATTCCAAAGTTTTTCAGAGAGACCTTGAAAGTGTGCTTGTATCATCTGTTCTGATCTCCATGTGAATACTTGCCTTGTGTGAATTCTCTGTAAAGTAGTCTTTTAAGCAAATATACATTTGGCATTCAAATAATGTGGACAGCCCATCTGAGTTGTGCTCTCTGCAAGCAGAGTTTGAATTCTTGGCAGTTCAGTTCAAGAAAGGACTTCAGTGTCCAGTACCTTATCTTGCCAGCTTCAAATGGAAGTGATTCAGTTTCCTGGCATGGTGTTGGTATATTGTCTAGGTGTCACAGGTATACAACAGTGAGGTCAGCACAATAGCTTTATAGACCTTCCATTTGGTAGGTAGTCTAATACCTCTTCTCTCCCACATTTTTCTACTGAGCCTCCCAAACACTGAGCTTGCTCTAGCACTGCATGCATTAACCTTATCATCTATGTGTACATTCCTGGAAAGTATACTGCCAAGGTAAGTGAACTTATCCACAGCATTCAGAATTTCTCCATTTGCTGTAATCGATGTTTTTGTGTGGTTAGTGTGGTGATGGCTGGTGGGGCACCTCTATTTTCTTGATGTTAATTGTTGGGCCAGCATTAGTATAAGCAGCAGAGAACTGATCTGTACTGAGTTGCATTTCATCCTCAGAGGCTGCTTTCAGTGCACAGTCATCTGTAGACCAAAAGTCACACTCCAGTTCTCCCTCCACTTTACTCTTGGGTTTGTCACCTTTTCAAGTTACAGTCAGTATACTAATTGATCTTATGCTGTTTTTGTCCTCATTGAAGGGGTCCGACAACATTGCTAAAAACATCATGCTAAAAAACGTGGGAGCGAGCACTCAGTTCTTTTTCACTCTGTTGGTGACTGGGAAAGCACAAGAGCATTGTCCATTACCCATAATTTATTCAAGCATGCTGTCATGAAATTAATGTACAGTACTGATAAACTTCTCCAGGCAACCATATTTTGCCATGATTTTCCACAAGCCCTCATGAATGACAGTATCAAGACCTTGGTCAGCTCAATATACGTTGTATATAGACCTCTGTTCTACTCCTGACATTTGTCCTGGAATTCATGGGCAATAAATAGCATATCAACCATTCCTGAGCCCTTTCTGAAGCCACCCTGGCTCTTGGGTAGATGATCATCTTTTGGGTGAGGGATCATCACGGTAAGGAAGACTGGCAAGAATATTGCCAGCAATGACTAAGACTAAGAAATGACCTTCTGGGATTGTCACAGGACAATCTATTTCCTTTCCCTTTGTTGGAATGGACAGTGGAAGCATCCTTGAACTTCTGGGGGATAACCTCCTCTTGTCATATAACTGAGAAGATTTCAGTTAGCTTTTCTATGAGCTCCTGCCTTAAAAATATCAGCTGAAATACAATCAGGACCATGTGCTTTGCCACATGCAAAGAACCTAAGGGTATTCAAAACCTCTTCTTCACTTGGAAATTTGGCTAGAGAGGGATTGATTTCAACCTGAGGTATATAGTCCCTGGTTTCAGCACTGTGGTTTATTAAGAACACAATGGAAGTATTCAGCCCAACTCTCCAGGATCATGTCCTTGTCACTAATCAATGTGGCTCTATCAGCACAGAGTAATTGAGACATACCACAGATCTTCATCCCATAAATAGCTTTTAGGGGCATCATAAAAGTGCTTTGAATTGTTACTATCAATGTAAAACTGAATTTTATCTTCTTTCTTACTGAGCTGAGAATCCTATATGTCTCTAGCCTTCACTTTCACTTTGCTTTTAATGAGGCCAAATACTGCCTTCTTATCTCATAAACCCTATGGAATTCTCATTTTTCATTGAGCAGCTTCTGAAGTTCTCCATCATTTTGATCAAATCAGTCTAGATAATTTGCAAGCATTCTGGCCCAGAGAAGTAATTGCAGTGCTATATACCAAATCTCTGAAAGCTACCCACTTCTTTTCTGTTCTACTGTGGCCAACCACATATTAGCCCAGCATTTCATACAAGTTAGGAATGAACTGTTCATGCTCAGAGAAGTGTTTTAATCTGTTGACATTTTCTTCTGGTAGTTGTTTTACCTTTGGGTTCCTACTTTTGTTGAATGCAATATTTATTGCATTTAGATAAATCTTTGTGAATAGTGGGTGAATAGTCAGGGATGGGTAATCACTCCTTCTCTCTTGTCTTCAAGTGGCATATTTGGCTGGACTTATATCTATTACACATCAGCTATTTGAATTCTAGGGGTATAATTCTTTTGCAACTCAGGATAAAAATCATTTTTGATAGTTACTCTCTGGTGAAGTAATATTGCCCAAGATCTTAAACTTGACCAACTTAGTTTCCCATCCTCACCATGTGATTGTTTATATTAATTTAGACAGTAAAATACTAGAGTTAGGTGTTTCTGCAGCCTGAGAGTGAGATGAAATCTCCACTTAGCCCAGAAAGTCTCTATTGAGGAATTGTTATAGGAATGCAAATTTTTAAGATCTTCCCTGCTCCTAGGCTTAAGTGTACTTGGAGCCTCTGGTGGGAGGCTTGTTTCTCTGGAAATACTTTGTGATTGCCAGCAATGGGTCAAGAGGGTTGTTACATTCTCTGAGCCTGGAGAAGGCTATATAATCCTTGATGTGAGACTTTGTTTGGGGGCTCACTTTGAGAAGTGTTGTGCGATTTGACCAGATGAGACTCTGGGCAACTGTTGAGAGCCCTCTGGCTTTGAAAACCCAGATGTTGATGCTTCCCTCTCTGGTAACTGATTAGGTATGGATGTATGTAATGGTTGGACAGTTTGGAAGCCTGTCTGCTGAAATGTTTCTCTTTCTTGTAACTTCTGCTTGTAACCTCTGTATACTTTGAAGTTCGGGGTGCTGATCTTTTCCCCCTGAACAAGGTAAATGATATATTTGATTGATTAAGGCAAGATTGTTAACCCATTTTGAGTTGCTTTCCTTTAGAAAAGCAGATCTAAGAACCTGTGTTGGCAGCCACCCTGGGGATGCTGGGGTGCTTGCTGCTACAGGAATCTACTCTTAGTATTCTCTAGGGGGTGTAAGCATTGAAAATCAAGTAGCATGTATAGGTATGGGCTTTTCCGTACATACCTGTGGCTCACTCTGATTATTCAGTGTTCACTCTTTGAATAATTTTCCTCCACCTCTCTACAGGTATACAATATCAAAGGAATGTTTTTCTTCAGGGAGATTTCTAAAATTGCCTGGGAAGGGTCCATAGTCCTCCCTGTACTGAAAGCTTTTGTAGCTCCTTAAAAAAAATTAGCCAGGGTAAGCTTGAAAGTTGTACAGAATAAATACATTATCAAATCTTTAAACAGAAGGGGAGTTTTCTTGGCATATCAAGCAACCAACCTATGCTACCACTAAAAGAAAAGAAAACAAATATTCATTAACCATACATGAAATGGGACAAAGTACCTGCACAGAGATCAAGAAGACAACAAAAAATCAAAAAGCAAAGGATGGCTAACTAAGCAAAATTATAACAGCAACACAATCAGTATGCCTATATAACAGTTATTTTGTCCCTTTTTTGAAAGAGGACCAATGACATAATGAGATGATGCCTTAACTAATGAAATAAATTGAAGTGAGGCAGAGTTGCACCATGTTGTCAGCCTAAGTCCCTCTTCCTGAGTTGTCAAAGTCCAGTGGCAGGACAAAAGTCAAGATGACTGGTGATGACCTGGGATATAATGGATGACCTTGAACAAACTCCATTCCTTTCACAGTGCCTGCTTAAGCTACCTTTGTGGCTGTAGAAATAAATTGTTCTCATCTGCCTTTTCTGCTGGGGAAAGCCTTACCATGCTTGGTGTAAACATTTCTGTCTCACTTACAGGTTTGAGGCCCATTGGTTACCCTCAACCTGGTTTACCCTATCTGCCAAGATGTTTTCCTGGGTGTAGCCTCTGTGCATGCTACAGCTTCTTAGAGCTATAGATGAGATGAATCAAGTGGACACCAAAGATGGATGAGCTGCCCTGAAAAGGTCTGGGTAAGCCCTCAAACCAGATGCTCTTCCTCCTGAACACCACATACACCCCAACATAATAGCCATTACCACATATATGCTAATATATTGAGTAAAAAACAATTAAGAAGCATTAATATGGATGTTATAGTTAAGGGGAATCAAGATAGTGGAGTGAGAGGTAGCATTTTTTGCCTTGGCCTTAGCTATAGCTTCTCTAAAAACATAGAAAGCATGCCAAACCAAATTCTGATCAGGGAAACCAAGAAAAAAGTCACAGTGAGTCATTTTTCCCAGCCCAGAGAAACTTAGGGAGAAAAATAGAAATATCTATAGACTCTGGAGTGTGGGTTATCAAGGAATGCAGCACAGCAGCAGGAGCAGCATGACAGCAGGAAGAAGTGGCAATTGGCTGTTATAGTGGCAGCAACATGAGGGAACAGCCCCGCAGCCATGTACAGTATTAGGACTAAAAACCTCAGCAGAAAGGGATCTCAGGGAACTTTGGTATAAACACAGATAGCAAAGGAATAGTCAGGGTCACAAGGGGACACAAGCATACCTAGTTAAGGAGCATGGAATATGTTCCAGAAACAAATTCCAGCTTTGTATCTTCAAGCCCAAGAGTGGAGATTCATTTCTAACCCTTAGGGCTGGCAAAGAGGACAGAGAAAAGACCTCTTCTAAGAAAACACCACTTTGGAAACAGAAAATTTACAGGCCCCCAGACAGCATTGTGAAAGCAACAGCAAGACATAAAAAAACAGAAGTTAGGCCAGACAGAGAAGACCCAAAAGAGTCCAAAATCAAGAAAGAGGATTCACAAATAAGCAAACAAAAAGAACCTGACCATAAGAAGTTACTATGGTGACAGGGAAGCTCAAGACACAAACACAAAAGACAATGACATGAAAATATCTATAAACAAAACCTCAGATAGAAAATTCAGATTACATACAAGTCCAACAAGAATTCCAGAAAGGCAAAAGGAGATTTTTTTTAGAAAAAGAATTAAATTTAATTTTGAATCATTTAAATGATTTTTTAAAAAATCAAATGACTGATAGAGAATGAAGTGAGAAAAGAAATGAGAGCTGTGCAAGGCATTTTTTTTTCTTTGCCAGGAAAACCCGAAATGAGGATTTCCTTTGATTTATTTGTTTGTTTACTTACTTTTAGTTTGCAACATTCAGTTCTACAAGCTTTTGAGTTCCAAATTTTCTCCCGCTCCCTCTCCTCCCTCCACTGTGATGTGCCACCTCTGGACCTGGTGTCGACCATGTTCCAGATGACAGCTAAAGAACTGAACTCTTCAATGGGACCTCTTGGGGCAGGGACAGCTCTTTGTCCAACTTCAGCTTGAAGTAGCTTTGGAAAAGAGACCTTCACCCTTTACCCTAAGATTTTGAGCCCCATTCATTGGAGGGAGGAAGAATGGGTTTCTTGTGCCCAAGCCCCCACCCTAAGCTATTGTTTTATGTGCAGTTTTTCTATTATCCCAGTTATATTGTTGCAAAGTTCTGTTGAAACCAGTTTTTCCACCAATTATCCCTAAACTCTCATTTATTGTTAAGGTATTTTTGCTATGTATGGGACATGGAAGATTTTGGGGTTGAATGTAATGGGAATGTGAATTGGAAGATATTCCCTGCCCCTTAATACACCTAGAGGGTAATTTGAAGACCTCCCCTGTTTTGAAAGTAAACTCTGTCCCCTAAAAGGCTGAATGTAAGCACATGGAGCCTATGATGGAGTGAATGTGCTGAAGGGTGAAGCAGAGCCCACAGGAAGCTGGGGGCCAGAGCCAGAGAGACAGTGGAAGAGAGAGGTACTCGGGCAAGGAGTCAGATAGGCTCCTGAGTAGATATTGATCTTATATTGCTTTGTGGGAAGGCTAAAGGATTCTGTAGCTTTCAGTGTTATTATAGCTTCTTAATATCTTTGGTACTATGATGGAATTGGCTTACTGGTTTTGGGATTTGGTTTTCTGGTGTATAAATAAATGCTTCAGTTCTGTTCTCTATATGGAGAGTTTGGTATATTCTGTGATTGACCGTCATGAGATATTTAGAGTTGTGGTCTTTATCGTGATTGTGGGCACTGTAAATATTGCATTGGTACTACAGTCATCACAGATACAATGTATTTGTAATTTTGTATAATGCTCTCCTGGTTCTGCTATTCTCACTCAGCATGAGTTTATATAAGTTTCTCCAGGTTATTATAAAGTCTGTGTGCTCCTTATTTCTTATAGAACAATAGTATTCTATTACTGTTGGGGTCCTCTCAGGCTGCAGTCCCGACAGGCTGACCTTACCTATAACCAGGTCTTCGGACGTCTCCGGCCCCGTAGATCCAGCTATGGGGAAAACGCACAACAGAATGCCAGGACTCAGGATCAGGATCAACTGGTTTATTCAATGGCTGCTACATGACTCCTCCGCTACCTGAATACCTGAATTCCCTTATCCCCTCTTCCGGGAGTTTGCTTTATATATATACCTCTGGCTGGCGGGGGAGGAGACAATTTCTGTTGGATGAAGCACTCTCAGTGCACAGCAAAAGTTAATTTGCAAATTTGCAGAAAGCACCTCCAGGTATCTCGGGCCTTCAAGGCCCTTGTACTCCCTCATGCCAAATCCAGGGCCCAGGCCTTAGTAGTTAGGCCCTAACATATTACATTCATATATCACAACTTGTTTAGCCATTGCCCAATTGATGGGAGTCCCCTTTATTTTCACCTCTTTGTCACCACAAAAATAGCTGCTACATTTTTGTACATACAGGTCCTTTTCCCATTTGTATAATCTCTGGAATAAAGCCTTAGTAGTGGTATTGCTGGGGCAAAGGGTATGCACTTTTTTATAGCCCTTTGGGCATAGTTCCAAATTGCTCTTCAGAATGGTTAGATCAGTTTACAACTCCACCAACAATGCAATAGTGTTCCAATTTTTCACCATCTTCTGTAGCATTTATCATTTTCCTATTTTTTTCATGTTGGCCTATCTGATAGCTATGTTTTGGTAGCACAGAGTTGTTTTGATTTGCATTTCTCTAATCAATAGTGATTTAGAATGTTTTTTCATATGTGTATAGATATCTTTAATCTCTTCCTCTGAAAACTGCCTGTTCATATTTGACCATTTATCAATTGGGAAATGACTTGTATTCATATATATTTGACTTAGTTCTCTGTACATTTTGAAATGAGGCCTTTATCAGAGACACTGGTTGTAAAAATTCTTTTCCAGTTTTCTGCTTCCCACCTAATCTTGGTTACATTGACTTTGTAATCAATTTAATGTAACCAAAATTGTCCATTTTTTCTTTCATAATGCTCTCAAACTCTTGTTTGTTAATAAATTCTTTCCTTCTCCATAAATTTGACAGGTAAACTATTCCTTGTTCTTCCAGTTTGCTTACAGTATTAGCCTTTATATCTAGATTGTGAACCCATTTAGACTTGGTTTTGGTATACATTGTAAGATATTGGTCTATGACCAGTTTCTGCCACATGATTTTCCAATTTTCCCAGCAGTTTTTGTCAACTAGTCAGTTCTTATCCCAGAAGCTGGGGTCTTTGGGTTTATCAAACAGTAGATTACTATAGTTATTGATTACCGTGTCTTATGTATCTAATCCATTCCACTTATCCACTACTCTATTCCTCAGTCAGTACCAAGTTGTTTGATGACTGCTGCTTTATAATACAGTTTAAAGTATGGTAGGGCTAGACTACCTTCCCTAGCATTTCTTTTCATTGATTCCCTTGGTAGATAGTCTGGACCTTTTGTTCTTCCAGATGAATTTTGTTACTATTTTTTCTAGTTGTACAAAATAATTTTTTCATAGATTGATTGGTATGGCATTAAATAGGTAAACTAATTTAGGTAAAATCGTCATTATCTCAACCTAATCATGAGCAACTGATGTTATTCCAATTATTGAGATCTGACTTTATTTGTGTAAAAAGTGTTTTGTTGTTGTGTTCATATAGGTCCTTGGTTTGTTTTGGCAGATAGATTCCCAAATATTTTATAATGTCTACAGTAGCTTTAAATGGAATTTCTCTTTCTACTTCTTGCATTTGGGCTTCATTAGAAATATATAGGAATGCTGTGAATTTATTTGGGTTTATTTTATATCCTGAAACCTTGCTAAATTTATTTGGTATCTCAAGTAGTTTTTTATTTGATTCTCTAGGATTCTTTATGTATATCATCATGTCATCTGCAAAGAGTGATAGCTTGGTTTCTTCTTTGCCTAATCTGATTCCTTTGATTCCTTCCCCCTCCCCCCTTATTTGTACAAGGCATGTTGGAAAAAGAATTAATAGCTTGGTAAAATAGGTAGCAGAAAAAGGAAGAAAAGAAGAAAATAACTCCTTATAAATTGGAATTGATCAAGTGGCAGCTACTTGCTATCTTCATGAGACACCAAAGAAAAAATTAAACAAAGTCAAAAGACTAAAAAAATGGAAGAAAATGTGAACTATCTCATAGGAAGAACAACTGATTTGAGGAATAGAACAATGGAGAAATAATTTAAGAATAATTGCAAGATCTTAGACATCATATTTATAGAAATTATAAAGGACAACTGCCCAGAAATCTTTGAATCCAAAGGCAAAGTAGGGATTGAAAGAATCCACAAATTACCTCCGGAATAAAATCCTAAAATGGTATCTCCCAGAAATATTATACCCATCCAGAACTCCCAAGTCTTGGAGAAATTAATGAAGGCAGCAAAAAGAAGAGTAATCAAATACTATGGATCTAGACAGGATCACAAAATACTTCGAAGCTACCACCATTAAGGAGCAGGGGACTTGGAATATGCTATTCCAGAAGGCAAATTGGAACCAAGAATAACCTACCTAGTAAAATTGAATATAATCCCATGTAATGGGAATGTATATTTATGTTGTTGCCATCTTTCTAAGATTGTATTGTGTAAGATATTCCCTGCCCCTAAGCCCTTTGGTAGGCTTAAGTGCACCTGGAGCCTGTGGTGGGAGGCTTATTTTTTGGGAGATACTTTGTGATTGTCAAGAGAGTTGTTACATTCTCTGACTCAGGAGAAGGCTATATAATCCCTGGTGTGAAGCTTTGCTTTGGGGCTCACTTTGAGAAGTGTTGTGTGATTTGACCAGATGAGACAATGGGCAGGTGTTGAGAGCCCTCCCCACCCCCCCCCCCCCCAGCTTTGAAAACCCAGATGTTGATGCTTCCCTCTCTGGTAACTGACTAGGAATAGTGTTGAGCACAACTCCACCCTTCCCTCCCCCAACTGATCAGTGAGCAGGAACTTCAGCCTAGGGTAAACACCTAGCCCAACCCCCGCCCCCACCCGCCACACTGGATATTTCTCCATCCTGCCCCCTTCCCCTACCCCCTTCCGGATCACCTGATATTTCTTCACTAGATATTTCTCCATCCCTTGCCCCCTGCCACCCACTGGATCCTCCCCATCCCTGCCCATTCTAGGTTTCCTGTCTCTCAGCCTAGCGTAAACTTAGCTAGTGTGGGAAATTCAAATATACACTGAGCAATCACTGATTGTAGTTTTGGCTTACGTAACCTGAATATTGAATCTCTTTAAAAACTGGCACACTGTCTGTGCTGACTCACTGTCTGATCTGGGTATGTGACCCTGGCAGTCCCACGGCAGTAAAATCCACTTCCAAATTTTACTCTCAGGGATCTTTTGTCTCACTCCATTCTGGCACAACAATAAATGTAATGGTTGGACAGCTGGAGGCCTGTCTGCTTGTTCTGTTTGTTTCTTTATCTTCTTGTAATTTCTTCTTGTCCCCTGAACTAGGTAAGTGATATATTTGATTGATTAAAACAGTATTGTTAGCTCATTCTGAGTTGCTTTCCTTTAGAAAAGCAGATCTAAGAACCTGTATTGGCAGCCACCCTGGTTATGCTGGGGTGCTTACTGCTACAAATGGTGCCACAAACAGGATTTGTAGAATAAAAGGAAAGTATGGGGGCTGGAATAATTGTTTCCCAGTGGTGGTAGCTGTGACTCTGTGGAGCCATGGAACAGGAGAGAAGAATGGCCTGCATGCTGACTTTGCTGAGGTGAGAGAGGAAATGGTGAGCTGCCTGCATTGGGACTATGGCCATAGCCAGGAGCGCCTGCTTCCTAAGGGAGGAGAATGAACTAGATGACAAGATAAGGACTGTGTAGCAAAGCAGGGGCACTGAATGTGTTTCCTTGCTGCATCCCACAGTTTGGGACCCAGGGGGAAGATGAACTTGTGTCTATGGTGGGTGGTGTGAAGGGCCATGGACCCCCAAGGACCCCACTCTGTTGGTTTTGTTTCCCAGCCCCCTTTCAGGACTTGGAAGCAGGGGCTGGAGCAGTGTGAGGGGAAGGACACCCCCCTCAGCCCAAGAGAACTTTATTTGAACATTTTTGTTTTGGATTGAAGAGATGTACCTGAATGTACTTTGTTTTTGTTTAAGGCCACTTTGGGAACTTTAGTTATATATCTTGCAAATGTGACTGAAGAGACATTAATGCTAATTCAAATGCAAATTGCCTATGCTAAGGGCATGAAAGATCTTGGGGCCAAATGTGATGGGAATGTAAATTTATGTTGTTGCCATCTTTCTAAGATTGTATAGTGTAAGATCTTCCCTGCCCCTGGGCCCTTTGGTAGGCTGAAGTGCACCTGGAGCCTGTGGTGGGAGGCTTGTTTTTCAGGAGATAGTTCAAGAGGGTTGTTACATTCTCTGATCCAGGAGAAGACTATATAATCCCTGATGTGAAGCTTTTGCTTTGGGGCTCACTTTGAGAAGTGTTGTGTGATTTGACCAGATCTGGGCAGCTGTTGAGAGCCCCCCAGCTTTGAAAATCCCAGATGTTGATGCTTCCCTTTCTAGTAACTGACTAGGTATAGATGTAATGGTTGGACAGTTGAAGCCTGTCTGCTTGATCTATTTGTTTCTCTGTTTTCTTGTAATTTCTGTTTGTAACCTGACTTTTCCCCCTGAACTAGGTAAATGATATGTTTGATTGATTAAAGCAAGATTGTTAACCCATTTTGAGTTGCTTTCCTTTAGAAAAGCAGATCTAAGAACCTGTGTTGGCAGCCACCCTGGGGATGCTGGGGTGTTTGCTGCCACATCCCACCCCCCAAAAATTTGACCATGTAATGAAATAAAGGACTTTCAAGATTTTTTGATAAAAAGACAAAAGCTCAATTTTAAAAAACGACCTCTCAAGCACAGGATCCAAAAGAAGCATAAGGAGGCAAACATGCAGGAGAAATCATAAAGGATTAAATAAGAGTGAATTGTTTATATTACTATATAGGAATAGAATCCATGTAACTCATCAGAATTTTATCTTTATCAGGGATGTTGGGGGAAATCTACTCAAATAGAGCAGATTGTGATGATATCAAAAGAGCACTAGAAGGGTGAAAAAGAGGGATACACTGGCAAAGAGGGAAAGGAAAAATGGGGACAATTATCTCACATAAATGGGGTGCACAAGCAAGAGTTTATACAATAATCTTTTGCACCTTCTTTTCTATTTAGCAATTCTACTTTTTAAGGAGTTCTCTTTGGTGAATTTTTATGCATCTTTTTCTTTTTGGCCAATTTTGCTTTTTAAAGAGTTTTCTTCAGTTGATTTTTGAATTTTATTTACTCTTAGCCGTATTCTCTGTTTTAAGATGTTATTTTTTCAGTATTTTTGTGCCCCCTTTACCAAGCTTTTGACTCCTTTTTCATGATTTTCTTACAATACTCTTGTCTTCCCCCTTTTTCTTCTATATCTCTTATTTCATTTTTAAAATCCTTTTTGAGCTCTTTCAGGGCCAAAGACTAATTTACATCTTTCCTTGAGGCTTTGCATGTAACCACTTTGGTTTCATTGTTTTCTACATTTGTGTTTTGATCTTTATTTGTCACCATAGTAGCTTTCTATGGTCAGGTCATTTTTTGTTGTTGCTGTTTGCTCATTTTCATAATTTATTTCTTGACTTTTAACTTTGTGTTAAAGGTGGGCTCTTGTACAGTTCCAAACCTGAGGTTTTTCATAGGGCTGTTTTCAGAGGTAGCTCTGGGGGTCTTCAGGCTCTCAGTTCTTCCAAGGTAATATGATCTAAGAACAGTGTGGTCATTGCTCTTCTGGCCTGTGATTTGGTTTGTGAGCAACTACAAGCACTCTTTTCTGCCCTGGACCTGCAACAGGGCAGTGAAACAGATCGTCACTCTCAGTACCAACAAAGGGTCACCTATGATTTTTTTCTGACCAGTTGTCTGTCTTCCCCTTACAACTTCCGTGCTGAGAACTCCAGAAACTGCTACCAAGGCCTACTGCTGGCTTATTGGTTGTAGCCTGCACTCTCTTTGCCAAACATGGGCTGGAAAATGATTCACTATGATTTTTCTTACATTTTCACATAAGGACTTTATGTGGTACATTTTCTAGATCTCTTGGAGAGAATTTTTTATTTGCTTTTTGTGTAGCAGGGAGAGAGGTGTTTAGTGTACTTTCCCTGCTACTCTTTCCTCTTCATCAATGTAGTTCTTTATATTTTTATTTTTCTTATTTTTTTTGGTAAATACTTTTGTATTTTTTCTAATTACATGTAAAAATAGTTTTTAACATCCATTTTTGTAAGGTTTTGATTTTTAATATTTTTCTTCCACTCTCTTCTCTATGCCTCCTTCCTAAGACCAGCAGGAAAGCAATCTGATATAAGTTATACATGTACAGTCATGTAAACATATTTCCACATTAGTCATGTTGTGAAAGAAGAATCAGAACAAAAGGGCAAAACCATGATAAAGAAAAAATATGTGAAAATAGTAGCTATGATTTGCATTTAGACTTCATAGTTCTTTCTCTAAATGTGTATAGCATTTTTCATTATCAGTCTTTTAGAACTGTCTTAAATAATTGTATTCCTTAGAAGAACTAAGTCAATTGGAGTTGATCATTGCACAGTGCTGCTATTACTGTGTACAGTGTTCTCCTGGTTCTGTTCACTTCACTCAGCATAAATCTTTCCAGATTTTTGAAATCTTCCTGCTCATCATTTCCTGTAGCACAATAGTATTTCATTACATTCATATACTACAACTTATTTAGCCATTCCCCAATTGATGGACATTCCCTCAATTTCCAATTCTTGGCCACCACAAAAAGAACTGCTATCAATATTTTTGCATATATAGGCCATTTTCCCTTTTTTATGATCTCTTTGGGATACAGGCATAGAAATGGTATTTCTGGATCAAAGGATATGCATAGTTTCATTGCCCTTTGTGCGAAGTTCCAAATTGCTCTATAGAATGATTGGATCAGTTCACAATTCTACCAACAGTGCATTGGTCTTCCAGTTTTCCCACATCTTCTCCAACATTTATCATTTTCCTTTTTTGTCATGTTACCCAATCTGATACATGTGAGGTGGTACCTCAGAGTTGCTTTAATTTACATTTCTCTAATCAATAATGATTTAGAGAATTTTTTCACATGACTACAGATAGGTTTAATTTCTTCATCTGAAAACTACCTGTTCATATCCTTTGACCATTTTTCAATTGGGGGAATGACTTGTATTTGTTTAAATCTGACTCAGTTCTCTATGTATTTTAGAAATAAGGCCTTCATCATTTCACAGTCAGTGTCTCTGGCTGTGAAAATTGTTTCCCAGCTTTCTGCTTTCCTTCTTGTCTTGGTTGCATTGGCTTTGTTTGTGCAAAACCTTTTTATTTTAATGTCATCAAAATTATCTATTTTGCATTTCATAATGTTCTTTATCTCTTGTTTGTTCATAAATTCTTCCCTTCTCTGTAGATCTGAAAGGCAAATAATTACTTTACTCTCTTAATTTGCTTATGGTATCAACATTTTTGTCTAGGGTTTAGGGTTAGGGTTAGCGTCAGAATTAGGGTTTCTCTCTGAATTTGCTTATGGTAACAACATTTTTGTTTAAATCATGTCACCCTTTTGACCTTATCTTTGTATAGTGTGTGAGATGCTGGTCTTTGCCTAGTTTTTGCCATACTGTTTTTCAGTTTTCCCAGCAATTTTTCTCAAATACTGAATTTTTATCCCAGAAGCTAGAGTCTTTGAGTTTATCAAACAATAGATTACTATAGTCATTTACTACTGTGTCTCGTGTCCATAACCTATTCCACTGATCTATCACTCTATTTCTTAGCGAATACCTAATTGTTTTGATGATTGATACTTTATAATATAGTTTTAGATTTGGTATGGCTAGGTTCCCTTCCTCTGCATTTTTTTTTCATTACTATTCTTGACCTTTTGCTGTTCCAGATGAATTTTGTTATTATTTCTTCTAGCTCTACAAAGTAATTTTTTGGTAGTTTGATTGGTATAGCACTGAATAAGCAAATTAATTCAGGTAGTATTGTCGTTTTTATTACATTACCTCTGCCTAACCATGATCCATTGATACCTTTCCAGTTGTTTAGATCTGCCTTTATTTGCATGTAAAGTGTTTTGTAATGGGGTTTATATAGTTCCTGGGCCTGTCTTGGCAAATTGATTCCCAAATATTTTATGTTGCCTACAGTTATTTTAAATAGAATTTCTCTTTCTCTTTCTTATTGCTGAACTTTGTTGGTTATATATAGAAATGCTGGTGATTTATAGGGGTTAATTTTATATCCTGCAATTTGCTAATGTTGTTAATTATTTCAAGTAGATTTTTAGTTGATTCTCTGAGTATGCCATCATATCATCTGCAAAGAATGATAGTTTTGTTTTCTCATTGCCTATTTTAATTCTTTAAATTTCTTTTTCTCATTGCTAAAGCTAATATTTCTAGTATAATATTGAGCAGTAGTGGTGATAATGGGCATCCTTGTTTCACCCCTGATCTTTTTGGGAAAACTTCTAACTTATCCCCATTACATTGCTGATGGTTTTAGATAGATACTATTTTTTGTTTGTTTTGTTTTTTAAGGAAAATTCCATTTATTTCTATGTTCTCTGGTATTTTTAAAGAGATGGGTGCTGTATTCTGTCAAAAGCTTTTTCTGAATCTGTTGAGATAATCATATGATTTCTGTTGATATGGTCAATGATGCTAATAGTTTTCCTAATATTAAACCAGCCCTACATTCCTGGTATAAATCTCACCTGGTCATAGTGTATTATTCTGGTGATAAATTGCTATAATCTCTTTGGTATTATCTTATTTAAACTTTTTTGCATCAATATTCATTAGGGAAATTGGTCTATAATTTTCTTTCTCTGGTTTGGCTCTTCCTAGTTTATGTATTAGCACCATATTTGTGTCATAAAAGGAATTTGGTAGAATTCCAAATAGTTTATATAGTATTGGAATGAATTATTCCTTAAATGTTTGGTAGAATTCATTTGTAAATACATCTGGCCTTGGAGATTTTTTTCTTAGGGAGTTCATTGATGATTTGTTCCATTTCTTTTTCTTAAAGGGAGTTATTTAAATATTTTATTTCCTCTTCTGTTAATTTGGACAATTTATATTTTTGTAAATATTCATGCATTTCACTTAGATTATTCATTTTATTGCTGTATATTTGGACAAAATAGCTCCTAATAATTGTTTAAATTGGTGGTGAATTATTTTTTTCATTTTTTAACACTGGCAATTTGGTTTTCTTCTTTTTATTTTTCAATCAAATTAACCAAAGGTTTATCCATTTTATTGGTTATTTCCACAGAACCAGCTCTTAGTGTTATTATTCATTCAGTAGTTTACTTACCTTTTCAGTACTTTTCTTACTTTTTTTTATTAATCTCTCCTTTGATTTTCAGAATTTCTAATTTGGTATTTAGTTTCAGATTTTTAATTTGTTCCTTTTCTAGCTTTTTTTTATTTGCATGCTCAATTCTTTGATCTGTTCTTTCTCTAGTTTATTCTTGTAAGCATTTAGAGATATAAAATTTCCCCTAAACTTTGGCTATATCCCATAAGATTTGGTGTGTTGTCTCATTATTGTCATTCACTTTCATGAAATTATTGTTTCTATGATTTGTTGTTTGACCCACTCATTCTTTAGTATTTAAGATATTTAGTTTCCAATTAATTTTTAATCTATCTTTCTATAGCCCTTTATTGAATGCAATTTTTATTGCATCATGATCTGAAAAGGATACTTTTAATATTTCTGTCTTTCTGCCTTTTGTGAGATTTTTATAGCCTTATACATGGCCAATTTTTGCATGTGTGCCATGTACCTCTGAGAAATTGGTATATTCCTTTCTATCCCCATTCAATTTTCTCCCAAGGCCTATCATATCTAACTTTTCTAAAATTCTATTTACCTCCTTAATGTCTTTCTTGTTTATTTTTTGGTTAGAGTTATCTAATTCTGAGAGTAGAAGGTGAGGTCCTCCACTAGTATAATTTTGCTGTCTATTTCTTCCTGCAACTCACGAGCACAGTTCTTAACAAACTTGTGATGATAACCACAAAATCCCAGAAAAGTTCATAAATCTCTTAGGTTTTGTGAGCATGGATATTTAAGATATTTCTACCTTCTATGAGTCTATTCACAGTTTGTTGTAACATGCTGAGGCCTAAATACTTAACAGAAGCTTTTCAAAATTTATCTTTGTAGACAGCTTCAGATTAACTTCCTCCAACCAATTCAACACTTTCCTTAGTCTTCCCACACTATCTTTGCAAATTTTGTTATCAAAATATACCAGAACTTTCAGCTACTGGATGGTTCTCGCTACTCTGTCTCTTAGAAAAAGGCTAGCGCCTTGAACCACATGTGCAAACTGGTACAGTCTAACTAGAGAGATGAAAACAGTCTTTCCCTTTTCTTCCTGAGACGTGGGACTTTGATAGTATTCACTTTGAAATGCCAAGACTGAAAACTATTGGACAGTCCAGTGCACCTTGAACCTATGGCGTAGTGTACTAATGTACTTTAATTTTTCTGTTTGAAATCTAGTATTTAACGCACAGTCATATCTTGCTATTCTTCTTTGTTACCACCCCCACTGGTAATGCATCAGGGTTCCTAGATTATTTGATGATGCCACTAACCAGCATTTATTTGAGATAAATTCTGAAATCTTTCAACATGAAGACTGTTTGTGGCCTCTGTCTTTTTTTTTTTTAATTTACCTATTTACTTTTAGTTTATAACATTCAGCTCCACATTCCCTTGACTTCCAAATTTTCTCCCTATCCCTCCTCTCCCCCCCACCCACAGTGGCTTACAATCTGATATAGGTTCTACAAATACCTTCACAATAAGCATTAGTCAAGTTATAAAGAGGAATTATAAGCAATGGAATGAACAACAAGAAAGAAGGAACAAAACAAAGCAAAATAAAATAAAATAGTTTGCTTCAATCTGCATTCAGACTCTAGTTCTTTCTCTAGATGTGGATAGTGCTTTCCTTCATGAGTCTTTAGGAGTTAGCACCTTGCATTGCTGAGAGGAGCCCAGTCTATTAGAGTTAGTTGTCACAGATACAATGTGTCTGGAATTGTGTACAGAGTTCTACTCTCCTCAGTCAGCATCATTTTATGTAAGTCCCTCTAGCTTATTATGAAGTCCATCTGTTCCTCATTTCTTATAGCACAATAGTATTCCATTCCATTCATATACCATAATGTTTTTAGCCATTTCCCAACTGATTGGCAACTCCCTGAATTCCAATTCTTTGTCACCACAAAAAGAGCTGCTGTAAATATTTTTATACATATGGGTCCTTTTCCCACTTGTATGATCTCTTTGGGATATATCCCTAGAAGTGGGGTTGCTGGGTCACAGCCTCTGTCTTTATAAAATTTCCAAGGAAACCTCAGGTCCAACCTGTCTACCTGTGACCTCCTCAGTCTTATTACTCCTCAGGGAGTTTTGCATTAGCCATGGATCTAGGGCCCAGGCTTCTGACCTGTGTCTGTCTTAGGCCTTCTTCAGTGATCTGGAGGCTCTTCCTCAAGCAGAACCTCCTCAAACTTCCAGTTCCTCACTCCTGTCCAGATTCCCTAAGGTTTTTCCTTAACCTCTTTCTACGTACTTTCAGGTAGTCCTCCTAGATTTATCATCAACACCTCCCACAAGTTTGGGTATTGACAGAGGATACTGAGCCTCTAATCACTTGTCTCTTTTAATGAACTTCTTCCCACCCACTTATAATCAGAATTAATTCCTCAATGATTATTATATTCCTACCCCATAACACTCTTCCCATCCTAGTGATTCTGAACCCCTGTCTATCAAAATACAAACCTTATTCCCCCTGCTCTTTTTCCTTCTTTCTCATTCACATCCCTTCAGTTTTACCCTTTCTACTCTCTTTCCTTGAATGCTTACCTCAGGGTTAATAAACTTACTTTTGTATTAAGCTTTTCCCTTTCTCACTTCTTTCATCTTCTGATATTCAATGGCATTTTCATCTTGACCTGGCATCTCTGACCAGCCTTTCCAGTGCTATTGGCACTTTTACTCCTGTACTTCACCGCCCCTCTCCAACTGCTTAAAAAACCTTCACTAAATTTGAGTAATCCAGCTAGTTACCATCCTATATGTCTACTTTCTTTCATTGCTAAATTTGAGAAAGCAGTCCACAATTCTTGCCTCCAGTTTGTCTCTCCACTCAGTTCTAATTCTAACCTCATCATTCAATTGAAACTTTTTTTTGAAGTTACCAAGTTGCCAAATGTAATGGCTTATTCTCAGTCCTCATCCTCCCTGACCTCTACTACTTTTGACTCTCATAATCATTGTTTCCATCTAGATACTCTCTTGTCACTAGGATTTCATGACATTATTCTCTTCTAGTTCTCCTATGTGACTGAGCACTCCTAGGTCTCTTTTGTTAGATCTTCTTCTAGGCCACTTCTATTAACCATGCATATTCCCCAAGGATCTGTCCTTGTTCCTCTCCTCTCCTCTTCCTATATTATCTCAGTGATGTCATCACTGGTCAATACATATTTATTAGGCATTTACCATTTGCCTCATGCTGTGTAAAGAAAGGCAAAAAAGAAAAAGGAAAGCAAAGGCAAAAGATAGAATCTGCCATTAAGGAGCTCTCAATCTAATGGGGGAAGACAACACATAAAAAGAAGCTGAAAAGAGGAGGGGAAGGTAAGGGAACCCCCATTCCTGGGGAACTTTTGAGGAGTCCTGCTGATGGTAAATAATGAGATGGCTTATCCTCACACCTCCTTAAATGAAGTATCTGGAAGGAACTCTCCACTATTCATCCTCTATCCTCATCAGTTCCCATGGATTCATTTGTCTCTGCACAGTTGATTCTCCTATCTATTCATAAGTCTAGCTGGACTTTTCTTTGGGGCATGAGCATAAAAGCCACTTTCCCTATTCACTCCAAAGAGAAATGGAGTGATCTACCCTAGATCTATAAGGTAACAGCTTAAACTTAGTCAATTTAGCTTCCCATTCACAACATACGTTTATTGAACAAAGGTCAGTCATGGATAGCTTGCAAATATCTTTATCAAATTAAGCAAGATAGTAATTTTGGAAGCCATACATATTAGTTTTGGCAGTAGAATGGTGGTCAGAAAAAGTGATATGAAGACACTCTCAGGGTTTCTCTGAAGAACTTTGGAATGGATTGCATGAAATGCACAGGACTGTCCAATATGGTGTTCCTTATCAGAGCAGGTGCTGTGTTCTATGAGCAAAACAGAATTGAAGTAGCTCAAAACAAATGCAAGATGCACAGATGTAGAGAACGCACCCCAAATGTCCACATGGACTATTTGTGCTTGAACTGTAGTAGAGCATTCTAAGGTTATATTGGCTTGATCAGTCACCTTTGGGCATATTATAACTTCACTCTAACATAGTGATGCCATTTTGGTCATGTTTGAGAATGAAGGACAACAACCAATCAACCAAGTCATCTTGAGTTTGGGGATACATATACAAAATAAAATTTACAAAACTTTGGTTTGGGGCAGGAGAACTAACACCTGAGGAAGTCAGTAAAGGCTTCTTCAAGGTAGTAGAAGAGACTATAAAGCATATATAATTTTTAAAAATTTTAGTTTCTTTTTTGCTTTTTTTTTTGAAGGGGGGAAGGTAGGGCAATTGGGGTTAAGTGACTTGCCCAAGGTCACATAGCTAGTTTTGCTTTAAGTGTCTAAGGCCAGATTTGAACTCTGGTCCTCCTGACTCTAGCATCGGTGCTCTATTCACTGCACCACCTAGCCTCCCCTAAATATTATATAATTTAACCTTTTCCCTTTAAAAATAATGAAGCTAATGATAGGATCTTGTTTAAGGTCCTAAGTAGTAGGAGCACCATTCATCTAGATCTTCTGATTCTTGATTCAGTACTTTTAAAAATTATCCTGTGCTGCCTTTACATACTGATTCAGCAAATATTTTTAAATGTCTACCATGCCAAAGAACTTGGATAGTTTTTTTACTTTTTGTGCCTCAAATGATGATTTGGAAAATTTCATGGTAGTTATTATTAAGACAATCAAAGGAAAAGATTTTAGTACTATTTCTGCTTCTAATTATCTGTGTGGCCTGGAGCAAGTCATATTCTGAGTCTCTGTTTATTCAAGTATAACATGAAGATATAACACCTATCTAAATCATCTCACAGGCTTGTAGAGATCAAATCGAATGTGCTAATACATATGAGAGCTCGTAGTACCTTATAGAATGCTCTCTGCAAATATAAAGCATCATCAACTTCAGTTTATATGTAATGGTTAAAGGATGCGATGTGGTTAGATGTGTACTTCCCAGACATTTGCTGTAGTTCTCTACAAACATTGACTAGACTTAGTGTGTTTTTTCTGGCCCTAGAATGAATGATGTCATCATTTAACAATGTTCTCTTTTAGTCATCTGATGTGGTTTCTTCCCTGGAGGCAGAACTATCTAAAATAAAGATTCAAACCCATGCTGTCGAAAAGGAAAATTTCTTTCTCAAAGATGAACTGGAAAGAATGAAACAAGTAAGGCAGCTTGCTGCTTAAATGACTTCATAGAATAATTGTGTGAGTTCTTCTCTTCCTTCCTTTCTTCCTTCCTTCTTTCCTTCCTTCCTTCCTTCCTTCCTTCCTTCCTTCCTTCCTTCCTTCCTTCCTGCTTGCCTGCTTGAAATGGTTGCCACTGAATGGTTTGGCTTGTGATTCAGATTTTAATGCAGAATAGGTAAGGATATGAAGAAGTTAAAAAATTATAACGACTGCAACCATTTATTCTGGATTTGTAATGTTTTGTTTTGCTAATGTAAAAATAAATCATCCCCAATTCTACATTTGACTTTTCAAGGATTCTTATTCCAATTTAAATTTCTACTCCTTCAGTGACAAAATAATGTTCACTGAATTTATCTTAGAAGAAAAGTTTTATTACTTATAGCTTGGATTAGTGGTTTTTCTCCCACTTGTGAGTAACTTAGCTTTTCCAATCCACTATGCTTCTTCTATGGGAAATGCAAAACCTTTGTTCTAGAAATATGAGAAAAAATTGCAAGCTACTTTTAGTGAAGCTGGCAACCCAAATAGTAGGTTCATGTTGCTTCCTTACTGGACCACTATTTTTATCCAGTGGCTATGGTGTACAGTATAGGAGTCTTCACTCTCCACCTCCAAAAGTTTTTTTTTTACTCTATCAATTATACTGAATTTGTCTCCATTTAAAACTGGAATTGGTGCTGTTTTGTACTACTGCTGCTACTATTACTACTGCTATCTCTACTACTGCTACTACTACTGAAGCTAAATGTGGGAAGGAAATCTTTAAGAATGAGGTATTAGTTTTGTTTTTGAAACTGGAAGGTTGAAAAGAACAGAAATGGGAGAAAAATACTAATTGTGGGTTGTGAGAAATGTATAACAGATGGAAAGAATAATGCTTATCCTTTAAAATAGTTTCTGGAAGAACATTGAGACATTTTGGAGGCTATGTCTTGATTTCATACCATCACCACTGCCATTTACTTACTAATTTATTTGGGCATACTCTCAAACGTACTCCAAATCTATATATGGTCAGAAAATGTTTTGGCTTGATTGTATTACAAAAGTTGATATTTAAATCATACAATGATACTGGTTCATACTCATCGATTTTGCTAGTGGCTTGTTTTGACAGGGTTACAAATTTTAAAATTATGTAGAAGCAGCATATATACTGTTACAGAAAATTATTTTAGTAGATATAAAAAATAAAATTCCTTTCAAACAATTTAAAATTGTTTAAAATTAACTTAAGAGAGGATCATACTTTATTACTATCTTAAAAGTCTCCAACATAATCAGAGCCAAAGGATATTGCTTGATATATAATAAGATACTGGGCACATGGGGAAGGTTTTAATTATTCATTCTTTTCACATAGACTAACTTAGACATACACACATACACAAATGAAAAAAATGAACATAATGAAAAATAGTGACTCTTAGAAGTCAACGGGGCACAGGGAAACAACAAACAAATGACATGTTTTTTTAAAGTCTTCATTTCTGACCCTAAAGCAAATAGATATTAATTATAGGAAATTGTTAGGAAAACAATTGGCATAGTGGTTTTTGATGCCTTTACACTTTTTTTTCTGCCACTTCACGCCCCAAATCTCACTTTCTCAGTTCAGTGTTATGGTAACAAAACCCAATTCTTGCTTCATTCCTTGTGCTGTCCTTCCTCCACAGTGCTTGTATATAACATAATGCCTACTAGATATTCACTATTCAGTAGTATTTTACCAGGTAAACTGAGTCACATAATTTTAGAGTTGACAGGAACCTCAGTAGCCATCTTGTCCAATCTGTTTCCAAAACGAAGCACAATTCCTATCTCGTCCTTTAAGCTCGATTTCAGAAAACATTCTTTAAGAATGCTTATTGATATTTTTAAAATTTCAGTTCAGCAGGTTAGAGAAACAGAAAGCATTTTGTGAAACTAATTCTAATCTCCTAGAGTTTTTATATAGTCTGAAATATTACTATCCATTACAATGTTTTATTTATAAATACCATTTCATAAATGCAACTTGATATGTGGTGAAAGGATTTTGTTCCTTCATCTTTTTCAGATGCCTAGACATCTAGGTTTCTCTAATTTTCAGAGTAAAATTTCTTGAGTGCTAAGCTACAATGAAAAGTTATTCAAAGAGAAAGCTCTGGGTGAAAAACTAAATTTTTGATAATGTTGTGAGAATATTCTTCCACATCATAATGAATGGAATTTTTTCTCTGTTACTTTGGAAAGGGTACCTACTATGTTAAGCTAATTTCTTCAAATAACATAAATCCTTTTCCACAAAAAAATAATTTAGATGCTATTATATGTCACCAGATCTACTGAATTCTTTATTACAATGGTAATATATTTAAGTTAGTAGTTGTGGATGTTCTTATTCTACAAATCTTCCCATTCTTTTCAGTAATGATAACAACTAGCATTTATATAGTTCCTGTGATGTGCCAGAAACTGGGCTTTACAAATACCACCTTGTTTGGTCCTCACAGCAACCCTGCAAGATAGGTGCTATTATTAAACCTATTTTATAGTTAAACTGAGGCAGATAGAGATTAAGTCCCTTGCTCAAGTCACAAAACTAATAAGTATGTGAGACAGGATTTGCACTCAAGTCTACCTGAGTTGTTCCTGCCCTGTGGGCAGGTTGTGAAGGGCTTTAAAAGTTAAATGAAGGAATTTATATTTTATCATAGAAGCAATAGGGAGCCCTTGGAGTTATTGAGAAGGGGAGTGATATGATCAGAATGACAGGTAATGAAGATCTCTTTGACCAGAGTGAGAAGGACAGAATAGAGTGGGAAAAAGAATTAAGGCAGGGAGAACCATTAAGAGCCCCCTGCAACAATCCATGCAAGAGATAACGAAGACCTGAGCTAAGGTAGTAGCTGTATGTGGGTAAAGAAAGAGTAGATTCAAGAGAATTTAAGTAGGTAGAAAATATAAGATTTGGTAGCTACCTTTAATTGTGAGGTGAGGAGAATGAGGAGTCAAATATAAACACTGCAAGACTGGAAAATGATGATGCATTTGACAAAAATAAGGAAATGTTGAATTTGAAATGTGTCTGAAATATATAGTTAGAAAATGTCCAATAGGCAGTTGGTGATACAGGATTGAATTTCAGAAGAGATTAAAGCTGTTTTTTCACATAAGGGATGATAAGCCCATGGGAGATGATGAAGTTGCCAAGGAAGAGAATATAAAGGGAGAAGAGAAGAAAGTCCAGAGCAGAAACTTGAGGCTGAGAAGTACTCAACTAGGTTGAGAGTATAAGGCAAGAAAAGAAAACTGCAAAAGAGGATAAAAGAGAAATGTTGTGTTTAAAATGAAGCTGGGAGTCAAGAGTTCTGTCCATTTTTCTTTCCTATATTTCCATTTTGCTAATAGTTAACTATTTTCATATGCATAATAGACTTAAAATTTGAAGTAAGTTAATCTTTTGTTTTGTTTTGTCCTCCCCCCAATATGCATATTCCTATAATAGTTAGCAAAATTAAGATTTCTAGAGAGCGAAATTGCAACTATGAAGCTAGAACAGAAGTCTTGGGAGGACCAAAGTGAAACACTGAAATCACAGCTTGCAGCTTCCCAGGAGAAGGTAAAAATTTCTTACTTTTTTCACCCCTTGTTACTGCATCTTTTATATATATTGTTTTATTTCATTTACTAAAAGGAAACAATGAAGATAGCTAAATTGACATAATAATACATATGAATATACAAGAAATATCTTTAATTACATATTTCTAAACCCTTTCCAGTGACCTACTTACTTTAAGCGATATTTGTCATGATTATAGTACAATGAAAGAATTTGAAACTCACTGCTTCAAAATTTCTTGTCGTAGGGTTCCTAATTATCAAAATATGAGAGTAATAAATGTACTTATGCCCTAATTTGAATTTCCACTTGACAAAGATGGCTTACAGTTATATCTTATACTATTTATATTTTCTTTTAAACTTTCTCTATGGCTAAAACTTTAATTAATTTAATTTCTGAGGCTAAAATTTAATAAATTTCATTTTAAGTTATTTTTATATAAATATTCTAATGTGGGAATATATTGAAAAATCTATTAGGTCTTCAAGTGTATGATAACTATTGTTACCAGCAAATAAGTTTAACTCTGAATTCTGCTAGTAGATAGTAGGAACTATCAAATGTAAGCTTATTATGTGTTAATAATTTTGTACATTATAAGTTTCTTGAAAGTTGAAGCCATATCATTTCAAGTGCCGTGAACATTGTAAGAGCTCAATGCATATTTGGTTAATTGATTGTAATTTTGAATCAAGTTTGGTAACCCTACCAGACAGCTGAGCAATTTTTGCAGTGCATTGTTCCACGTGTTCAACATGTTATCGTCATTAAAAGTTATTTAATATCATCTAATTAGGTGTAATATCAACCAAACATTTTACAGAGGTTTGTTTCTACTCTTCAGTAGCAAATCTAGCATTGACAATAGAGCAGAAACATTAAACTGATGACTGAACAGCATTATGTTATATGAAGCATCCTACTAGCAAAAGAATGACTAAGAGGACTCAAATGAGAATGTCGATGAGCCACTTTATAACTCTTGGTTCTCATCACAGTACTCTAATGTACCTAACGGTTCATCATAGATAGCCTTTTCTTTTTCTGCCTGTGTTTATCTGGTTTGACAGGACAAAGAACAATCTTTTTGGACATCCATCTAGCACATTATGTGTTATGATCCACATTTATATTCCAATTTTAGGTGTTCAATAACATTCCCTTAGGAACCTGTGGAACTATATTATAATTCCTTTTTTTAGATGGAAAGGTATACTATATGAGCAAATAAGAGCTTATTTCCTGAATTCACCAAAATCGTACACATTCTTGTCTTCTACTGAACTAAAAGACAAAATGAAAGTGCTGAATTATAACATATGATTCTTGCTTTACATCAGTTGACTTAATGTAAAGAATTCTTTTTTTTAAAACAAATGCTTTATTAACTTCTGTTTAACATCATTTCCACCAGATTTTGAGTTACAATCATTTCCCCCCCCTGTTATTCCCCTACCCACCCTCCCAGAATAGCAGTCCCGCAAGATATCGCTTCCTCCAATCTGCTCTCTCCCATACCTTCTCCCATACCCCCTTCGACTTCTCCATTAGAGGAAGGTGAATCTCTGTGTCCCAATGCCTGCACATCTTATCTCCCAATTACATGCAAAAGAGTATTAATAATAGTATTTATATATATTTGAAACATTTAATCTTAAGACCTCGAATTTCAGATCCATTTCCTTCCTCCCTTGTCACCCATTCCTTCTTGGTATATAAGTAATTCAGTATATGTTGTACATGTCTAGCTGTGCAAAACATTATCATAGTAGATATATTGTACAAGGCTGCTTATAATTCCCTCCCACTCATCCCACCCCACCTGGTCCATTCCCTACAAGATCCTGTCCCTCTTCTATAGTGGGTACTTCCAACCTCCCTCTCCCCAAGATGCCCTCCTATCCATCATCCCTCCTCTCATCCCCTTCCTATAAAGAATTCTTTTTTTTTTAAAGCAATTGGGGTTAAGTAACTTGCTCAAGGTTACACGGCTAGTCATTATTTATGTGTGGGTGCTCATTTTCTGAGGCCGGATTTGATCTCGGGTCATCCCAACTCCGAGGCCTGCGCTCTTACTCACTGCACCACCTAGCCGCCCCTTTAGGGCAATTGGGGTTAAGTAACTTGCCCAAGGTCACATGGCTAGGTTTTTGTTTGTGTGGGTTAAGTGTCTGAGGCTGGCTCCGAACTCAGGTCCTTCTGACTCCAGGGCCGGCGCTCTACTCACTGCGCCACCTAGCCGCCCCCCTATAAAGAATTCTTAAAGAAATCCACATTCCAAAAAAAAAAATCACCTATGTTAACTTTAGTGTACAGTACTGGTGCTTTCTCTTTTTCTCCATACCACCCCCACTGGCTTGTGTGGCCCCTGCATATTTATCTCCTCTTGCTTTGACTTCTCTGCCTCTGGCCCCCATGTGCCCTTTAAACATGCGCTGGCCCCCTCCTTCCACAGGTGGGCAGCCCCCTTCCTTCCTCCCTCTCTTCCCCATATCTGTGCAGTTTGCACTACATAAAAATCTTCTCAGAAAAGACCATTATATAAAACAAGAACTGCCTTTACTACTACAGAAGTAGAAGGAACCTTGATAAGTTGTCTCATCAATTCCATTGTATTCATAGCCATATTATTGAAATGCTGAGTGCTGAAATGTCAAAAGAAAGCATGTGGATTATTATGAATATTTGGTTAATTGATTGTAATTTTGAATCTACAAGAGATCAAGTTTGGTAAAGTACATATTTGTCTTTGGAATTCAGGTTCAGAATTTAGATGACTGTCTACAGAATGCTAACATTCAGATGTCCCAAATGAAGTCAGACCTACAAGTGACCCAGCAGGAAAAGGAAGCCTTAAAACAGGAAGTGATGTCACTGCAGAAGCAACTACAGAATGTCAATGGCAAGGTAACTTATACAAGGGAGGCCAAATACTGGGCTTAATTTAAGCATAATAAATGATGACATTTTCATGGAGAAGGGAAACATATAACCTGGCTAAATGATCATTCAGGGTCTAAATAATATTAGACCAGACATGGAGGAAATTAGGCTGTAACAAAGTAAAAATCTAAATAAAAATGGAATATGCAAGTCAGTTGTATTAACAGTAAACTCCTTAGACAATTCATTCTCATTGCTGACAGAACTATTGTAAGTATGAAATTAAGGCTGTTAAAGATTTTAACAACTAAAATATTATTTTAAGTGATCTGCAACATTACTATTACCTCAAAACCACATAATATATTTAATATAAGATATAAATAATTCAGGACTGAGATCATAACTATTAGCTATAGAATTTTAGAAGTGAAAAGAACTTGAAGCAATAAAACTCATTTTGACTTGATCATTTTATCTATCAATGGTAATTTTAACTGACTTGTTTTGGTTTTGGTTTCTTCTCCCTGGAGGTTTGGATGCCAATAATATTTAATAATGGTATTTAATGATAGTAGTGTAGTTTTTAATGACTTTTGGGACATTCACTTTTTCAGTCTGTAAATCTTCCTTTTATTTAATATCTTGGGGCTTAGCTGACTATGTATATTTAGGTTTTTTAAATGGAATTCTAAAGTCAAAAATTCATTTTCAGTAGCTTAAAATTTTGTACCTGAATTCTCATCTCAATTATGTGATTGACTTGTTCATGAAATTCTCTCTCTCTCTTTTTTTTTTTTGCTTTTTGGAGGGCAATTGGGGTTAAGTAACTTGCCTAAGGTCACATGGCTAGGGTGTGTGTGTGTGTGTGTGTGTGTGTGTGTGTGTGTGTGTGTGTGTGTGTGTGTATGTGCTAAGTGTCTGAGGCGGGATCCAAACCCAGGTCCTCCTGATTCCAGGGCCAGTGCTCAACTCACTGCACCACCTAACCCATCCAAACAAAATTCTTTAAATAGATTTGCCTGTATGAAATAAAGTAGAACATACTAGAACTTTGGTGATTGTTACCTTTCATACTTATAAATTTTTAGAGTTCAGGAGGCAGCTAGGTGGTGCAGTGAATAGAGCACTAGCCCTGGAGTCAGGAGGAGCTGAGTTCAAATCCAGCCTCAGACACTTAACACACACACAAAAAACTAGCTGTGTGACCTTGGGCGAGTCACTTAACCCCAATTGCCCTCCAAAAAGCAAAAAAATAAAAAGTTTTTAGAGTTCATTTTATTAAGAACTTTTGTGCTGAGCCTAAAATAATAATGACCAAAGTTCTAAGAATTATTAAGTTTATAGGGACCAATTATTCTTTCAGGCTATCTACCTATAACTTAATATTATTATGAAACTGAAATTTTTCTATTCAATAATATTTAGTGTTGCATTGAAGGAATTATTTTTGCCAAATAATATTTTCAAACAGTGAATTTTAAAACTTCCCATGCCTCTAAAAATGATGATGAAATTACTATAATAGTCTCATTAGAAAAGAAAGTTACCATTCAAAATTTTTAACATAATAGTGTTAGTGAGTAACTACAGAAATTTTTTATTAGTTAATTTTAAGGTCCAATACTCTTTCTTTTAAAGAACTGGCTTCCAGAACTAGCCATATGTCCTTCAGGGTTACAGAACCAGCAGAAATTGCTGTCCTGGCATATATTGGGTCATCCAGTTGACCAAGAACAGCAGCTGTTAATGCAGGAGAATGCAAGACTTCAAATTGTAGTGCAGAACAGAACTCATACACTCCCAAGAAAAGGTAATTAGAAAAGTTGCACATACCAACAGGTTATGACTATATTCGAAAAACATTAAAAGAAGAGTTTTGAAATGTTCCTAGAATAAATGATTGGATGGGAACTTAAAGATCATCTAGGTAATTTGTTGTTACTTTCATGTAATGATTTTATCCTAAAATATTTATAAAATACCAGAGGAAGGAAAGTAATCTTCTTAAAAAGCTGTTTATGGTAAGAATTTTGAGAAAAAATATTGATTTCTGGAAGTTCTTTAAAAATCTGATTCTTGGGGCGGCTAGGTGGCGAAGTGAGTAGAATGCTGGCCCTGGAGTCAGAAGGACCTGAGTTAGGATCTGGCCTCAGATACTCAACACACACAAACAAAAAAAACCTAGCTGTGTGACCTTGGGCAAGTTACTTAGCCCCAGTTGCCCTCCAAAAAGCAAAAAACAAAAACAAAAACAAAACAAAACAAAATCTGATTCTTCATATTTAAACTATAAAGTACTATATAAATATCAGTTATAAATTTTCAAAAATGATATTTTATTTTCTCTTCATTACATGTTAATACAATTTTAAACAATTTTTTAAAAGAAAGTTTTGAGTTCCAAATTCTACCCCTTTTTTTCTCCACTCCCCACTCCTTGAGACAGTATGCAGTCTTATATAGGTTATCTATGTGCAATCCATTACAAAAGCTACTCTTTCCCTATGTATTTTAAATGTCAGACTTTCATCAAAGATGTTTGATACAAGTGTTTTATCTTTCCCTTTTATTTTGACTGAATTTTCTTTGTGCAAACCTTTCTAATTTAATGAACAAAATCTTTTGTCATTTATATTCTCCTCTATGTCTTGAAATATATGGCCATCATTCTTCCTCTAATGTCTTTATACAATTATCTTATGTATGCAGAACATTTATCCATTTGAAATTGATGGTAATAATCTGATTAAGATGTTAATCTCTGCTTCAGTAGTTTTTGTTTTGGGGTTTATTAAGCACAAGACTGATTGTATTTATATGCTTTTGAGTCCTACATATTTCATTTCTTCCACTAAACTATTTTCTCATGTCTTTTTTTTTTTTATGAGTGTTAGATAATTTTGATAAATAACTCGTCGTAGGGGCAGCTAGGCAGCGCAGTGAATGGAACACTGGCTCTGGAGTCAGGAGGACCTGGGTTCAAATCTGGCCTCAGACACTTAACACAAAAACGAGCTGTGTGACCTTGGGCAAGTCACTTCACCCCCATTGCCCTCCAAAAAAATATCTCTTTGTAATGTTATTTTAGACAGAGTAGTTTTAAACCTCTTTCATTTCTTCTGGGTTTTTTCTTCATTATTTCCTTTTTAAAAATTTCTTCCTCAAAATTCTCAACTTTCTGTTTCTGTGTAGGAGTTTTGTTATTATTCTTTAGTTCCTGAGGCAGAATGGGGCAAAGTAGAGATGGGTTCAGCTCACGTGTTTAGCAGTTACTGTTTGTGGATGTTTCATTTAATGTTGACAGCCCCTAATGACTAACTAACATATGGGCTGTGATCTTCACTGGAGGAGGGAGTTCCCACACTAGCAATTCTTATTCTGACAAAATCACAGGGATCTTGTATCATAAAAATGAGCCTTTTGCTAATTTTCATGTATAGCACTAAGTAGGAACCTTAATTTAAATTATATCATTTTTATATAATGGCGTGCACAAAGAATATTGACTCTTTACTAGCAGGATGACTTTGGGCAAGTCAGTTGAACTCTTTGAGCCTCAGATTTCTTACCTGTGAAATGAAAGGTTTGGACTCAATGACCTCTAAAGTTCCTTCCAGTTTTTGATCTGTGATCCCATGACTCTTTCTCTAAGTGTTGCTTGGTAGTTATATTTATTTAAGTCATGTGTGTCTTAGTAGGTTAACTCCCATGTATTTTAATGTACTTTGTAGTTATTTCAGTGACTGTTTTTAAAAAACATTTCTAATCTATAATAGGTTAGTCAAATGAATAAACTTGAAGAAGAATTGGAAACAATTCATTTGGAAAACCAAAGCCTGAAAAATAAACAAGTAAAAGTAGATGAGGAGACGATGGAGGTAAGTTTTTCACTAACTGGCCATGAAGACTGTTTTATCTCATGTCCCATTTGTTAGGCACAGTATTAATTATCATTATTTAATACAAATTTGTGTATGTTTATCTAGCTGGATTTTTCAGAACATTCTACTTATAGAAGAGAATTTTGTATTCCTGCATACACCAAAATATCTCCTAGACATGGTCAGATTATTTGCTTTAAAACACCCATATAGCAGAAACAAAAGAAAATTAGAAAACTGTCCCAAACAAGGCAAGCACAAGTACCAAAATGTTCTATTGCATGGGGAAAAACAACTAGAAAAAAACCCCACTAAGTTAAAAATAGTATCAACAAAATAATAACAGAGGGTCTATTAAGAGTTTTCTTGGGGTGGCTAGGTGGCGCAGTGAATAGAACACTGGCTCTAAAGTCAGGAGGACCTGTGTTCAAATCCAGCCTTAGATATTTAACACTTACTAGCCATGAGACCTTGGGCAAGTCACTTAACCCCAAAAGCCTTCCAAAGAAGCAAAAAAAAAAAGAGATTTCTTACTAAATGTACACAAAGAGATATGGATGAAAGCAAAATTTTAAAAGTAGTGATGTTGGAGGAATAGACCTGTAATACCATGAACTAAATAAACCTCAAGACATCCTACCTATGAGTAAATTAATGTATGCTGTAGAAGTAAGATACAGAATGGGAGAATGCCTAAAAGGGAAGGAGAAAGAAGATAAGGGAGAATTTGTGATGTGCCCTAATCAAGTCAATAGTAAACAATGCAGGGAAAATAATTCTTGTAGACGCTCAGAAAAAAGGCCTATCAGAGAATGGAAGCAAAAGGGGGGCATGGAAAGAGGAAGGAAATCAGAGTTTAGTGGTGAGAGGAGGGTCCCACTGAGGAGTATTTCCACAAAGGCAAAGATATATTTTATGATGAGAGATGGGAAGCTTAAAATTGGTGTAATTAGTAAGGAACTGAGATTTAAAGAGACCACAACTTCAAGAGAATGTTGTTCTGCCCCCATGGACAGCATCTTTTTTCTAGAAAGGGAGTCACAGCTTGGAGGACGGTCAGGTGGCAATAGGCATTAAAAAAGTTGATAGACATGGACCTAGAGAAAAGATTTATTAGCAAATGGGGGAAATTTTCATGAAGAGGGCATGGAATAGTAATGTACCTCATAATCAGGGACGCAGAAAAACATTTACTGTGGCATGATACTGCGATCCTCTTGATCTGCAGAAATTGGTGCATTGAGTAAAGTGCCACAGAACTGATGGGGAGAGAACAAAATAAGGCAATAAAATACAAATTGTTTAGTAGCTTTAACTCTGTGAGGAATATAGAGATTAAAAAATGAATGTAAAACATAAAGATAATAAATAAAAACATAAAGGTCTAGAAGAGTCTTAAAGAGGAGAGAATTAATGAAGAGAATGAGAGAAGGAAAGAAATTCTTTTTGGAAAGACACGCAGAAATGAAAAAACCCAGCAGAAATTGAAAGGGAGACGAAGGAAGTTTTTACCTTACTTAACTGAGAGAAAAAAGAGAAGAACTTAGATCTGAAAAAAAAGAAATTAATAAGTTAAGTTCCAAAACTATGGGAAATTGTGACAAACGAGAAGGAAGGGGTTGAGAGTGAGGGGAAGAGAACCTGAGGGGATAGCACTACTTTTAAGTATCTTAAGCTAAAATAAAAAGACAAGAAGAGGAAAAAATGCCTCATTCAGAAAAAATATGTATCAGACACCAGTGGAGAAAAATATAAACTTAACTTTGCCAATGTAAATAGATTGTTCTAAAAAATATAAAAGGGAGGGAAATATTGGATAAGAAAACAAAACCCCAGGGGCGGCTAGGTAGTGCAGTGAATAGAGCACCGGCCCTAGACTCAGGAGGACCTGAGTTCAAATCTGGCCTCAGACACTTATCACACACACACACACACACACACACACACACACACACACACACGTCATGAGACCTTGGGCAAGTCACTTAACCCCAACTGCCCTCCCCCCCCAAAAGTTATATTTAATACAAATACATATTCAAACTATCTTATTCTTCCAAACTCCTTATTCTAACTGTAAGTTTTTATTCACTGAGAAAATTAAAATATGAACCAACTCCACAGTAATAGTTAATCTCTAACCCTCACAAATGCACCTAACATTAAACATATGGAGAAAGGTATAATAATTTGGAAGGAGCAATGACAAGTATAAATCTAATCACTGTAGTGAGCTAGATAATTTTGTTACATTTCCATAAAGAATGTGATTGACCTCTGTACTTTATATATATAATGGTACTGCATGTCATTATTAACAGAGATTTATTTAAGCAGTATACTGTGCTACATCAAAATCCCAGTAACGTGGCATTGGAAAATCACCCAAGTTTTCATAATAATAGGCACCACCAAGTTGACCATATTAGAGAAAGAATGGAATTTGTTACCTTCAGTGATAACTGTATTGAGTTCCAAAGAGAAATTAAGTTCATAATTAAATATTTGTTGAGTTGAATTGTTTTGAATTGAAATCAATGCCATTATTAAGTTAATGAACTGAGGTCCCTTACAATAGTCAGTTGCTAACTTGTTCACAACATCATTGTTGTATTTAAATGATATTTATACTTGTTCAGATACTAGATTCAGAGTTCATTATGATGCTTAATCCATCCTTACACCAACACAATGTGATGTTCCTTCTGCATCATGGTTGTCTTATGGTGCCCAGAGAACAGTTTCTATAGCTTCAAAAACAATTGGTACACGCAGAATGGAGAAATCAACTCTTATAGGATGAATTTGCAAATAGGACCTCTGAAGCCAACATGGCCCAAGTAAAAGTTCTATTACTATATATTAGTAGTCTCAGATAGCATTGGCTTGATGAACTGTTTCATTTTTCTGTTTGCTTTTTCCTGTTCATTATTTAGTTAATAGCTAACATGTACAGTGATTACTATGTGCCAACACTGTGCTAAGTGCATTAGAATTATCATCTCAATTGTTCCTCACAACAAACCTATGATGTAGGTACTATTACTATCCTTATTTTACAGATGAATAAACTGAGGCAAAAAAATTGTGTGATTTGCCTAGGGTTACACAGCTAGTAAGTGTTTGAGACTATATATGAACTCAAGTCTCCCTAACTTGAAGCCCGGTGCACTGTTCACTGTGCCACTTAGCTGCCCAACTTTATGTGAACATAGAATTTTCTTTTGTTATGCCAATTCAAAAAGGGAGTAAAAAATCTGTTCCTAATGAAGAAATATAAATAACCTTTGTTCTGTAAGCAAAGACATGTCCATAGAGATACATTTATTGTTGTATTGGAACATTTGGCATCTGGGATATGTTAAATATATAAATTTCTAGAGTATGAAATAGGTTCTCTAGATGCTTCAAGAGGCAGCTGGTGTTTGGAGTCAGGAAAACCTGAGTTCAAATCCAGCCACAGACACTTACTAGCTGTGTGACCCCGGGCACTTACCTTTTTTTTTTTGCCTAAGTTTCCTCCTTTGCAAAATGAGAACAATAATAGCACTTACCTCACAGATTTATTGTGAGGATGAAATGAAATAATATTTGTAAAGTGCTCAGCACAGTGTCTGGAACACAGTAGGTATTATATAAATGCTAGCTGTTGTGCTGTTATCATTATGTTGATAAAACACCAGATTCCCTTTAACACAGAAACAACTTGAAATTATCACTAAAAAATTGTCAGATTCCAAGAACCTTATAAAACACAGAATTTCTTCCTTGAATGGCCACTCCTAGCAAAGTAGCCTAAGTTTTCCTTTGCAGTCTGTACTATAGTCTCGTCAGACTCAGTTGGATAGTTGCAACTAAACTCAATAATGGTGAGTCAAGAGAGATTTGTAGGTGGAAGAAGACTTAACAAGCCATATGACCATGAATTATTGGATTTCAGAGAAAATAAATCTTTACATCTAAGAAAACTAAGGGATGGCTGTATTCTGTCACTCAAAAAGCCACAAAGAGAGCACAACTGTTGGAGATTCTAAAGGTGACATTAGCATTTACTTATTAAAAAATTGTTTCCAGGAAGTCTTAAATATGTTTCACTCTAAAAGGGCTATTGAAGGGCAAATGCTCCTTCAAGGTGTGCCTGTCAGGCATACTTAGTCCATGTTCTATGCACATCTCTGTTAAAGACAATTTCTAGAACATTAAAAATCTTGTCATTTTTAAAAAAATATACAGAATACCTCTTCTTATCAGTAGGTATTATCTCACCTTTCCTGTATCTTACTAAGTGCTATCTCTTTTCAAATATTCTTACAGCATATTTTCCAATAGTTCCCTAGATCCTTGAGCTCATCTGTTTTAGTCCAAAATCTGGAAAAACCTAAGGACACAGTAAGAATTGGTAAATTTGTGAAATGCTTAAGTGACTTCTTTTGCATTCTCATTCATTGAATAGATTGTCTTTCCCACACTTAAGTACAGTTTCTTAACTCTTTCTGTAATTTCCTATATGGTAGTTCTGAAAATTGACCATTAATGTTGTTGTTCCTCTTATATTTTGTGAGTGGGACTTGTTACTTTCGGCTACTTTATTATAGCTTCCTTTTTCAAAAGTGGGCCCTGAGTCACCTGTGTGTCATATGTGTGTTGATTATATGCTTTTAGAATGTGTTGATGATATTCTGTGTAGCCTATTTACTTAAATTTCCAGTAATAAATATTATTTTCTAAATAAAGTTGCAGAGTGGTGGTGGTGGAAACATTATACCTTTGCTTATATTATAAAATTTTGAACTTGGAGTTTTTATGGAAATAAGGAATAAAAATAGTTTTGCAATAATTGGTCTCATGAAGAAGCTTTTTTAAAGGAAAATATTCTGTCATATTATCCACAAAGAAAGCAAGTAAAAGTCAACAAGCATTTAAGTGCCAAGAACTGTGCTAAGCTTTGGGGTACAAAGAAAAGCAAAAAAGCAAAACCAAAGCAAAAAACCCAATCTGTTTGTTTTCTTTCTTAAGGACCAACAATCTCATATGCAAGATAACGTGCAAAAAAGCTTATATAGGACAAATAGGAGATAATCTTAGAGGGAAGCCTCTGGTGTTAAAGGGAATCTGGAAAGGTTTCTTCCAGAAGGTGTTTGGTTAAAACCTGAAAGTTTAGAGGCAAACAGGCTAGGTGATATACAGATTCATATTGTTTATTCCCCTAAAGCTAGAGGAAACTAACAAGCTTGTACATACAAGGAACCAAAGCCTAAATTCTGATTGCCTAAACAAAAGAATGATTAAGCTTAAATACATTTTAGAACCATCCAAATTCAGGGTGGCTGTGTCATTCAAATATATGATCTCCATAAATATTTAATCATTGTATGAGAAAGAAATTTTCTTAATTGAATAGATGGTAAATACAATAAAATAAGAGAATTGACAAAAGTGTCGATTGAAATTGTGACTCAGGATATCTCTTGTTTTCTTTACCATTAACATGACATAATCTAGTATAAGTCCAAAAAATATTAAGATAAGAAAAAGTCCCATTTCTCAAGTTAGTGTCTCAGGTTAAGGATTGTATCCTTAATGGCCATAAAGTAAGCCCCAAATGGCTTTGTTGACATAGAAAGAGGTATTCTCTAAGTTTACTCAGAGAACAAAGAAGCTGTTAGGCCCAGATTCTTTTTCTGGCTGATTAGTTCAGGCCCTGGTCCTTATTGAAGTTGTTAAATTGATATTAAATGATTATCATTTTCTCCTTTAAAAACAGTTTAAATTTTCTACAAGACAAGAAATTGTTATTGTTATTTCTTTTAGTTTGGCCATTGTAATATGATTTATGTCGAAACAACAGTCATAAATGCTTTTGTTTTCAGCTTGCTCTGAATCATTTTTATTTATACTATTTATGGAGCGGTGATTGGATTTGGGCTTCTTGAAGGGGCATATGCTATATATTTTCTCATTCTATCTGTTATAACTGTTTTTAAGAGAAGGCATTAATTTTTATTTGGAATTTGAAGAAAATCAAGATTACTTATACTTGTTTTGTATAAGAGATTTTTTTTTTAGCAGAGAGGTTTTTTGGTTAAATTGTGATGTAATAAATTTAAAAAGCTTTAAAATACAAGTTTCTTTGCTCTTTCTCTTTGATTAATTTTGTCATATGCAGTGTTTTGATTCATAAGTCATACTTAATTTGGAGGGCAATAATGTTGCTTTGAAATATGGATTTTTTTCACCTACACAGGTGGAAAATGGGTATTCTTCCATTTAAGAATGAAACAGATAAAGCAGGCCAGCACAACTTTCTGCCCCTGGGCTACTTTTAGCATGGCAAAGGATTTCTGGCGTGAAAAAAATGTAGATGAAAATTTCCTTTTTATGTAGAGGAAATCCTTTGGGGTGCTTCTAGTGGCTGCAGACTGCAAATTGTGCAGGCCTAAGATAAATATGTTAAACATAAATATTAGTAATATTAACTTAAAATAATAAAACAAGGGGCGGCTAGGTGGTGCAGTGAGTAGAGTGCCGGCCCCGGAGCCAGAAGGACCTGAGTTCGGTTCCGACCTCAGCCACTTAACACACACAAACAAACAAAAAAAAACCTAGCCGTGTAACCTTGGGCAAGTTACTTAACCCCAATTGCCCTTCAAAAAAAAAAAAGCAAAAAAAAAAAAAATAATAAAACAAATCTCCAAATATTTTTGACCATAGTGTTTTTTTGGGTTTTTTGTGTGTGTGTGTTTTTTTTTTTTTTGCTTTTTGGAGGGGGGATGGCAGGCAATTGGGGTTAAGTGACTCGCTTAAGGTCACGCAGCTAGTAAGTGTTAAGTGTCTGATTTGAACTCAGGTCCTCCTGACTCCAGGGCTGGTGCTCTATTCACGGTGCCACCTAGCTGCCCCTGAACATAGTTTTTTTCGAGGTCTGATATTTTAGGGGAAAAATTTGAAATCAAATTCTAGATTGTATTTTTAAATTTTTCTGATTTTAAAATATTCACGTTTAAATAACCTCTTTAATGGCGTAGTAAATGTTTTCCTTCAATAGCTTTTGTACTCTCTTAGTAGAACGAAAGTTTCTTTAAAAAATTTCATCATCTTAAGACCAAGCTTTCTGTTACCAAACCCCCTAATTAAAGACTCTGTAGGTAGATCAGATCAGCTACAGTTTCTAGTCCACAGGTATAGTCTTTGACAGCTACCATGTAATGATAAAGCATCCAAGTTGGAGTGAAGTGGAAATATTGAATAAGTTCTGATCATTTCAACTTATAAACACATGCTGGCATTTGAACATGTTTAGTATCCCTATGTGGTCAATTCAGCTTTTTTTAGGGATACCTTTTAGAGATTCTTTTAAATCATAGAATATGCCAATGCCAAGTAAAATCTAGATTTTGCTTTTGTAGCCTTTTAGCAGGTCCTATTTGAAATATCAAACCTTTATTTTATATTTGAGAACTTTAGTGATGATCTTCAATACAACGAATGCCTTGCCTCTCTTAGTTCCTTACACTTTTCAGTCTTAATTGAATAGGGTGGAAAGGTCACAACTTTTTACCTAGTTCTTTTGTAGCATGATATAGCAATAAGAATTCTGACCTGGAATCAGAATAGTCTAGGGTTCAAATTTTGCCTCTGATACTGTTTGATCATAGTCAGGTCCCTTAACTTTTCTGTGCTTCAGGATCCTTACTTGTAGCACATAAGTGGTTGTTGCAGAGCTCAAATGAAATAATATATGCTAAGCACTTTGCAGAACTTCAGGTACTGTTTAAATGTCTATTGATATTTTTATTTTCTTGCCTATTTGTTCAACAACTGTTAGCTAAGCTTTCTCAATCTGGACTTTGTTTCGATGACAAAATCATCCTAGCAATTTATGTTTCCTTCTCTTGTACAAGTAAGATTGGGAAAGGGATCACTAAAAAAAAAAAAAAGACTAGAAGAGATATGATAAAAAACAAACACTCCCAAAGTCCTACTCATCAACCATAACAAAAGAAAACTAGACACCTGTAAAACTAGACACCTGTAATGGGAATGAGAATTTGAAGATCTTCTCTGCCCATTAATAGAACTAGTTTGGGAGTTTGAAGACCTCTCCTGCTTTGAAAGTATACTCTGCCTCCTAATAGGCTGAATGTAGTCACATAGAGCCTGTGGTGGTAGAAGTTTGCTGGAGGGAAGCAGAGCCCACAGGAAACTGAGAGCCAGAGCCAGAGAGATGGTGGAAGAGAGAGGAGGCTCAGGCAAGGAGATAGAGAGGTTTGTGAGTAAATATTGATCTTGTATTGGTTTGTGGGAAGGCTAAAGGATGCTGTGGGTCTCAGTGTTATTATGGCTTTTGAATATCTTTGGTATTATGATGGAATTGGCTTACTGGTTTTGGGATTCGGTTTTCTGTTGTCTAAAGAAATGTTTCAGTTCTGTCTCCTGTATGGAGGGTTTGTTATATTTTGTGATCAAATGTCATTCGATGTTTATAGTCATGGTCTTTATCATGATCATGGGCACTGTAAATATTGTACTGGCACTACAATGTGGTAGGTAAAACCTTGGATTACATTAGATGGTTGCTATTGTTGAGGACAGCTGTCAATATAGCAATGTCCGAAATCAAAGACTAAAAGGAGGAAATAGTCAAAATAACATTTTTGTTAGAATAAATATAAATAGGCAACAGTAGCTATCATTTGTTCATAAGTTTTCAAATAATTTTACTTTATCTCAGGTGAAGATGGGTGACTATATGATTTTTTTAACTTTTGGTTTTTAATATTAATTATCAATGTAATTTCTAAAACTTTCATTTCATACAGGTAGAAATCCATCTTCCTTTAAGTTGCATAATGTTCACTCCCCTCTT